>CM043318.1:17368089-17968089 GCA_023736055.1 Quercus glauca | reverse complement strand
ATTAACAACTTGTTCCTATATAACTCTAGATTACTAGAAAAAATTGGGCACAAATTAATTAAGGTGGACACGTGAATTCTTTACTACTATTCTTTTACAAAGTCATTCTCCATATTACCTCCTTAATTAACAAGCTTGTTTTTTTTTTTGGTAAGAAGCTTGTTTTTTTTACTACTTATACTAATGTTATTTTAAATATTTTTCTACCATTGTCCAATATTTGACTTGAATCAATTCACTATTTCTCACAAGTTCAGTAATTGCTCTCGTCTTACCTAACTAAACTTCTCAAGCAAAAATTTTCCTCTCATTTTATCAACAAGGGCTATTTATGTCCATCATTTAAGGCCCATCAAAGTCATAATGGATTGTGGCAGAAAACAAGGAAATGTCCCATAAATGAATCTACATAGGAGGGGAATCAAGGGGATAGGTATCAGACTACTTTTACTTTCACCAAATTACTTTTATAAGGTATTTGAACTATTGGGCCGATACCACACCGATCCACTATGAGCTTTTTGACTTGGGAATGACTGCTGAGTGCCTATACCATTCTCTCTTTCTTTTTCTCTCCTCATCCCTATAAATGTAAGAGTTTCATTAGTAAAATCTCCTTAAACAAAAGTTGAAGTTCTCACTTCTGTTGCATGTTGCCATTAATCATCAAATATAATTGAGGCTGATGGGTATTACATAAATGTCTCATGGGAGTTCTATTACTGCCCAACCTTTGAGAATCCTTATTGTTTCTTCTTCTTATTTTTTCTACTAGTTGTCTTATCTTTATTTGAGTAGTCCTAGTTATCTAGGTATTTTATCTCATTTGAATAGTTATCTAGTAATTTTATCTAGTTATCTTAGGAGATTATTGCTTTTTAAATAAACGTTTATGGCATTAGGTTAGGTGTTGAGGAATTTGTTATTGTACTGTGGTTTGTCTTCCACCCAAAGAAAGTCATTTATCAATCCCATCTGTGTTTCTATCAGTGGCCCTAAATTATCAATCGTGATCATCCAATCAACAATCTACTCCTTTCAAGTTTCAACTACTTGTATGGATAGAGAAGGTATATATTGAACAACAAGTTGAGAACTACTTGGAGTATCTCAGGGTAAAAGAAAAAAAAAGCACCTGAAACTTGGAATTTGATAATAATTCCTGCTTTATAATATAGCAAAAGTATTGAAATGATAAATAACAATAAGTTCAAGCTCAGTTTGAAAAACAAGTTGCAGGGAAACAAATGGTATAACATAGATGCCCAGAAAATTATAGAATTCTCTGTAATCCCACATACACTATACTGACTAATCACAAGGCATTTCCTTCCCCGAGCATTCATGATGAAGAAAGAAACATCAGAATATTCAATATGAATTACATATACAAGCACAAAGGAATGGAGCCAGAAACAACAAAAACCTGGGCATTTAAGTGCTTGTTAATCAGTAGGGATCCAAGGTTAGTACTGTCCCCCCACTTGACACCGTTTGGTAGAATGAAGCTTTTGAATTGCTGTACAACATGAAAAACGATACCAAAACAGTGAAATTTGCTTGGCCAGAAGTCCGATTGATAATCCTCTCATCCCATCTGTTCTATTTGTCAGGTTCATTGATCACTCAAATCTGATTTTTTCCCTAGTTTTCAGAGTTTGGACTTGATAGGCCCAAAAGTGCATCCCAAATACCTTCTTTCAGTCCTGTAAGGATTTGATTTTTTTCTGAGGCTGATGTTGGGGATCAGAGCAGTCATCTGTATTGGGGTGTGTATAAATGGCCTTTTCACTTCACCGGTCTTACACCAACGGTACGTAGACGAAACCGATACTGTGGCTGCGACTCTTCATCATCATCATCATCTTCTTCTTCGCTAGAATCATCTTCAACTCTGTCCCACCTTGCATAGTCTAGAGTCGAGTGTCCCTTAGGTTTCGGAATTGTTTGCCATCCTTTAGTATCTTGTTCTGATTCCTTGTTGCTCTGTACATTAGAATCTTGTTTCAATGATTCCTTTTTGCTCTGCACTTTAGGGTCTTGTTTTAATGATTCCTTGTTGCTCTGAACTTTTGGATCTTGCTTTAATAATTCCTTGTTGCTCTGCACTTTAGGGTCTTGTTTTAATGATTCCTTGTTGCTCTGAACTTTTGGATCTTGCTTTAATAATTCCTTGTTGCTCTGAACTTTTGGATCTTGCTTTAATAATTCCTTGTTGCTCTGAACTTTTGGATCTTGCTTTAATAATTCCTTGTTGCTCTGCACTTTAGGATCTTGTTTTAATAATTCCTTGTTACTCTGCAATTTAGGGGCAGTAACTGCAGTAGTAGAGGAGATCCTTTTAGGCTCAGATTTGTCTCTTTCTTGTTCATTTGGTTTCTTAGACCTCAGCATCTCGGAGACAATAACTTCAGCATTAATTATAGTCCTATTAACCTCAGCCTTCTGATCTCTTTCTACTACAATTTCTTCTTTGTATTGTTCCTCTTCATTTTTATTTGGTTCTGCTTCATCTTCATCATCTTCCTCTTCTTCTAGCTCTGCTTCAGATTCAGGTATTGGAGCAAGTGACTTTCCTTAAGCAGAAAAAAGAAAAAAGAAAAAAGAAAAAAGAAAAGAAAAGACTCATTTACTAATAGTTGGGAGATAACTTCAGCCTTATAATCTAGGCTGCATATAAATAATGATTAAGCTAGTTAAGTCAGCTACAATTTTTCAAATAACCTGAAGAATAACTCATAGAAACCTAAAGGTAGGAATATGGGAAAACATGTCTAAATAAGACATCCTACATCCTAAAGCATGTAGTAGTAGCAGTAGTAGTAGTAGTGAAAAAAGACATTAAATAAGGAGGTAACAAAAAATTAGTGGCCAAGCCTGATTAGGCGATGAGGATCCATAAAATTCTTAGCACAATTTTCTTGAATAAATAATTAAGTTGAGTTTATAATTTGCATCCAAAGGCATGATAATATCTTTGACAGCCCCTTAGTTTCAACTAAGGTAGATCATAAGTTATAGCAGCTTCATATGACTGCTACAGCTTCATATGACTGCTATAGTGCAACAAACTGGATCAGCATTTGATACCAAGAAGATAACTACCCTAGATCAAAAGACAGCCACGATTGTATGAATAATAACCATGAAATGAATTCACTCATATTGATTGGAAAATGGATAATAGCCCTACAGTATTAGAAGCACCATAGCATAAGGACAACAGATGAACAGTGATCACATTTCAAATGTGTTTCAGTCAAGTAATCATATGCAGCTAAACAGAAATAATTGGGAAAGAAAACCAGCATCATCCTACTACGGGCAGCAGGTGATGAGGATCTCGTTGAAATCCACCAATAGGCCTCATGTTATCCTTTTCAAAATGGTTTTACAAATAAAATCCTAAATTACTACCTTGGCAGACAACAAAACATATTAAAGTGATGGCCTAGGCCAAAAGAAGAGATGAGAGTCTACCAATTGTGTCCTCAAACGAGCATGAAGGTTTTGATAAACCTCTGATGATGGATTCAAATCCAAGAGCCTGTTGACATCAAAAAGTGCTGAGTGATACTCCTTAAGGGTTACAAGTGTTTGTGCCCGCAGCATTAGCGCTCCTGTGTGATCGCGATCAAGTTCCAGCACTGAGGTACATTCTTCTGCTGCCTAAGATGGAATTAGGGGAAAAAAAAAGATTATGATAAAATCAAACCATATGAGAGAGAGAGAGAGAGAGAGAGAGATACAATAATACAAGGGGAAATCTAACCAATGATGATCAAGCCAACTTCTAATTCTTGCTAACAAGGTTTACCTCAATCAGCCATTCAGATTTTAGATAAAACCAGTAAACAAATATAAAATACACCCTCAGCAGAACAAGGAGTAAACAATTATTTTATATGTAGAAGGAGAATTACACAAAAACTTTTAAAACTTAATCTATGGAAAATCTTGAAATTTAAAGCAAAGAATAAGTTTGTTCCTTGAAAAAAGTTGCAAAAGAGTTAATTGAAATTTTTTTTGAATTCTTATGACTGGTCAAGGATACTTCAACAACAGTCCAAGACACACTCCTCTATGAAGTGTGGAATATAAAATGTCTTCTAAAAAAAAAAGCATATATACGCATCAATCCAAAAGAAAATGAAAAGCAGATTTTTTTTGGGGGGATAAGTAATAGAATTTTATTGCAAAAGATAAGGAATACTCTATGTTCACTATGAGAACATAAAGCACCTTGGAAAAAATACAAGCAAATCAATTAGAAGATCTAAGATAGTTGTAAATCAAAACTGGAAGAATAGTTGGTAAAACCCCATGTCTGAGACCAATCATACAAAGTATGAAGCAGCAAGGACTTCAATTGCTCAATAGATCTCACACTCCTCAAAAGTACGGCTGTTACACTCTTTCCATACTGACCACACCATGCACGTGGGCACCAAGTTCCATATATTCGAGGAATGTTTACCTAACCAATTGCACCAACCAAAAAGGAGGGGATGCTACCTTGTCCAGCAACACCCATTGAATCCCAAACATCATAAGCACTTCACTCCATAATGATTATGCAATCTCACAATGGATCAAAAGATAATCCACCTTTTCCCCACTACAACGACACATACAACACCAATTGACTTGCAATGAACCCCTCTTGATGTGGTCATCAATTGTGAGAATCTTACCGCACGCAGCTGACCACAAAAAGAAAGAAACCCTCTTAGGGACCTTCACCCATCAAACACTCTTCCAAGGAAATGAATGAGCATCAGTTCCGTCAATAGCATTATAAAAAGAGCGAAAATCAAAATGGCCACTCCTATCTAACCTCCAAGACAACTTATCATCCCCCAACCCTCGAGGCAATTTTGTATAAATATGATCAAAAAAAGAGTACACTGCCTCCCTCTCCCAATCATGAAAATCTCTATGAAAACGCAAGTTCCAATTTCTCACTGCTCCCAATGATGGTGTATCCAACACATCAGGGACGAAATCATCCTTATCCACTGAGCAAGGATCATGGTTGTCTACAACATCACCATCCAAAGATCATTGCAACCTCTTGGGAAAATTGGCTTAATTGAGGAACCTTATGTGGTCCCTTCCACTTCAATTAACGTGCAGGGCTAATCGTGTATCAGGTAATCCAGGAGAACTCCTAGTGGGGATAGAACCCAAGATGTCTGGGTCTACAGCTCATCCGAAGCCTCGGACCACTAGGATGCACCCTAAAAATTGGTTGTTTTCTTAAATTTTACTACTTTAACTACATACAATTAGGTTAGTTTCTTGCAATTCCATGGTACATACACTTAATAAACTCCAAAAGAGCAGCATACACAAATTTAACTCACCCATCCTAACTATACAATAGAAACAACTCTCCTTCCATAACCACCATCATTGATTATGCATAAAATTACAGCAAAAGATTCAATACTAGATTCTAAACAAAAACAAAAAAAAAAAAAAAAATTGCATGCGTCACTAAAAATAGAGTCAATTAAACTCCAACAACAACAACCAAACAAACAGGACTTTCTCTCTCTCTCTCATGAATTTAAAGAAGAAGAAGAAGAACCTTGTTGAAATGGTGGAGTTTGAGAAAGCAAGCGGCGCGGTTGCTATGGAGAGCGATCTTCTGAGGATTGGTCTTCGCCATAGAAAGAGCTTCCGTGTAAAACCCTAAGGCCTCCGAGTATTTCCCCTCCTTGTACATCTGGTGCGCCCGCTCTATCTTATTCAACGCTGCCGATGCCATCGCTACCTCTACCAATCAATCTCAACCGTCCGTCCAAAGTATTCGAACAAAATTACAGAGAGAGAGTCAAAAGAAGAAGCTGGAGTTTGTGTTTTTTTAATTGTTTGTACAGCTACGATAGCGTTGTTGTGAATCTTGTGATACTTATCATATACTGCTACTGCCTGCTTCACTCTTCAGCTTCACACAATTTTTTTTATTTATTATTTGGATTTGTTTTTTATTAAATAGGAGTTTTTTTTTTTTTTTTTTTTTTTTGGGTCTTCGTCTATAGTTTGAAATTTTGGCAGGTGGTGCAAAAGTGGCATATGTGGTTTGATCCCGCCAACCAACTTGAAATTATGTAAGAGAAATGACAGGTCGGCCAAGATTTTCATAATAAGCAACAAATCTTAAGCATTAAGCAGTAAGCTGTAGTTGACTTTAATTTAAATCTATCATTAAAATTATTTTTTTCTTCGTAACTAACGGTAAGTAACAACTTATCAACTAAAATTTGTTATGAAAATACTGTGAAGATAACATTTTTTCATTTGAGTACAGTTTATTTAGTTGAAATTGAAAACTTTTTACTGTAAGTACTGTAAATAAAGCTAAAAGATAGTTGAAATGGTAGAGCTATATCTATGAATAGTACTAAAAAATGTAATGAAGCCAATAAATAATAACAAAAATAAGCTAAATAATTAAAAAGTTGGTTTTTTTAAACTAATGCCAAATTATTGTAATGGATGCTGCCTGGCTTCTCTGATTTACAAGTGTTTGGCGTACTATTTCTATGCCCACCTTTTTCTGCTTTTAATTTTGCTTTTAAAATGTCTTTAATAGGGGCAATTTTTTGGTTTTGGATTTGAGTGAAGTAAATAAGTATACCTTTTTCGCAATACAAGTTATCATATGATGAATGATTGGAAAAAAAAAATTGAAGGCATGCCTTTTAAGTTATGTTTACACTTTAGGGGATATATATATAAAAAGGTCCTGAATGTACATCCTAGTTTATATTATATTGGGTCTTTAGTTCTTAGTTTTTTTATTATTAAAATCTCAAATTGATGAAGCTGTTTCACTTTCACTTTGAAATTCTCATCCATCTCCGTTATTCACATAGATGATTTCCTAAGTCCCTTTATTACTCTAAGCATAGTTCCTCAAAAAAAAAAAAAAAAAAAAAAAAAAAAAAACAAAAACAAAAACTCTTATTGATAGTTTTTTCTCCTATCTTTATTCTCTCTGCTCGATGAGAGACAAACTAATAAATGAGAAATATTAACAAATGCCTTAAGGGCATTAGTTTAGGTCCAGAATTTCTTCGGGTTCTTTCTCTGAGTTGTTGCAGGTGATCCAAGAACGACCTCAGCCAGTGGCTTTATTTGCAGCAACAGCGTGGTTAGTCTGGTATGATGGTATCAGAGAAATAAAGTTCGCCTTGATGACGCTTCTATGCCGTTGGAAATTTTTTTTTGGTTTTGCTCGAGATTATATTTGAGACTTCAAGAAACTAGTCAAGGTTCCTCCCAGCATCTGCCGAAGTTTCCCAAAGAAGTGGTGTCCTCCTGTTTCAAATTTGGTGAAGATAAACTTTGACGGAGCAGTGTTTGGTGAGTTTGATGAGGTTGGCCTTGGAGTGGTTATCTGGAACTCCAAGAGTGAGGTATTGGTTGCACTCTTTGAGAAAATTCAAAAGCCAACAACTGTTGAAGTCCTAGAATTACTTGCTGCCAAGCGAGCGGTGAGTTTTTCCCTTGAGACAGGTTTTACCAAATTAGTATTTGAAGGGGATTCTAAGTTGGTGATCAGGGCTTTAAGGTGTGGGGGAGTTGGGAAAATTCTCGTGGTGGTCATCTCATCAATGATATTTTATTCTCATGTTGTTTGGCAAGGTAATGTAGTTGCACATGCCTTAGCTTAGAGAGCTAGACATTCTTTTTCTTTTCTTGCCTAGAAGGAGTATGTTCCTTCGGATGTTTGGTCATTTGTTTTGTTTGATTTTTCACATTCTTGATTAATAAAGCAGAATGCATTTCTTTCTCAAAAAAAAAAAAAAAATAATAATAATAATAATTGCTCTAAGGGTACCCATTAACATAACCCTTTATAAATAAGCACTAGTTGAATTGTAAATTTTAATCTAAGGTTTTTCTTTTATATATTTTATTAGTTAGAACGAATGAAATGAGCAACCAAAAAAAAAAAAAAGATTGAAACAAATAAATATGTAACTTTAATTATCAAAATTGAAGTTCTAAGACCAAATCTGAAATAGGATATAAACTCTAGGCCCTTTTATGTAATTTCCACTAATGTTTAAGATTCATCTTCTATATTTAATAAACACTTTTTTCTTTCTTTTAACTAGCGTTGTCTTCGTGTCCGACTTCCTCTACGTGTTAGGCTTCGATTGGCACATGAATGGGACTATGTCCATTCTCGGACTGGACCTATGGGCTTCATTTTGTGTTCGGATCCCTCCCTCCCACACTACTTATGATTATTTTTTTTCTTCTAATTTTTAATAAGATAGAACATGTAATAATTAGTCAAATTATAAAATAAAAAATAGCATGTAAGACATGAATACAAACAGATACATTTAAAATTAAACATAAATTTTATCATAAAAATATAAATAATTAGTTAAATTATTATTTTTTTCTCAAAAATGTAATTATTCTCATATTAAAATTCTTACCTAAATTTAATACTACTTATGACCATTTTTTTCTTCTTATTTTTAATAATATGGAACGTGTGACGATCTTCGTTGTGTAGTAATTTTATTGAGTATATGTGATTGGTTTTTTCTATTATAAATTTTATAGTTCATTAATATTAAATTCTTAGTATTTTGTATTCATTAACTCACTTGACAAAAAGATTAAAAAATTTAAGTAGACACATGACATAAACTTAAGTGGATAATTATAATGCAGTCTCCACATAAATTTAGATACATGGCATAAAATTGGATTCTAATTTCAAATTCTAATTTAATTTTCTCTAAGTTTTGCCTATTAATATATATTGGTGTATAATTTGTGCATATGCATGGTACAATTAAAAAAAATTACAATTACACACATATATGGATTTAAATTATACTCTCTTTCTCTTTTATTTTTATTTTATTTTATTTTTTTTTGATATACACATGAGTTTACTTTTATTTTTTATATTTTTTTTATATATTAGGTTTTTGATAATTTATTTATATTACACTCTTCATTTTTTGCACCTCATTAACTAAACTAGAAAAAAAATTAAAAAAACTTAAATAGAATACGCGGCACAAAATTAGATAAAAATTGGAATCCTATTTAGAACTTAATTGAATGTTTTCTTAACTTTACCTATATAAATATTACTTGATAACAATGAGGTAATACAAAACTCAACACATAAAAGTAGTATAAATAGTAATCCTATAAAACAATTTTTTTTTTTTGATAATCAATCCTATAAAACAATTAAACATTCACTAATGAAAATAGAGTATTTTACTATTATATACTTTGAAATTTGAAGACGACTGCCTTTCTAGACTGCATTGACGGAACCTCTGTTGCCACAGATTCCATATTTTTCCTAAGTACCTAGAAACATTACAATGCTCTTCGTTGATGAGCCATCGGCTCCTATCTTTTTCTTGTTTAACTTATTAGAGTTGATGAGCTCGTTGTAGAAGGTGCAGTTCTGCTTCAACAACATCATGCACGGCAGCACAGGGGGGCTCTTGACCAAATAAACACAGTCAGTGCTTGTCCCGTACATTTTTATGGAGTATTTTTAAATTAAACTTCTCGACTTCCTAGAGGAGAAAAAATAGAGTTCCCACACTTGGTGATTTTTAATGGAAAAATATACCAGAAAAGTTTTAGCATCCACAAACTCCTAGTTTTATGGATAATTCTAATGAAATTTAGAATGAAAATTGATTATAACCATCAGTATCATAACTAAATATAGGCGAGTACCCACCACTTTTCTGATGCAAGTGCCTAATGCTGATAGTAACACAACTACAATGAGTAGAACTTCTGAACTAAACCATGCAAATTCTTTTTCTCTAAACTTATGCAGATCAACTATCAAGTACTGGCAAGGCTTGGGACAGAATTTCAGCTGCACGATCAAGCTCCTGCTCGGTTATGATCAATGGAGGTACTAGCCTAACAACATTTCCTTTTCCAGCAGTTAATACAAGAAGGCCAGAATTTCGACATGCATCAACAAGGGGTGTGGCAGGTACATCCAAATCAATTCCAATAATAAGCCCAAATCCACGTATTTCTCTCACGTGTGAGCTTCCTCCAAGCTTCTGCTTCAAAATTTCTTTGAAGTAGAGGCCTTTCTTAGAGACACTGGCTAGGAAACTAGGATTTGAGATTTTATCTAGAACAGCTAGGGCAGCATTACAGACGAGAGGTGCACCAGCAAATGTGCTCCCATGATCACCATAATTGATTGCAGAAGCAACTCTTTCGGTCACCAATACAGCTCCAATGGGTAGGCCTCCGGCAAGAGGCTTGGCAAGTGTCATTATATCTGGCAATACACCATAGGCCTCATGGGCCCAGAGGTATCCAGTTCGACCTAAACCACACTGAACCTGTGAATTGAGAGGGGAAAAAGACATTTATTAGAAAGAACAGATACAACTAATTATAAGAAGAAAAAAAGAAAAAGAAAATTTGACATTTAATAATTAATCTGGATAGTAAGAATCTGAGAGGAATTAATACTACATGGTCAGACTGAGCATGTGAAATGAAGAGGGAGGAGGGAGGGGGGGGGGGGGGGGGGGAGGGGGCCACGCCTGCTAGAAAGGACAGATACAACTTTTTTTTTTGAGAAGAAAAGGACAGATACAACTAATTACAATAAGAAAATAATTTTTTGACATATAATAATAAATCTGGAATTAAGAGTCTGAGAGGGAATGAATACTACAAGGCCAGGACAGACTAGACTACTAGTTTTCTTTGTGTGTGGGGTAACCAAGTGATAAACAGACTTGTCTCACTAATGACATGGATCCCAAAGGTGTCATCAAAAGAAAATTATTGACCAGACATCTGAAATGGATACATGAATCAGAAGACAAGGATTTTTCTGAGTCCAAAATAGAGATCTGATTCCCATATGTATAAACAGACACATAGAATCATGCCTAACCAGGTTAGCATTTGGTTCTTCATCATATTCATATGAAGAACTTAAGGAATCTTTTCATAGAATGCCAGCTCTCTAGAATACTCACTTCAGCATAACCGCTTGGTGAGAATGACTGCTGACAGCTGGGCAAAGGAGTTAGATTAGGCAGTGACTCATCTTAGAAGAAAATCATTATCAAAGAAACTATCCTTAGCTGCAGAGGTTCTATAATATATGATAAGAAAACTAAAATGCAAAAAATCTTAAAAAGGGAATGTAGAAGAGACAAACTTGTGGACTTTCCTAGCTACAGAGAATTGTCAGCAATATGGCATCTGCTCAGAAATTCTAGTCTTGGCTTAATAGTTTAGATTCCATTGTCTTCTGGCAGAAGTCGTTTTCTCTTTTAGTTCTTCGTTTATGTTTATCTATTTAGAGAAGGGATGGGTCTGCTAACCAATGTTTTGTTGTTGGGGCTTGCATCCCCCAAGAAATAAAGTAAGGAAATCATTAAAAACCCAAAATAGTGAGTATATGCAGACAAACTAGGAGATAGAAAAGAATGAGCAGAGCACATTCTAGGCAACCATACCTTCAACAATAGAAAACACTCAAAATAATGTTGATCAAAGCCTAATATTTTTTAAAGGGTAAATAGATATATACTATTTATCTCGTTCTTGTTCTTCTAGGTGTATGACCCTAATCTAAAAAGTACATGGTGAAAGCTTTATATTTTAAGACAATTCTTCAGATGATCCGCATAAAACCACGATTCTACCACTGCACATGAATAGCTGGAAAGTGTGGGTGTGCCTCAAGGGGCGGCGCACCTGCGTCCGACATGCACGGACGCGCTGTGCAGCGGCTGCACATGCGTCTGTGATGAATCTTTTTTTTTTTTTTTTTTTCGATACAAGCCAATTCAGTCTGAAATGGTCCGATTTGATCTGAAACGAGTCGAAACAGGCCCTGAATCGGTCTGATTTGGGCCGAAATAAGTGTTTAAAAAAAAAAATTCATGTCATGTCTTAGGGACAAAAACTAAGGACATAAAAAATTCACATGCCGATATGGATCCTACTAAAAGAACATGTCATGTCTTAGGGACAAAAATGAGGAAAAAATTCAGTAAACGGATAAAGATCCTCCAAATGACATAAAAAACCCTCACATTCAATGTTCTCAACCAAGAAGATCAAGCATAAAAAGAGTACAAGATTCCATTGTTCAATGTGTCAAGTAGCTCCCTCAAATCCTGACATCATTCCAATAGTCCCCAACAATTTAAAGATGTTATAGAAATCCAAGATCAATGAGACAGAACTCCAAACATATAACCTCTTTCTACTAAAAATCTAAAATATAAAAAATAGGTAGCAAGAACTATGAACAAACTACAATTCAGAACTACAAATTTAACCACCATATGTGTTGGGGAACATAACAAGCAGCCCTTTTCAAAGATTTATAGGAGATAAGGGAATAGGGATGTTTCACATGATAAAGAGCTCTCTTGGGACCTTTCTAAGCTAGTCTAAATTGAATGGAGTCTTATTTTACTATTTATATAGATTTAGATTAGAAAGTTGCCATTCTAGTTTTAAATAAGTTTTATTAAATCACAGGTAATCCGGTCAATATTTCATATATTCAACTCTTTCTTGGATTCCTAGTCTTTCTAGGAAAAGGTTATTTTAGGAGTCCCAATCATTCTAGGAAAGAGTTTGGCAATACCCTATGACCTATGTGAAGGCTTTTGATTTAGTCAATAACATTCATAGAGAGATAAAATTCAACTTATTTCACCAGCTTATGTTAAGTTTTGAGGGTGTCGTTGCCTTTTCCTTTCTAAGTGCGATGCCCTAACTGAAATTGCCTACATTTATGTTTCTTTCTCTCTCCTATTCACTATTTTCACACCAAACAGCTATCAAATTCATTGAAATCCACTCTTTTATTACTTAACATTACCTAAACCGTTAAACATCAATCCCTATATAAGAACCCTTCAGTATCTCATCAAATTTTTTTAATTTAGTGTTGATTTTTTAAAGATCCTACATCAATATGTGATTTTCAAAACAAGTGAAAATATTGAATTTTTTTTTATAGGTAAATACAACTCAAGCACCTAGAGGTCCCAGACAAAATTTAACACATGGCCTTGTTATCGACCCCTTATTTTAGTAAACCCCTTATTTTAGTAAGGAGATGGTGATGATGATGATTGTTAGAATTATGGTTAAGTAATTAAATTTATTATTTCCTAATAACTTAAGCTTTTAGGACAATTGGTAATTTAACATGGTATCAGAGCAAATGGTCCTGAGTTCGATCCCTATCTCCTCCACTTTACCTCATATTTAAAATGTTAATTTCCCACTTGTTGGGCCCCCACTTATTAAGGGGAAGTTTAGGCTAACAAGTGAGGGGGAGTGTTAAAATTATGGTTAAGTGGTTAAAATCATCATTTCCTAATAGCTTAAACTTTTGGGACAATTGGTAATTTAAAAATGATATTAATAAATTGGTTAAGATGATGAAGTCTATAAAAGTAAAGCTCAATTATACAAAATCTGAGTGAAAAATCTATGATTCATATCAGTGAATAAGTTCTAGTTAGATCCCTCTCTCATGTGGGTCGACAGGAAGAATGGATCATAAATGGAATATAAATAATTAGGACACTCAACAGTCCACTACTCAGATAGAGAGGATAGGAAAGGGAAGCTACTGAACACAATGTGAATTGCATCAAGATAGTCAAGCATTTTACTCGCCTCCCACTGGAAAGCAAGCATGAACTATGGGAAGAGTGAAACAATCTTTGATATATCTTAAGGTGTAGAGAGTGATACCAGAACAGCATGCCATGCAGGAATTACTGTCTGATATGATCATATTACATACAAGGTTTTAGGAAAACCAAACCACAAAGTATAATTTTGTGATCATGCATATCACTCTTATCAAGATGCAACTATAGATCAACCTAAACAGCTGATTACCTCATCAAAGACCAAGAGAGCCCCAGCATCATCACAAGCACTACGCAAAAATTGTAAGAATTCCTTTGTTGCACTGTATATACCCCCTTCACCTTGGATAGGTTCCACAAAAACTGCTGCGGTTTTCCCTCGCTGAATTAGTTCTTTTGTAGCTTGTATATTTCCGTACTCCACAAAAGTGACTCCAGGCATGACCGGTTCAAAAGGTGACCTGTAATGCTCTTTGCTTGTCAAAGCAAGAGCACCCATGGTCCTACCATGGAAGCAATTAGAGAAACATATAAACTCAGTTGCTGGCTCTTTTGCGTCAGGATTTGAGTGTCTTTGAAACTTTCTTGCAAATTTAATAGCAGCCTCATTTGCTTCCGTTCCAGAATTTGAAAAAAATACACGATCAGCAAAAGAAGCAGCCACTAGACGGTTTGCAAGCTCTATCTGCAGCAACACCATATTATCAATTCTTAAGAAATGGTCTGCACTTTAGAAAAACATGCGGAGAAAAGGAAGGATCAAAACATAGTGTCACATACAGGAACAATTTTAGTTGTAAAGAAGACATTTCTGCCATATTTTCTTCCTTATTTTTCTTCCTTTTTTTGGTGCTCAACCTTCTCTCTCTCATTGGTAAGTTACAAACCCACCTAGTGCGTTTTAAACCCACGACCTCACCCTCCACTTGCTCTTATGAGAGAAAGAAATGCCATTGACCCTCTCTCCCCCCTCTTCGAATATACAGAACACTTCTTTCCTCTACTGTTTAAAACTGTGATAGACAAACACCAAACTAGACTTACCAAAAAAAAAAAAACACCAAACTAGATTTTTTTCCCCTAGTATTATGATACGTCATAAGAGCACTATCACTGAGTAAGAAATTACAATTATTTATATCTCAGAATCACTTGCAGGTCCTGCATGAACAAAGATTACTTAGGTTTTGAATTGGGCTTTAATTGTTTCACATCCAACGATGAACACACTTTTTTCACATCATGTCCACATTCTTTCATATCATGTTTAAAATGTAGAGATCTAATGTGAAAGTGTGGACAGTATGTGAAACGTTTCACATCTGAGAGTGAGACACAACAATTACCCTTTTAAATTTGATCGTGACGATTAAATTTAAAAGGGTAATTGTTGAAAGACCCTACACACACATATATGACATATATGCATGGACATATGTACAAACGTGTCATGCAATATCATTGATGTAAAAACCCACTCACAAGTTGAAAGCACATATAGCAATTGATTAGACAAATGACTTGCAGCCAATAGATAGTGTCTTCCTCTTTTTCTTTTTCTTTTTCACTCAATTGGGCCTAAGAAAAGTGCCAAAAGCCAAAAGGTGCTATCTATAAGATTCTTATTCTTCTAAGTATATGCTTGGATTTTTTTTTTTTTTTTTTTTTTTTTAATTTTTTAAAATCCTTCCATTATATCTTTGGCTAATTATTGAACAACCAAGTATACAATGACTTAGTTCCTTTTATTTTCAATTTTCCCACACTTTCTCAGCATCCAAACAAAATCAAACATTTACAACATAAATAAAACTAATTTAAAAAAAAAAAAAAAAAGCATGAAATGTACGAACCTGAGGGATGGAATAGTACATATTGCTGACATGAGTGAGAGTACTGGCTTGCTCAACCACAGCCTTCAACCAATCCTCATCTCCATGCCCTAGCGAATTCACAGCGATTCCAGAACTCAAATCCAAGTACTCTCGCCCTTCCACATCGTACAGTTTACAACCCTTGCCACTGGCGAGCACAACCGGAGCTCTCGCGTACGTCCCCACCAGAACCTTCGCCTCCGCCTCCATCACCTCCTTCGCCAACCCTAGCTTCGAAGAATCCAACCTCAACGCATTGCTATTCTCAGCCTCGACCTCCACGTTCAGACACGCGATCGCGAAGGAAGATCGCCTGAACGGACGGCGGAGATTTAGAGGAGGAGGGAGGGGGTTGTGGAGGCGAATGTGGACGGAGCTCATTGTGGTTCGAGTTTTGTGTTTGGTTGGTGAGAAAATGTGAGAGAAAAGTTTTGAGAGTGTTGGGTGTGAGCTTCGGTGGGTTTTAGAATGGGAAAGGGAATCAGAGTGGGCTACGGTCAAAAGTCAATGACGTGGAGGCTTTCGTCTGCAGATTCGTTTTGTTTTGATTGGCGGCGCCTTTCAAGGTGCGCCAATACTAGTGGCTGATTTAACAAACGCATGATATATAGCAATTTTTTATTTTTTATTGGCTTGTGTCATAATTTATTTATTTATTTTAATTTTAAATTTTGAATAACTTAAGTAGATTAATAGGAGAGTGTCTTATTTTTTACGTATTTTAAGTAGAGTTAGAGATATATTTTTATTAAATTGTCCTCAAGTTTTTTCCCGTTAAACCTAAGATTTAGGAATAATTTTGCATTATATAAAAGTCCAATCGAAAAAAGGAATCATTTTATAGATAATATTTTTGAACCATATAAGCAGATTCTCCTATTTGAACTGGATTTTTATATAGTTCAGAAATATCTTAAACTTTATGGAAAAAAACTTGAGAACAATCTGGTAAAAATATATTTCTAACTTCATTTAAAATGCTTATAAAATAGGATACTCTTCTACTAATCTATATCTTCAAAATAAATTTATCCAATTTTTTTTTTAAATGAAAAATTATAACACTATACAAAGAAAACCTCATTGCTAGTGTGTGTATATTTTTTTTTTTGAGAAAAAAACTTTTTTTTTTTTTTTGGAAATAGTTTCAATTTATGACATCCGCTCATGACGATAGCTCTTTAGCATTAGATCAAGATACCAATTGGTTTTTGGTGTAGACGAGAATTGATCTCTAAATCTTTTATTTAATGATCAAAGACTTTACTAGTTGAGCTAATTGAAACCTACTTTGAGAAACAATCTAATTAAACGCGCGCACGCACACACACACCTCTATTGCTTATATATCATATAAAAGGCATACATTATTGAATTATTTTGGTAAGTTTTTTTATGATAGGAAAATGAAAAAAAAAATTAATTTGGAATTATTTTTATAGGAGCATGAAAAAGTGATTAATTTTTTGACATTTTTTTTCAATTTCTTCAAATTTTTTTTTTTGTATAATTAATTGCACTCAATATAAAAATATCATGTTTTCCCTAATTAAGCCTAAAATACACTCACATCAGTTCATATAAAATTGTGTAAAAATATATAGTTGTTGCAATAACCGTGTAAATTTATATTGATACTATTTATTTTGCATTTAATTGTTGTTGTTGTTGTTGTTGTTTTTTATTTTTTTTATTTTTTTTTTTACATATCCTGAGTATAAAGAAAGATAATAGATGATGATTGTTGTTTATGAAAAGAGAGAAACAATAATAAAAAAAAAATTATGTGAGGCTTTTTGGACAGTGAGTATGTAAAATAGAAAAATATGTTATTATGCTAAAATAGATAGAATTTTTTACATGATCTGATGCGAATGCTAAATGGTTTGGTAAGAGAGTTTAAGTATTGGTTTTCAAAATGATGTGAAAATTATGGTTTAAAAATGCTGTGAAAACATTTATTTTGAACACTCATAATACAGAAAATGTGTTTTGTACTATATTTTTCAATATCATATTTTGAAAACTGAAAACAGACATAGGGGGCTGTTTGGTAACGTTGTTTGTATTTTTTAGAAATATATGTGGGTGAAAAAGTGTGTGGAAATACATATAATATTGTTTAAAAACTGAAAATATGTATTTAAGTACATGTACTAAACAGGCCCTGTTTTGGTATGAGTATGTGTTTTAAGAAAAAAGTTGATAATTTTTATGACGAAAACAGAAAAGGAATTATTATTTACTAAAAGAGAAAAACTCCTCTCTCTCTCTCTCTCTCTCTCTCTCTCTCTCTCTCTCTCTCTCTCTCTCTCTCTCTCTCTCTCTCTCTCTCTCTCTCTCTCTCTCTCTCCCCAAGAAGGCAAGAACCCATCTCCCTTACCTCTCTCCAAAAATTTGAACAATCCAAACTCCAACAATCAACAAGTACCGAAATCCCTTTCTGCTCCCTCTTTGTCGCCACCAACAACCACTATAATCTCATGCCTCCTTCAGTAAATCTCATGAATCTTTGCAAACGGATTCTATTTACTGTATTTAATGCATAAATCCAACTTGGATATATAATTTAAATTATAAAAGCTTAAAATTTTAATATTTAATTGATGACATAGTTATTGATCTCGATTGTATTGTAATTTTGCAAGTATGGAGAATATAAGAAAATAATGTAATACAACCATGTATTTGTCAAAATTCGTATCTACTAAAATAATATTATGTGGTATAACATTACTAAAGAATGTTATATCAATTAATATTTTTATTGGATTAATAATTTGAAAATCACATAGTTAAATTACATATTCCTTTTTTTTTTTTAACATACATGTCAAATTTCGTGTCAATTAGACTTTATTTTCTATTTAATACATAAAAACTTGAACTTTATATATTTGATTAATAACATAGTTATTGATTTTTTTATTTTCTTGAAATTTTGCAAATATAAAGAATATACAAAGACAATGTAATCAAACAGTAGATTTGTCAAAATTCACATCTAATTAAAAAAAATTAAGTAGTGTTATATTATTTAAAGTTACACCAATTAATAACTATTTATTGGAATAATAATTTGAATATCTTGCCTACAAGGGAAAACCTCCAACAGAAGCAGAAGAAGGTGAAGATTGAGTCAAAATGTGAGCTGTGTGATCATCCTTCTGAGACGGCATGCCATATCTTGTGGGAATGTCCTTTTGCTAGAAACGTATGGGCTATAGTTTGAGGTGAACTTCAGAAATGACCCAACACAACTCTAGATGTTTTCCCATTGTTTCGCGGCTTGATGTCAAAATTGGGTATTAAAGAACTTGAGGTTTGGGCAATACTTGCTTGGGCAATTTGGAATGCAAGAAACAAATTCTATTTTGAAAGGGTACAACTACAACTGAAGGTTATCTTGGAGAATGCAACGGGACTGTTAGCTGAATACCAGCCAAGGGAGTCAATACCGTACTGGAGGCTGTACCAGTTTGGCCAGCGGTACGATATATTTCGGATACTAGTCAATACCAGTGTACCGTTTCGGGTTTACCGCTATTATATATATATATATATATGTATGTGTGTGTGTATATTATAATAAATATAAAAGTTTACCATAAAATATTTCCTCAAGTCAGAACTAATTATTCATGATTTTAGACTTTAGTATCAATTACAAGAAAAAAAAAAACACAATATAAAAAATAGAAAGCTTAAAAGTTACCATTGCATACCAAGAAAACAAATAATACTAATAAATTAATGCAAATAAGTTACCATTCTACCCTAACAAAAATTCAAAAATTACAAAACTTAAAAAAAAAAAAAAACTTTTTTTTTTGGTAATGGCCAGTATGCTTGGTACTGACTGATATTGCTCGAAATTGGTTGGTACATGGCCTGTACCGCTGGTATTTAAACTGGTACAAAACGTTGATGTTTCGATACCGGTATACATACTGGTACGGTATTGACTACCTTGATACCAGCGCTTAACTGCAGCTCAACAACATACATGAGATTGTGTTCCCTGCCCTTTTATCAATTCTTTTTTTCTTGTATTTCCATCACACTAGGGAATATTTGTGTTGTTTTTTCCTTTGTTTGTTCCATACGGGATAGCCAAACCCCCCCTGTATACTCATTCTTTAGTTTCTTTTATACAAGTTTCTATCTTTTATCTCAAAAAATAATTTGAAAAATTCAATCGTTGGATTACATTTTTTTATGTTTTTAGCACTCATGCCAAAATTTGTGTCAATTAGACTTTATTTACTATTTAATCTATAAATTCATTTTTGATGCATAATTTTAAACTATAAAAACTTGAATTTTAAATATTTGATTAATGACATAGTTATTGATATTTGATTGTCATGTAATTTTGCAAGTATGGAAAATATATGATGATAATTTAATTCAATGATGGATTTGTCAAAATTTGCATTAAAAAAAAAGTAATGTAACATTGTAACTTAAAGTTATACAAGATGTAACTTGAACTCAATTATTTTTTTAAAAAATTTAACATCATAATTTATTGGTCAATATAATTTTGTTCATTAAATTTAATAAAAGAAGCACTATTTTTTTTTTCCCTTTATCCTTTGGGTTGGTTGGGTTCTAATCTCTACTTTGATCGGAGATGTCAATTCCAATGAGTGAGTACTCAGCTTGCATGGTACATATTTATCTAAAATTCAAGAAATGAACACATTATTCAAGCCTTAATCAATTAAAAGAAAAATATCACAAAGTGTAAGACAATTCCCATATCAAAATCTCTCTATTTATTCATTCACCATTTATTCATTAGAGAAATATAATTCACACATTTTCTGCTAACATTCAACTCCACAAAATTGAAAGAATATTTGAAATGGTTAAATACTAATAACACAATTTAGACACTACTTTCAAGTTTGCTATGACAAGAATGGTTCACGAATGCAAGCCTAATTATAAAATTGTTTCCTTATAAATTCAGCCCATCAATTCAAGCAAAAAAAAAAAAAAAAAAAAAAAAATCTTTCTTAGGCACTTTGAGACTGTTACTTCCTCCCACTCCCTCGCACTCCCACAATGGCTATGTCCAAAGGAATGGTTCTTTGCCTTTGCATGTTTATGCTTTCTGGGCTCCTCACTAGCTATACAGATGCCAAAGAAATTGGTTATGGAGCTATTGGAAATGGGGACCCTATTCTCTGCGACCGAAGGAGTAATCCCAGTCTAAAGAGAATTGTCAAGCAACCAAACCTGCTAACCCCTACAATAGAGGTTGCGAAAAAGCAGAGAAATGTGGGAATGGTTAACATGCAAAGCCTCTCTTTGTACTCAGTTTGAGTTAGGCATTCAATGGAATCTAACAATAATTCCATGCATAGACACGGATGTAAAATACTACCTTTTCTCTTTCTCCATCAAATCGTAGGCATTGAGTTGCGTATAGCCGAATAGAACTTCATAAGCATATTGCTATATTCTTAATATTTTTACATTCCTTTATTTTTCCAATTTATTTTAAAGATCCAAATTACATGTTTAAATTGTGTGTATTTAGTATCGATTAATTTATCTTAGATTAATTCTACCTTCAATCTTGTCTTTTAATCTTGCCCCCCCCCTAACTTGAAATTCTAGCTCCGCCATTGACGCCACAATCCAATTGTAAGTCATTATCTTTGTATAATATAATAATAAAAGTTGTTTTATTTTTAGACATTATTGCAGCATGAATATTTGAACATTAGTTTATAGGCTTATAGTCAATAAGATGTATTGTATGTGATTTAGACACAAAAATAAGATTTGCATGTGAAATTATGATCTAAATCAAAAGTTCTTTGTAAACTGAAAACCCTTGTTGAAAGTCATTGATAAAATTTGGGTTTTCATTTGTAATGACTATAATGCATTAACTAAGATGATTTATATTGGTCATGGAACTAAAGACTTCTAGTTGAATAAATAATTTAATAAATAAAAAAGTGTATTAAATCATTGAACTTAATAAATAATTTGAATAAAAAACATGACTTGTGAAATAATTCATTGAAAAAATAGAATTGATTTTTACAATAACTTTATAAATAGAGTTAATGTACTGCGCATACAACCCAAAAAAGTAGGAATTTTTTCCCCCTCTAAAGTGAGAATGTAAAATATCATGTTTCAAAACCTACAAAATATATTACATTCGTCCAGTGTTTATAAATCTAACTTTTGAAGAGCATTTACATTAGTTTTTGTAAAATAGAAAAAAATCCACATTTTCCCAACTAACCGCCAAAACCTTCTACATTAGTCTTATATAATTGTGTAAAATGCTAAAATCGATCAATAGCTATAGAGAGGGGCGGCCCACCATAATTTGGGGCCTAAGGTGAAAAATTTATGCGGGGCCTTTAATATGTAAATATTAATTAAACAAATTAATTAGTACTAATCAAATTAAGGTTAATTTGATACATTAAATACATAAATAATACCAACTAGACTAATGTTAATTTCATATAGAGAATTGAATATTATAGTTGAACCTATAAATATTAATAAAAAGAAATAAAAATATATTGCGATTGAAAAAGATATTTTATTTTGGATATAAGACGATGCATAGTTAAATAAAGTTGTAATCTAATTTTTAATTTTATATTTTGATTTTAAGATAGAGAGATAGATATTATTTGGTGTGTGGCTTTGTAGGATATTATTTTACAAAAATGAAAGTCTCAAACTAAATCAAAGTCTCAAACTATTATGAGAGATTAATCTATAATTGATGATTTAACACATTTGCAACATCTTTTTGAAATATTTTAGGGTTTCAATTGAGTTAAAGTTCTATTGGTCTTGTACTTTGAGAGTCTTAATAGAAACGAAAAAGAAAAATGGGCTAATTAAAAGTACTATAAAATGTTCAAAATATAATGTGATATTGTCTTTCATTGATGAACTTCATCAATTTAACTAATGAATGATTATATCACTTTTTTGTGATTAATAAAATGGCAATTTGTAAGCTAATAATAAAATTTGTAGTATCCTTAACATCACTAATAAAAAAAATGTACAACCTTTAGGAAAAAAAAAAAAAATATATATATATATATATATATAATAGAATTTTATAAAAATTTGGGCCTTTAACTATGGAAAGTGTGGCCTTTTTTCTTAAGGAAAATTTTGTTTTTTGGTGGGGCCTTAGGCCTAGGCCTTGAGCTGATACTGGCTATAGAATCACATAAACTTACCTTGACACTATTTATTTTGCAGTTATTTATTTTTATTATTTTTTACGTATCCTGAGAATAAAAGAAGAGAGTAGATGATGGTTGTTGTATGCGAAGAAAGAGAAAAAATTAATATTTTAATGAAATAGAGTATAAAATAGATAATCTAGTGCGGATGTTTTTGAAAAGTGGTTATGTAAAATAGAAAGAAATAGATTCTTAATGTTAAAACAAATGAAATTTTTTGTACTACTTAATCTGATTACTATTAATGTGATTCAAAATTTATATATGTAATTTTATTTATAGGAATATACTTATATTATTAAGAGAACTACATGTTTTTTTTTTAGAAACAAAAAGGAAAAAAATGCTTATTTACTCCAACTTTACACACTTGCCAAGTTAATAGCACAGTTGGTCTACCGTTACTACGTTAACAGAAAACACAAATAGGAGACACATGTAGAGACGATAGAACAGAATTGATGCCGGCAGCCACATCCCTTCCTCTGGTGCCAGAGTTCTTTTTCCTGCAGTCGACCTTGCTGTCCATGGTCTGCCGTGCCGTACAACTGCTATTATTGATCTGCAATCAAAGGCGCGTTGTATACTATATCAAATACTGCCACCCCCTAAATTTTTCTATTTGGGAAATATGTGTTATATTCTCCATTTTTGTCTTCTTTAGCTCACCCAACAAGCCCCACTCTTTCAAAAGCAACACAAACAAAAACCATAAAAAATCCCATTAAATAAATAAAAAACCAAACCCAAATGAAAAACAAAGCAAGCCCACGATATCACTTAAATCCTGATTGTCACAGGTAAAAAAACCATTCATCTGGGTTTACTTTGTTGGGTTCGTGGCACCTAGTGGGTCTAGCCCACTTGCCTGCCACTCTTGTCAAAGCTCATTTATGAGCTAGTCTTCTCAAGCCCGCACAAAATCAGCTTTTGGTTTAATGCAAAGGTGATGCTTAAGCGTGTGTGAAGAAAAAGAAAAGATAGAAGCAGAGGCCATTTGGCCTTGAGTGGAGAGCTGAAGCAAAACACAGAGCTATTCGGCCATTTTTTGGTGTGAGTTTCAGAGAGAGCAAAATACAGTAAAGAGGGAGTTTCAGCTTGAGCGAGTTTCAGCTTGAGAGGTGCAGTCTGAAAAGATAGGGAGAAACACAGTGAGAGTGTGAAAGAGTAAAAAAGAAAAATGAGACATTTTTCTTTACTTAAGTTACACACAAGAAAAATAAATTGGTGGAGTTCTTATGGAGATTTTGAGTGCTACAACTATGGAGAGTTGGAGTATTCAAATGGAGATTTTGGTACTGGCTTTGTGGTGAGATTGTATTTACTCCTTGAGATTTATTTGTTATATATCTAATTTATTGTGGACTCAAGTTTAGCATAAACTTGATAGTTATATTCTCTATTTCATAGTGGATATTTTTTGGAGCTGCCTTGTGATTTTTTCCTCTACACTAGAGGGTTTTCCATGTAAGATTTGGTGTTCTTGTATGGTTGTATTTATGTGGTGCATGCTGGATTTTATTTTATTTATTATTATTATTATTTTTTTGTTTCCATAATATTGCTATTGCTTGGTAGTCATTAATTTTAATTCACACATAGACATTGAGGGGATTAGGATTTTTTCCCCAACAAGTGGTATCAGAGCTATTGGTTGCTTGGGTTTGACTTTATTGTGTTGGATTAAATGGAGAATATGGGTATGAATACTATGGTTAAACTCTTAGCATTGAATTATTCGGTATGGAAGCTGATGATGGAGGATGTCCTCTATTGCAAGGATTTGCATGTCCTTATTGAGGGTGATAATGCCAAACTTAGTGATATGTCAGATAGAGACCGGAAGAAATTAAATAGAAAAACTATCAGGTGTATTAGACAATGCATCAATGTTAATGTTTTTTACCATGTGTTTCAGGAAACAAGTGCAGAGGTTCTTTAGGAAAAATTAAGGAGTCTTTATGAAAGAAAGACAGCTCAAAATAAAGCTTTTATTATTACAAAGCTTGTGAATTTGAAGCTTAAGGAGGGTAAGTCCATTGTCGAGTACCTTAGTGAGTTCCAAGACTTGGTAAATTAGATGGTTACAATGAAGCTAATAATAGATGATGAGTTGCAAGCTTTATTGCTTCTGAGTTCCTTACCTGATAGTTGGGAGACTTTGGTAGTGTCACTTAGTAATTCTGCTCCGAATGGTGTGTTACAACTTGCCATGGTTAAAGATAGTTTGCTTAATGAAGAAACTAGAAGAAAGGATATGGGTAAGGATATTGCATAGGCTCTTGTCACAGAGAACAAGGGGAGAAGTAAGAGTAGAAGTTTTAAAGTGCGAGGTAAATCCAGAAGTCGGTTAGAGTTGAAAGGAAAATTCAAGTGCTTTTATTGTGATAAAGAAGGTCACATAAAAAGGAATTGTAAGGCTTGGAAGAACAAACAGAAAGAGGATAAAAATCAGAAAAAGGTGGATGATGAGAACACTGCTGCTGTTATAGTGTTGGAAGATGAGGTCCTAGTCATATTGTTGTACAATTTCAGATCCTTATGTTGAATGGGTGATTGATTCAACTACTTCTTGTCATGTTACTCCAAGAAAGGAGTTACTCACTTTATACAAAGCGAGAAACTTTGGGAGAGTGAAGATGGGCAATGATAGTTATGCCGATATTGTGGGAATTGGTGATATTTGTGTTAGGGCTAACACTGGATACACCTTGATTTTGAAGGATGTGAGACATGTTCTGGATATTTGCCTAAATTTGATTTCCTCTCTTGTTCTTGATAAAGAAGGTTATGGCAATTATTTCCGTGATGGAAATGGAGGCTTAGCAAATGATCATTGGTGTTTGCTAGAGGGAAGATTTGTTGTACACTTTATAAGGCACAAGTAAAGTTGTGCAAGGATGTTGTTAGTGCAGCTCAGGAGGATTCTTCACCTAACTTGTGGCATAGGCGGCTGGCTCACATGAGTGAAAAAGGGTTACAGATTTTGGCAAAGAAGTTTTTCATTCCCTTTGCCAAAGGTACGTCACTAAATCCTTGTGATTTCTGTTTATTTGGTAAACAACATAGAGTTTCATTTAATATACCTTCTACTAGAAAACCCAATGTATTAGATCTTGTTTATTTTGAGGTATATGGTCCCTTTGATGTTGAGACTTTAGGTGGCAATAAATATTTTGTTACATTTATTGATGATGCTTCACGAAAGGTGTGGTTTTATGTTTTGAAAACTAAAGACCAAGTTTTTGAGCACTTCAAGAAATTTCATGCCTTGGTGGAAAGAGAGAAAGAAAAGCCTTTAAAGTGTCTCCGTAGTGATAACGGAGGTGAATACACATCTAATGAATTCAAGTTACTGCTCTGAGAAAGGCATTAGACATGAGAAGACAGTTCCTGGTACCCTACAGCAAAATGGTGTGGCAGAAAGGATGAACCACACTATTGTTGAGAAGATCAGATGTATGTTGAGAATGGCTAATCTGCCTAAGTCATTCTGGGGTGAAGCTGTTGTGACTGCATGCTACCCAATTAATAGATCTCCATCAGTTTCTTTGGGTTTTGATATTCTCGAAAGAGTATGGATACGGAAAGATGTTTTTTACTTTCACCTAAAGGTATTTGGGCACAAGACATTTGTTCATGTGCTTAAGGAACAAAGATCAAAGCTTGATAGTAAATCCACTTCTTGTATATTTGTTGGATATGGAGATGCAAAATTTGGCTACAAGCTATGGGATCCAAAAGAAAAGAAGATGATTAGAAGTCGAGATGTAGTTTTTCATAAGAATGAAAACTTGGTAGACTTTGAGAAAATTAAGAAGCCTAAAGCTATAGTTGGAGGTGTTCCTAATCTTACACATACCTCTTCTTCCTCAGATAATGCCACAAATAGGGAAGATGTATAAGACGAGAATTATGGTGATGAACCAACTGAATTTGATGCTGATGAGCCAGCGGGTGTTGATGGTGATGATGTGACAGATACGATGGTGTTGAGTAGAGGGAGCAGCCTCCTCCACTAGAGATGGTAGAACCTCGGGTGAGAAGGTCTACTAGAGAGTATCGTCCATCGACTAGATACCCCACTTTTGAGTATACTACGATTACTAAGAGGGGGGAGCCAAAAAGTTTTAAGGAAGTAGAGTCTTATAAGGATAAGAAAAGTTGGTTAAAGGCTATGCATGAAGAGATGAATTCTTTGAACAAGAATAAGACTTATGACTTGGTGGAACTTCCTAAAGGCAAGAAGGTATTGAAAAACAAATGGGTGTTCAAGCCAAAGAAAGATGTGACAAGTTAGTGAAGTATAAAGTTCGATTAGTAGTCAAGGGTTTCAGTCAGAAACAAGGGATTGACTTTGATAAAATATTTTCTCCAGTGGTTAAGATGAGTTCCATTCGGGTAGTTCTGGGATTAGTAGCTAGCTTGGATCTAGAGCTTAAGCAACTTGATGTGAAGACAGCTTTTCTTCATGGTGATTTGAAAGAAGAAATCTACATGGATCAGTCAGAGGGATTTAAAGTGAAAGGGAAAAAACACATGGTTTGCAAGTTAAAGAAGAGTTTGTATGGCTTGAAGCAAGCTCCAAGACAGTGGTACAAGAAGTTTGACTCATTTATGGTGGGTCACAGTACACAAGAACAAATGCAGATCATTGTGTGTATGTTAGAAAATTTCCCAATGGTAAATTTGTTATTCTTCTGCTATATGTAGATGATATGTTGATAGTAGGACAAGACGCAGGTGTGATTGGAAATTTGAAGAAGGACTTGTTCAAGTCATTTGATATGAAAGACTTGGGTTTAGCAAGACAAATTTTGGGTATGTAGATTCTATGTGATAGGAAAGCTAAGAAGCTATGGTTATCACAAGAGAAATATATTGAGCGGGTTCTTAAAATGTTCAATATGAAGCATGCCAAGCCAGTCAGCACACCTCTTGGTTCTCATTTCAAGTTGAGAAAGAGATTTTGTTCTTCATCAAAGGAAGAGAAGGGAGACATAGCATCAACTATTTATTTCTTAGTAGTTGGGAGTTTGATGTATGCTATGATTTGCACACTACCAGATATTGTTCACGCAGTTGGTGTTATTAGTAGGTTCACGGTTAATCCTGGTAAAGATCACTGGGAAGCAGTGAAGTGGATTTTCAGGTATTTAAGAGGTAGCTCTAAATTGTGCTTGACTTTTGGTGATTTTAAACCAATTTTGGAGGGTTATGTAGATGCAGATTGGGCAGGTGACCTTGATGGTAGGAAATCTACATCGGGGTATTTATTTACTTTTGCAGGGGGAGCTGTATCATGGCAGTCAAGATTGCAGAAGTGTGTTGCCTTATCTACAACTGAAGCTGAGTATATTGCAACTAATGAAGCAGGTAAAGAGATGCTTTGGTTGAAATGGTTTCTCTAAGAATTGGGTTTGAAGCAAGATGGGTATGTAGTTAATTGTGATAGTCAAAGTGCTATAGACTTGAGCAAGAATTTTATGTACCATTCACTCTCGAAGCACATTGAGGTGAGATACAATTGGTTGAGACTAGTTGTTGAACAATAGTCATTTGAATTAGAGAAGATTCACACAAATGAAAATCCAGCTAACATGTTGACCAAGGTTGTGTCTAGAGAGAAGCTAAAGCTTTGTGTCGGGTTGGCCAGCATGAATTCTAACTGAAGAGTTGGGTTGAAGATCTCCTTCGTAGTGGGCTGGAGGGGGAGATTGTTGGGTGCGTGGCACCTAGTGGGTCCAGCCCACTTGCTTGCCACTCTTGTCAAAGCTCATTTATGAGCTTGTCTTCTCAAGCCTCACAAAATCAGCTTTTGGTTTAATGCAAAGTTGGTGCTTAAGCGTGTTGGACACGTTGAAGAAAAAGAAAAGAAAGAAGCAAAGGCCATTCGGCCTTGAATGGAGAGCTGAAGCAAAACAGAGAGCTATTCGGCCATTTTTTAGTGTGAGTTCCAGAGAGAGCAAAACACAGAAAAGAGAGAGTTTCAGCTTGAGAGGTGTAGTCCAAAAAGATAGAGAGAAACACAGTGAAAGTGTGAGAGAGTGAAAAAGAAAAAAAATAGACATTTTTCTTTGCTCAAGTTACACATAAGGAAAATAAATTGGTGGAGTTCTCATGGAGTTTTTGAGGGCTACAACCATGGAGAGTTGGAGTATTCAAAGGAAGAATTTGCTACTGGCTTTGTGGTGAGATTGTATTTACTCATTGAGATTTATTTGTTGTATATCCAATTTATTGTGGACTCAAGTTTAGCATAAACTTGATAGTTGTAATCTCTATTTCATAGAAGATATTTTTCGGAGCTGCCTCATGGTTTTTCCCTCTACACTAGAGGGTTTTCCACGTAAGATTTGGTGTTCTTGTATGGTTGTGTTTATATGGTAATTGCTGGATTTTTTTTATTTTTTTTTTTGTTTTCATAATATTGCTATTGTTTGGTAGTCATTAATTTTAATTCACACATAGACATTAAGTGGATTAGGATTTTTTCCCCAACATACTTTTGGTTGCAGATGTCGAAAGAAGATTTGATAAACATTAAAGCTTAAGCTATACAATGGGTCAAATTTGGATGGTTGAACGGTGTAGTGGGACCATGAACGACGAGATCAACTGCCGGGCAAAGAACTCTGGCTCCGGAAGGAGGGATGTGGCAGCTAGTAGCCGTTCTAGTCTATCATCGCTCTATGTTTCTCTCTTCTTTTTAGATTTCATTCAGGTTCAGAGGATTGATATTTAGAATTTTAAACTTCATGTGTGTTTTCTGTTAGTGTAGTAATGGTAAGCCAACTGAGGTATTAATTTGGCAAGTGTACAAAGTTTAAGGAGTAAATTGGCTAGAAAAAAAGTTCAGGGGGTATAATGACCACTATTTTAAAATTTAGGGGGTGTATGGGCATTTTTTCCAAAAAAAAATATTTTGAGAATTTCTTAAATGGAGCAAACAATAGGACCAATGGGTTAGATTTGATGACAACGTTTCGTAGCCCTATCACTCCATAGTGACCCCCAATTTACTAACGGTAACCTCTCATTAACTATCTTCGAACCCTAGCAACCCTAAATTTCATTCTTTCTCTCTCTGTTTGGTTGAAGAGAAAGGGCAAGAAAATGGAAAAAAGAAAACCAAAACTTTTCAATTTTACGGTTCATGATGCTTTTGAGTATGAAATTTGAGATTTCTAGGCTATTTTCTGTTCTTGCATTTTCTAAGCAACTAATCGATTTTTTGAATTCTAGATGGTTCAAAATAGATTGAGATACTCCTACGATCTTTTACTGTAGCTTGATGTTTGGTTTCCAACAAAATCGAGAAAGAGAGAAAAAGTTTTGAATTTGGTAATTTTGGCTAATTCAACCATAACCCAAGTATTGACTATGCATTGATAGTTTTGCATTCACCATATAATTTTGTCCATTCCTTGTTGGGTCCATTGATGGTTTTAGTATATGGCTATGCATCAAAATCTAAGATTAAAAGTTTTACAGAATTCGAGAAATTTAGTTTATTTTAGCAATTATTGAAAATTAAAATATAAACTATAGCTATTTTGATAGCATTCACTATAAAAGGTCTTTAAAATTGATGCTTTTACAAAAGGGTTTTTAAAAACATCACTTGGTTTTCATAAAAATTTTATCATCTCAAAAAAAACCATGGGATTTTAGGCTCCAAACATCTTTCTTTAAACTAAAAATCCATGGAAACTTTTTCTTTAAATAATTTCTTTTGTTTTGTTCAAGATTGTTTTCACAAAGATGTTTTCAATATTTCTCAAAACTCTTACCATCTAAACAAAAACCGTGGGATTTTTGGGTCCAAAATCCTTTCTTTAAAAGAAAAATGAATGGGAATTATTTTTCTCTCTTCGAAAACCTTCTTCAACGATTGTTGCTTTCACAAAAAGGTTTTCAACACAAACTTTGTTTCCTTTTAACTACTTCTTCAATAAAAGCCACGAGATTTTTGGATATAAGTCCCTTTCCTTAAAAGAAAACCCAAGGGAATCATTTTTTCCAAACCACCTCTTTTCCAAAATCTTTTTCCTTAAAAAATTGTTGTTTTCAAAGTGGTGAGCCTCATGCATGTAGGGAGTGTGTGCATGGAGAGTACTCAAAGAAGGTCAACATTAGGCCTTATCAAACAATAGGAAATGAAAAAGACATTTCTTTAGTAAATAAAATTAAGAGAGAAGAAAAACAATTTGGCTAACTTGGCCTCTTGATGTCATCCAATTTTGTAACGGAAATTGTAGTGTAGCTATGGTTGTTGTTCCTTCGAGAAAAAGAAAATAAGAACACGTCAAAAGCACCAATAGTATATAAAAAAATATGATTAAAACTTAGGAAAAATAAAGTTTGGTAAAATTCTATAAAGTTGTGATTTACAACTATGTTTTATGTTGGCTTTAATTCTGTGTCAAATTTGATTGAAATTTTGTTAAATCATTTACTTGTATTTTTGTGGGATTTTATGTAAGGGCTGCGTGTGAGAGTTTGGTGAAGAATCTGTGAAGAAGGGGATTTCGCGACTTGTTTGTGACTGACTTGCGACTTGCTCTTAACTGACTCGCGACTGCTGACCCTTGAAACAAGCCACGTGAAAAGCACATGCTGGAATTTGAAGAGTCCATGACAGGCTGGAATTCACGTGTGACTCGCGACTCAGGCCAAGTTGCGAGTGACCTGCGAAACTCACTGCTTGTTGCTTTTGAGTGTGACTTTTCCTATTCTTTACCAACACTACATAAACCCTCATTACCCACGAAATGTAAGAAGAAGAAGGAGTATTTTTAGAAGAAACTTTTGAGAGAGAAACCCTAGTCAAACACTTAAGATTTAGAGATTGTTTCACCCACAATCCTCTACATCATTTCTCTAAGGTTTCCATTTACCCCCACCTCTCCATCTACACATCTTTGAGAGGTTCTTAGCCCAAACACTTGCCCCACTCATTCTAAGTGTTGAGAAGTATTGGAAGAAGCCATTGAGTGGCGGATGCAATTGGGTGGAATTGCGGTATTCGGATAACTAGTGAAGACAAGACTTTAAGAAGTTCGTTGGCAGTAGGAGCTTGGAGGGCTCAAGTACATTGGGTAGATTAGGCTTGGAGGGTCTTTTTGATATTGGTGTACTCCAACTTATTCACTAGTGGATAGATTTTGGCTTGGAGGGCCGCGGAGAGGTTTTTTGCTGAGTACGATTTCCTCTTCGATAACACGTCTTGGTGTTATCCTTGTGTTTGCATCTCTCTTCCCTATTCTTTAAGCTTTACATTTATCGCTTATTGTACTTACTTATGGCTTAGAGTAGAGTACTGATTTATTGCGCTTGTTTTATTCTTTTTCCGCACTTAGATAAGCTAGAGTAAAAGCAATTAAGCCTTAATTTAAAATTGAGGGTCTAAACAAGCATCAGTGTTTTCACACTAATTGAGCTTTCAAATTCAATAATTAAATCACTAGGTCGTTAGGGTTTGTCCACCAATATTGTTAAGCATCCACTACCAATCAAATTTATTACACAATCGGGTAAGTAAACATATAAACTATCCGGTTGGAAGATTTAGAAATAAGCTTTATCAGTAAAACTCTCTTTGTTTGATTATATTTATCAATTGTTCCAACAATTTAGTCTAGAAAATAATAATTTTGCTAGAAAACTCAAGAACATTGCATACCCTAGGGGTAATACTATGGCAAAAGTAATATCTAACAAGATTACCACGTTTTACTAGAGAGATTATAAAACCATATTCTAACAATAAGAAGATTCAAGAATAGACTTATGAAAGAATTAGAAATCAAATATCAATCTAATAAAACAATTCTAAAAAGAGAGCAACTGATTTTAATAACCAAAATGTGAAAAACATGCTTGGATTGAATAGTGGACAGTTTACAATATTGGGGATTCACCCTTAACCCTAACTTAGTTTCTTAAGCTTTCATAGAAAATAAAAACTCTTAAAAATTGGTGAAAAATAAGGTTTCCAAGCAGCCAAAAAACGTGGCTGCCCTTGTATCACTTTAATATTTATAATATTCAAAACCCTATAGTACATGCTTCCCAAAAAGGAAAATACAAAATATCAATTACCGTTTTTCAACAGCAGATCAAATTCTAGGTCGGTTTTGGCCTTTAATACGGCAGATTCTGAAGTATTGGTAAACTACAAAGTTTTAAATCTTTAAGTCATCTTTCCGTGGCCACAAGAATCAAGTCAATCCAATATCGGAGTAAAATGATATGGCCAAAATATGAAAACTGGTCAGAATACATGCCAGGATATTTTCCATCTTTGGCTTAAATGAAATTCTCTCATTCCTTTTATATTTCCACACATCTTTGACTCATTAAATTCTTCAAAAGCCACTTCTCATATGATCTTTGCCCTTGGATTCTATTCGCTTCATGTTTGCATGCTTAGCTTATTAGTTTAATCTCCTACAAGAGATGAATATATTTTAGAGAAAACTGGCAAACTCTTATATTTACTTGTAAGTGTGGGAATAAACACAAAATAGATGTGATAATGTCTAACAAAACTAAGATAATATTGTACTTTTAAGCTATTATCACACCCCCCAACTTGAACATTGCTAGTCTCTAGCAATCACAAAACTCATGAAGTGCACACTAACCCTTCCAAGCATAAACTAAAGGATAAGAAAACAATAAAACAAAATAAATGCAAAAATATGATACCACTTTCGTTGGTAAATTCAATTACATTTAGCATATGCAACAAGCCTTAAACCCCAATGCGATCCCTAGTGGATGAATTATGTCTCGTGAGGGTTTACAACACGCTACCCACAAATAGTTTCTGAAAAGATAAATGTGATGAGGCTAAATTATCAAACACTTGAACAAGTCATTCACTAAATATCATAAGATGCTATTCAAGTCCAAGAATCAACAAAACCTAAAAAAATGGGCGTGTGTGTAGAGCCAATGACCATCTTAACAACACCTGGAACACATATAAATGAGAGAACAAACCAAAAATTTATTTGCTCCAAACCTCACTAGAATAAGTATATGTCCAAAGAATTCGCTCCAAGATTTGGATGAAGATTATTATTATTATTTTTAAATTTTTTTATAGGAAAAATGAACAATGAAATAACGAAAAGATCTCATGAAAGATGTCATCTATTGGGAGCTCTACCATTCTTACCACAAACCCACCTAGGATCAGTTGGCCATTCAATCTTGGTTGTAATGGGGCCAAAGGTGAATGGGTGAAACAAAGAAAGGAAAGGATGCACAAATAATTTCAAAAATATGCTAGAGGCCTTTGTAACCATGGTTCACAGGAATTACCTTCTAACAATTGCATTCCCTTTTCATTCTTTTTTTTTCTTTTTTTTTTCTTCTTCACTTTTCTCTTCTTTTTTTTTTTTTTTAATTTTCAATTTTTTATTTTAATAAACAACTTTATACAAGAACCCAATAATGTAAAATTTAACCAAATTCAACCATGAGAATAATAATAGAACAATTCTTTGCAAACCATTTTTCCAAACCATACTAAATCATCCCTAGCATATTTTAAAAATAATTTGGTGAAGAAAGATTATATAATTGGCTCAACTCCACAAGAAGTAGGTATGAGAATGTGGCTCATTCAAAGAAAAAGGCTCAATTTTAGGCTCAATATGGTCTCTAATGATTACATCTGTAAAATGTTAGCTTGAAAGGCTTAAATGCATCCTAAAATGACAAAAATCATATCCCAAGTATATCAACCAACATGCCACCGACCGTGTAATGGGTGCCCCAATAGATAACCACGACAAGAATAATGAGATCAATAATAGAATTTGATGAATGAAGAAAAGCAAAGGATATTGATTTTTTTTTTCTTTTTGAATATCACTCATAAAGGAGATAGACTAAAAGAAAACTCACAATAATTAATAGGAAATCATTCAACAAGAATGAGACAAGTTAAATGAAAAACAGTCACAAAAATCATAAGCATTAAATCTCCAGGTGTTCTCAAATTTATATGCATTCTAACAACCAAGAACCTCATATAGCTCTTGTGATCAAAATAGTGTATTTTTATTTTGTTTCAACAAGGACATAAAATAGAATTTGTGACTCAAGCAAAATTCTCATTCTCATGTCAACAACAAAGCCTCAAAAACATGTAACTCTCAAATAAAACCATTTTTTTGCATTTTTTTTTTGTTTAAAAAACACAATGGAAAAAGGAAGGAAACACAACGAGCATGCAAGAGATGACTATCCCACCCCCAACCTAAATCTAACATTGACCTCAATGTTTTGAAGAAAAGCAAAAAGGCATGCTAAAATGGGGTTTGGAGAGCACTTAAAACTCTTCAAAGGAGCTTCCAAAGTCAATTTCCTATAAACATGTAAGTTTTACAAAAACAAGTAAATAAAATAATATGATACAATTATAAGAACAATGTGGCCTATGACAATCCCAAAAGATTCAAGATTATTATTATGAGTGCAAATCAAAGGGTTTATTCCCTTAATATCTACCATGGTCCAACCAATTGCAACTTTATATTTCTTTACAAGCATAATAACTCATCTTCCTGCTCCATATTTAATTTATAAGTAATAACAACAGGAAAGGTATCACCTGGTATGAAGAGTGCATATTTTAACCCATGTGACAATTGTTGATGCCTTGCAGTGGTTTGACCACCCATCATGGCAATGCTCACGCAGAGTCTCCCTAATGAAAGGAGAATATGCACGTGCATATGAAGCCTGGGAGCTATGGTGTGTGTGAAGGAGGGTTGTACCTCTGGTGTGTGACTGGAATCTGAGTCAATTTTAAAGGAGTCACCAAAGGTAAGTAAAGTCGCCACCAATCATTGAGTTTTTTCTAAGGTGTGATTGGTCACTTGACTCTATATGATTTTATTACTGATCCTAGGCAAAGAAAAATGTCATTTTTTCCCTATCTAATATGGACGGGCAAAAAATCTTGATTCTTGAGTTCGGAAGTCTGATTACGTGTGGGGAAGGTGTTACACACCCCACAATGTTAGTTTAATGACAGTCCTTTGTTTTGGTAAAGCCTTAATTTTTGGACATTGGCAATTGAAAACAAGTTATTGGCATTAGCTTTGGGGGCTTTAAATGTGTTGGGTTTTGAGGTTTGGTTTTAGAGAGGGTGTGGTCCCAATCGATGTTTTCCTAGTACTTTTGGAATCTATGCAAAATTTCATTGGCGAAAATCTGGTAGCATTTCGCCTTTTTTTCGTGGTAGAAATTCGGTAGCACTTCGCCGTAGGTGCATCGTAGCACGCAAAATGCTATTTTGACCAAACTTTCATTGTGAGAATACGGCAACAGGGTGCCCCATTTTCATGGTAAAAATCTGGTAGAGTTTTGCGTTTTGTGTGCTATGGCACACTAGCAGGGCTTCACACCTGTGTATACGGCTCGTGCCAACATGCTCGTACCAGGACGAGCCGAAGCCCCCTCAAAGCATCAAGCATATCAATGCGCATCACATACACAGGGAAACCAATGTCACTGGGTGACATGGATCGGGACAATCACACCGTGATGATTATGCACATAGTATGGCATGAATATACACCTACAGCAAATGCCTTGAGCACATACCCACACCAGAAGGTCAAGAGCTCTCATGACTAGAGAGGGTTGCTCATATAACCATGAGATTCCATCATACAAAGGGCACAATCACCCACATACAAGCATATATAGATATACATACATCATGCACAATACTACCACACAAAGTGGCAAAGTAAATCAGACATTGCCAACGTTCCAAAAGGTAGGGTATAGCAAGGTATAGGAAATGTAAAACTGACATTAGCATACCCAGGGAATGCGGCTCAAGCAAAGAGCAAGAAAAGTAAAGGGGGTACATGAAGGGGGACTCGAATACATGCTCTAGAAAAGAGGCTAAGAAAGGGAGATAGAAAGACCTAACCACTTGGGGAGGTTGGGCCTCCTAATCTATTGAACATTGCCTTTGTTAGGCTTGCATCTTTGCTTTTTCTGCTCGCACCTAGGAGGTTGTGCCCTCGCTCCAAGTGTCCTTGCTCCATGTGTGTACATGCAGCAAACAAGGAAAAAAAAGCCAGCAGAGAAGCAATGGAAATAGCAAAGAGGTAAAGAAAGCATGCAAAGAGACATAATATCAAAGAGAGCCAAATGGGGGCAAAGAGACATGTTAAGCACATGGAGGGGCAAACAAACATGTTATCAAACAAAAGATGGCATCCTAGGAGGACAAATGTAGGTTTTGGATTGAATGTCCATAGTTCCATTAGATCGGAATATGGACGGCACACATGCCATCAAGCAAAATTCCTAAAAGGGACTCGGGGTCTCATGTATCAAAGATAGGTGTGAACCCGCATGAAATAGTAGGAATTAGGTTTGATGACACAAGCAAGCAAAGACTCATGCATGGACATGTAGGCAAGCATGCAAAAATGTAAAAGAGAAAAGAAAGCCTAACGGGTGGCACAAGCAAGCAAGGCAAGCATATCATCGGATGGAGCGGAGAAAGGGAATGCATTGAGCAAACTAGCATCACTGGGATGCGTTCTCACAAGTGATTACATCCAAACAAAGCCACAAGGGGGTTGGATGTAACCACGCGAGCAAGTGGCCCCAAAGACCAAAAAGGCAGAAGTCCACGAAGGGCATAAAAACATGGCAAAGCCTAGATCTAGAGAGACAAACATAGACATAAAGCATAGAAACAAACAAGCATACACATGCACATAGGAATGATCCAAACCTTTTGATGTAGGCCTAGGTGTATGGATGTAGGCCTAGACCACAAGATCTAGATCTACATCCTACCAAAAGGGCCAAGGCGCAAGAAAGAGATATGTCAAGAGACAAAAGGCTATAGAAGCATGGTATAGCATCCAACATATAGATCTAAACACACAAACATGGCACGGAGCACATAAACATATAGATCTAAGCATAATCATGGCACGGGGCACATAAACACATAGATCTAAACATAGGCATGGCACGGGGCCCACAAAGACATAGATCTAATCATAGGCATGTAGATCTAAACATAGACATGGCAAGGAACACATAGACATGTAGATTTAAGTAACATGTGATTGCATCTACACATTAAAAGACAAACTCATCCAAACAAACATATTCATATCTATCATCAAACATATATCCATGCATATTCATGTGAATGCATGACTTAACTCACTTACCTTGTTGCACCTCAGCACCTATGTCATTAATACATGATCATGTGAATGCGTGTTCATGGTATTTAAAGTAAACAAATAAAAGATAAACCTTAATCTATACATATGGAGCAAACAGATAAATAATCAATGAAACAGAGACCATATCCATGAAAAAGAGTCAAAATAGAAGCATATCATGTGAAAGAAACAAAGAAAAAGAAATAGGAACTTGAATTAGGGTTTCTGGGCAAGATTATGCATATACATGAACATTCCTGTGTACGCATACTCTGGCCTACGTGTACATGCAGAATCCTACGCACATGGATTCAACCTTGAAACCCTAACTAGAAACACAACAAGCATAAAACGAGAGCAACACTTAAAAAAAATAAATCTAACAACCTATCATGCTAAAAAACATAAAGGCTAACTAAAATTTAGCTACACAAACATATATAAACATAAAACAAGCAATAAAACAAACTGAAAATGGAATCAAACTAAGGAAAAATAAAGGAAAAGCTTAGAACTAATAGCTAAAAAATAGAAGCTCTTTAAGCTTGATTTTTGACTGTTCCTTGTAGTCAAATCTATTCACAATCAATGAAAGGTGATTAGTAATCTTAAACTTGAAGATCAAGGCCAGAAAAGTCCCTAACCAAAAGAAGATTGACTTGAGAATGTTTTGTGAAAAACTCCTTTTTTGACTCATTCTTTCTAGTGAATCTTTGTGTTTCCCCTTAGGAATTCTGAGTCTGTTTTAAAAAGGTACCATGTATGGCTTTTTATATTGAGAAAATAGGGGTTTGGAAGGGCTCCCAGATGATGTGGGATTCATTCTAAACCTTAGTCTTTAATGCAAAAAACTTGCCTTTTACAGTTTCTAGAAACCTACATGCGTGCACAGATTTGTGCCTGCATACACATGCATCAAGGTTACATGCACAGGTTGTTTCCTACACACGTAAGCCGAGGGTTTCCTTGGCCTTTATTTTCTAGAATTAGATTTATTTGCTCATTAAAAGTTACATTTTCCATTTTAACATTTCTTAAGTCAATTTAACATCTGATGGGGCCCTAAGCCAACTTTGGGCTTTAAAGTTTCAGCATCATTGGGGAACGGGGGCTTAAGTCGTAAAAGGTATAAAATGTGGTGTCTACACACCCTTTGTAATGCCCCAAATCATTAGAACAAATCCCTTACTGTAGACACCGCATTTTGTACCCCTTATGACTTAAGCCTCCGTTTCCCAATGATGTCGAAATTCTAAGGCCGAAGGTTGGTTTAGGGCTTGATCAGATTACAAATTGACTTGAGAGGTATTAAAATGGAAAATATAACTTTTTATGAGAAAATAAATCTATTTTTGGAAAATAAAAGGCTAAGAAAATTCTCGGCTTGCGTATGCAGATAAGAACTTGCGTACGTAGGCCTTATGCATGCGTATGCGGGCACAAGTCTGTGTACGCAACTAGGGTTTCAGAAACATAAAAAAGGCAAACTTTTCTGCATTATTGTTGAGGTTTGGAATGAATCCCACGTTGTTTGGGAGTCGTTCCAAACCACCATTTTCACAATATAAATAGCCATACATGGTACCTTTTAAAAAACGCACAAAAATCCTAAGAGAAAACCTAAAATTTACTAGAAATAGTGAATCAAAGAGAGAGTTTTTTCATAAAACATCCTTAAATCAATTTTATTTGATTGAGGCCTTTTCTAGCCTTAATCTTTGATTTTTAAGATTACTAATCACTCTTATATTTAATTGTGAATAGATTGACTGAGGGGAACGGTCAAAATCAAGCTTGGAAAGCTTCTGTTTTGAGGTATCGAGTTCTTGAACTTTTCTTTCTCTTTCTTTAGTTTAATTATGTTTTTATTGGTTTCTTTGCTTGTTTATGTTTATATAGTTTAGTTTTAGGTAGCATTTGTATTTCTAAGCATGCAAGGTTGTTAGATTTATAGTTTTAAAGCCTTGCTTTGTTTTTTTGCATTTCTATTTTGGGTTAGGGTTTTTGAGTGTGTTTGTGTACGTAGGCTTAATGCATGCACACACAAACACGTGGTTTGCGTACACATACAACTGGCTTGCATACGCAAGCCTATGTATGCACATACATATTCGTACATAGATACCTTAATTTGGGTTTTATGCTTTTGTTTCCTCCTTTCTTTCATACAATATGCCTCCTTTTTGACCTGTTTTATGTTTTCTAAAGTCTCTGTTTCTCTGTTTTATATGTTTGTTTGTCTTTAACATGCTAGATTAGAGTTTTCTCTTTATTTCTTGCATTAGTACCATGAACATGCATTCGCATGCCCATCCATTAATGCCGTAGGTGCTGAAATACAACAAGGTAAGTGAGGTAAGTCATGCATTAGTATGAACATGAATTTTAACGATGAAATATGTTTGTTTGATGCTTGATTTCATGTCTAAAAGTTTTTGAATACATGTGATGATCAATATTTGGTTGGCATGCCTACCTTTCTACCATGATTTGTTGCTGCCTTGTTTGAGATGATATGTTTGCCATGCTAGATGAATGCCAAGGTTTATGATGTGATGGTATGCATGATAGATGTACACTAGTTTTGGTTGATAAGTATGATAGTGTTGGGAAAACTCATGGAAAAAATACAATTTTGTATCTCATACAGAAATACGCAGCGGAATATAAACGAATCTACTTCATTCATGTGAGATAACATGCAACATCTAAATTTTAGAAACAAAGAATAAGAAGGCGTACCTTCAAAGCAAATGAAGATTGAACTTGGGAAGACTTTCAATCTTCACTCTAATTCCACAATGTGCACAAGATGTGTGGTCTTTCAATCAGTTCTATACGTATTTGTTTAAGAGAATAACCAAGTGTCTTGAGAAAAAAATCTAAATGTTTCTCTTTTAAATCATATGTATATATTTTTCTACACTTGGCAGTTACTTTATTTAATAACTCTTATTAAATAAATAAATGATTATCTAATTGTGTTAGCCTTTTGGGCCAACCCAATTGAGTTTTAGTGTGTGTCTTGGAGTGGGACCAAAAGAGACAAATAAAGCTCTAGCTCCAATGGGCTTTGGATTTATCTGTCAACTCTTGACAAGCTCAAAGTTTAATTATATTTAATATCACTATATAAATATATTTGCACTCTATGCCTTATTAATAAATTATATTCCAAGACTTTATTAAACATTTAACCCTTTTATGAAAATATTCGTAGTAATACAAAGTCATAATATATAACTGTTACCTTGAAAGATTACTACCTCTTGATCTTTGAATATCCGGTTTAACCCTTTAAGTTATTCATATATATTTTATGAAATCTAATTTCATAAAATATAAACTTAGTAATTCTTTACTAAAGTGATTAGGCCTAACACTCTGAATAATCAAACCCATTAAACTTATCTTAAGAGAATATTTTATATCTTGATAAAGAGACTATGAATTCCATCTTGAGAATATGTGTTCTTTCAACATTACGTGTGGTTGCCCAACATACTAAGGTTTTGACCATTTGTTTAGATCTCACTCTTGATATATTAAAGCAACCTACATTTCATGATCAGGTTCACTATTCCCTCAGGATTGAGAGTTTGTGTACATGAAAATCTTATTTATTATTCATTTGATAGTCATTAATAGAATAATAAGTCTTACAGTGGTCCAGTTCAATATGTCTTATATACTTAAAAATATATTAACATATCAATTAGAAGTCTTCACTTAATTGACATTTCATCTTAACATTCCATATTAACATTTCATCTTAATTGACATGTTATAATCTTCTCAGATGGAATGCCCAATTTCATCAGGACTACGAACTAAGATTTTGAGTTTACAAAAAACTTGTGATTTATATCTTCTGTGACTGAATCACATAAATCACATACTATGCATCTTAAGGACTATATGATAGTGTCCAAATATTCATATTACCATTATTTTAGATAATAATAAAACAACTTTATTACATATAATATAGTGTCATACATAGCATACAATAGCATTTTAGGGCTCTAATCCTAACAGATAGATATATGGTTAGGGTTTAAGATGTTTGATGCCATGTTGTGTGCTTAGATGTTTGTTAGTGTGTGTGTGTGAGTTAGAATGCAATATTGAATGTGCCTTTAATAATATTAAGACATAAGACACAATAAGAGGAACCCAACCATAGGATTGGGTGGTCTTAGGTGCCTAACACCTTCCCAAGCCATACCTAAACTCCAAACCCATACTTTGGTAGTAAGATCAATGGCCATTAAAGGACGATATATTCATGGTTCCTAAGCCATTGTAAAACTAGGTGGTGACTCCCCGTTGTGTCTACACCTATAGTTTCTCGTGATGGTTCTTTTTCGTGCTTTTGGATTCTTTTGGGTTCGGGTCATGACAGTTAATTATCAAGGGAGTTCAAAGATGCCTTTATTTTTTGTGCCAAATATTAAAAAATGTAATGCCCTAGACCATTAACAAAAAAAGAAGAAGGAAGAAATCCCTACAGTTTCTGTTGATTGTTCTTTTTCAGGCTTTAGACTCTTTTGAGTTCAGGGCGTGACACCATTGGGATACATATCATTAGTGAGACAAGTCTGTTTATCTCTTGATTACCCATACATATAGAAAACTAGTAATGCACCCTCAAATTCATTTACTTAGTAAGTTTAAATAGTAGGGTTAAAGATGTAAAATTGATAATTTAAAAATTCCTAAATTTTAGCTAAAAAAAAAAAAACAGTTCCCTAACAACCAAGGTTGTCAAAATCGGGATCCTACGTAGGATCGTGTGGGGTAGGTGGGATCGTGGATCATAGTTCGGATCGTGGATTGTAAGATCCTACATTATTTGAGAAAAAAAAAAACACATTGATATGTTAAATAATTATATAAATTATACATTCATTCATAAATTTGCATCCATTTGATGTAATTACTATATATCGCTACATTCATTTTGTAAGCATCATTTAAAGAGGCCAAAAACCTTAAAACATGATACTTTATTAGGATGTTATTTTTCATTTGGGTTAGATTGACACTCTCGCTCCATTTGTTTCGAAGTAAAATATTTTCAAGAAAATATTTTCACATTTTACGGTGTTTGTTTTGCAGAAAAATATTTAGTCAAAAGTAAAATATTTTCAATCAACAAAAATAACCAAGGAAAATTTGTGTAAAATATTTTACACTTGAAATATTGGTAAAACATTTTACATTTTGTTCTCTCTCTCTCATCCCAATACTCTACCTATCTCTCTCACGCTCACACTATCAGCATTTTCTCCAAAACTTAGTTCACCACCATCCTTCTCTCCCACCTATCACCAGCTTCACCTTAGGCACCACCCATCACCGGCTCCTCCCTTCGCTGGCGCTACCCATCACTAGCTTCACCTGAGTTTTTTTTTTTTTTTTTTTTTTTCCTGTAATCCTCCATTGTTGTTAGCTCCACCATTTCTTGGCCACCTCCACTGTACTCAATTCACCACGGTCCTTCTCTCCCACCTATCACCGGCTTCACCTTAGGCACCACCCATCATCGGCTCCTCTCTTCGCCAGTGCTACCCATCACTAGCTTTACCTAAGTTTTTTTTTTTTTTTTCCTCCTATAATCCTCCATTGTTGTTGTCAGCTCCACCATTTCTTGGCCACCTCCACTGTCATCAACTCATCCACAGGTTCTTAGTTTTAATTTTTTCCCTTTACTACCGAGTGGGTTACCAATCTGGTTTTTTGCTCCGTTCGGGTCTAGCGTGGCTACTTTTGTGAGTTGCCATGGATAGTTGGAATAGATTGTGGGTCATAGTGGTGGTTCGTGGTTGACGTGGTGGCGGAGGGTGGGTAGCTGAGATGGTTTGTGGGTTGCTGTGGTGGTGGTTGTCTGTGAGAAATATGCCAACAAAGATTTTTGTGATAACTTTGTTGAGAATTTTGCACTTTCTTTTCTTTTGCAATCATCCACGATTCTATACTTGCATTTAAAATTTTTTTAAAACACTCAGATTCTTTATTACAATTTTAGGAATTCTGCATTGTTGCAGAGGAAGAAAAAAAGGGCATTTTAAACAACAAAAAGAAGCCTCAAAGCCTTTCTCTTCAAAGTTCTCCCCTTGTTGGTGTGGGTGTGAGTTTCTGTTAGGTGATTGGGGTGTTTATGTTTCATTTTAATTAGAGATTTTAGGAATTTTTGGCATTTTTTTTTTCCAGTGTTGAACTTGATTTTCAGGATTCAAGGTAGACCTTTTTGTAGTCCTTGTAAACCAAAATTGTTTTGTCCTCAATCACAATGGGTTTAAGACAGTCTTTTTTTGTAGTCCTTGTAAACTTTGATGCTCCCTCCGTCTTTATGTATTTTTTTGGAAGTTAATTTTTTAATAATTTTTTTTGTCCATTTTACGTTGTGCCAAGTACTGAAAAATATTTTACACAACATTTTCATGTACACAGTCAAACACAGTAAAATGAAAATATTTTTCTGCAAATATTTTACATGTAAAATATTTTACTTTTGCAAATAAAAACTTGGTTTATTGGGATTTTTTTTTTTTTCATTTGGTTCCAACTAAACTTTTGTCAAGTTAAAAAAGATTACAAGAAACCAGAATTGTCTGGGGTCGTTAGAATTGTATGATCTTATCAATCCTGAATGATCACAAAGATCCTTGAAAGATCTGGATCATTTTGGACAAGTGGGATCGTAAAATTGTAGGATCTTAGGGTACAGATCAGGATTTTGAAAACCTTGCTAACAACCTTTCTGCCTACTCCACGTTTCAACTTCCCCACCCCGCCCCCCCCCCCCCCCCCCCTTCATTCTCTCTTACATATTTTCCTTTTTAACCCATAATTTTAGCTAAATTTTTAAAAAGAAGTTTTCCAAACGACTTTCTGCCTCTTCCACATTAAAAAAAAATATAATAGATTTTTTTTCTCTCTCACGTTTTTTATTTTTATTTTTTTATAACCTCTCTCTCCAACGTTAGACATCAAGGGAAAATTAAAATTAAAAATAAATAAAAATCGTAGTAAATAGAGACGGTTTAACATATCCCATTACCAAGTAGTTATCAAAAAAAATAAAAAGCAGATATCCAAATTTAAAAATTTAAAACTCTACCAAAACCCATTATGAAATATTGAAACAATTATCCAAATTCAAAACTCTAAACCCCACCTCCAAACCCACTACTACATTTCTCTCCCTCTTTATCACTTTCTCTCTCTTCTTCAAATTATAAAAAACAAATCCACTCTTGCGCATTTATTCCCAAATTCTAACTAATTTCAAAGTAACAATCACACAAAACTTAATTAGAAAGGTATGAACATACCATTTGCCTTTAATAAATTTCATTATATTACTTTTTCTTTCCCTTTGTCTTTCTCTTTATCTCTATTTCTCTAATTGCTCCACAAAAGAAAAGAAAAAAAGAAAACAACAACAACAACAACTACTACTACTACATTTGGATAACCTCCTACTTCTAGCCAAATACAATAACTGCTAACCTCATCACACATGCTCCACGCATGCGATAAATTTTTTTTTTTTTTTTTTGAGAGAGTTCCATGATAGCTATTTATCATCAGATCAAGACACCAATCGATTTTTGGTGTAGACGAGAATTGAACTCTAGATCTCTTATTCAACCATTGTAAACTTTATCAGTTGAACTAACTGGAACCCACATTATTCACATGTAATTCTTGGCTATGTTAGTGAGAACTTTTTATTTTTATTATTATTATTTTTTTGCGGTGGGAGACTTATCAAACGTGTGTGTGTTGTTGTTTTTATTTTTATTTTTTAAATAATTAAAATATCAAATGTTGGCTGGCTGGTAGATTGACTGTTACATTATCCACATGTAATTCTTGGCTATGTTAGTGAGAATTTTTTATTTTTATTATTATTTTTTTTACGGTGGGAGACTTATCAAACGTGTGTGTGTTGTTGTTTTTATTTTTATTTTTTAAATAATTAAAATATCAAATGTTGGCTGGCTGGTAGATTGACTGTTTTATTATTTTTAGCAATGTTTTGAATTTTAAGGGAGTTTTTTTTTATAATTTTTATAATTTTTTTTTAAAGAATAGAAGGAATGTGGGTTGGCAGATAAAATGAGCATATTCGGTGTTTTTTTTTTTTTTTTTTAACAGTATAGATAATTTATACTACTATTTAAGGGGCTTCCACTGTTTGGAATCCTCATTTTTTTTGGTTAAAAAATGCCTATACACCACTATGTTTAAGTAGAAACAAAATTAAAGGACGATTTGATAAAAATACAACTCCCACTAAAACATTGTCTAAAAAATATGGCTACTCTCTTATTGATTTTCAAATTGCTTTTTCCACTTATAAATTAGATTTTAAAAATAAAAATTATATATAAAAAATAAAGACACATTTTTTTTTCAATAAATAGACTAGTACCACATAACCCAATGTTTTCACTTTTTTTCTTCTTTTTTCCCCTTTATCAAGACTTAAACGTTTCTCTCTCTCTTATTTTTTTTTTTTATTTTTTTATTTTTTATTTTTTATTTTTTTTTTTTCGGTTTACTTTCTTCTAAATTCTAATCTTACGTTTTTTTTTTCTTTTTTTTTTTGTAAAGTTGTAATTTACAACTATGTGTTTTTGTTGGCTTTTATTCCGAGCCAAATTTGATTGTAATTTTATTCAATCTTTTGTACACTGTATTTATTGTGGGATTTAATTGTAAGGGTTGTGTGATAGAGAGAGAGAGAGTGTGAAGACTCAAGCAATTGAAAACTGAAGATTTTTTTGCGGGTAGCTTGCGACTTAGCATCCCGCGAAGTGATCTATGTGACCTGCACATGCTGGAATGCGCAGAGTCAAGATAGGATGGAGACAGGTGTGTTTTGCGAGTAGCTCGTGGGTAAGACCTTCCCGCGACACACCTGCGAAACATTCTATTTTACCAAACTATCATTTCTGATACACACTTTCTGGGCCTACACTATTTATATCCAAATTACCCACAAATGTTGAGGAGTGCTTCTGAGAAAAAACCCTAGCCACAAATCTTGAGAGTTAGAGATTGTTATACCCACTTTTTTCTACACAATTGCTTATGGATTTTCCTTAAATCCTACCTCTCCATTTCCATACCATTGAGAGTTTGATAGCCCAAACACTTACCACACCATTTTAGAGTGTTCAGTGAGGTCTTGGTGCTGCTGGGAAGCATTGGAAGAAGCCAAGGATGGCAGATGCAACATGGAGCTTGTTGCGGCATTCGGAGAGCTAGACAAGACATGGTTTCGAGAAGCCTTATTGCAGTAGGAGCTTGGAGGGCTTAGGTACATTGGGTAGATTATGCTTGGAGGGTCTCTTGCTAATCCATGTATCCCAACTGATTGTCTAGTGGATCGATTACCACTTGGAGGGCTGCAGAGAGGTTTTTCGTTAAGGACTTCGATTTCCTCTTCAATAACACATCACTGTGTTGTCTTATGTGTTTGCATCCTTCTTCCATACTCTTTTTTCTTTCATTTTACTGCTGTGTTGTTACGATTATGGATTAGAGTAGCTTGTTTGTTTATTTGCTCGCATTTACATTATTCTGCACTTAGTATTAAGTTTGTGTAAAATCAATCGAGCCATAACTTTAATTTGGGGGTCTAAACAGCTCTTGTGTTTTTAATACATTTTCAAGCATTCAATTTTTTCAAATATCTTCTTCCTTATTTTTGAATTATAGAAAAAAAGTTATATTTAATGTACTTTTTTTTAATGATTTATTTATGTGGGTGTTTGAATTGTTTTTTCTTCACATCTGTTAGTATTGGCTTTTTTTTTTAAATTTTTTTAATGAATATATTTTATATGCCCAAAATAAAAATTACAATGTGTGGGGTTTAATTGGATAAAAGAGATAAACGTCTTAAATTGAGATGAATGAAAAATTATGACACTAAATCTAAAAAAAGACTCATCGCACGTGCGAAGCACGTGTGATGAGGCTAGTACTATGTTATAAATTTTAAGTGGATTTAAAAATTGAATCTTTTAGGATTACAGATAGTTGTGACCTATTTTGAAGGTCCAGGAGCCGAACGTGAGCAGGAAGGAGAGAGTAATTATAAAAAATTTATATCATTGAATTATTAAATTTAATATACTTTTATACCCTAAGTTATTTATTAGACTAAAGTAGTGTTTTGTAAAGATTAGAGGTTATTTATAAAATTTAGACATCAGAAAACTAATAGGTAACTAACTTTTTGAATCCTCCTAATATATGGAGATAACTAACACGTAACTAACTTTTTGAATCATCCTAAAATATAGATAAAAAATAGATTTTTTTTTTTTAAAGAAGTGGAGTATTGTAGTATTTGAATTTAAATTGAATGAAATGTATGTGGGTGGTGGCTTTTGCTATTGGTTGCAAAAATTTTGGAAAGTTTGAAGAAAGCTAAAAGAATGTTTTAACCATTTTTGTCTTTAGTAAGAAGTAAAATTAAGCTAATGGGTATCTAATTTTAGAATTTGTGTGAGGATATTTTAGTACGTAAAATGATTAAACCCAAATAGGGGAATTTTGTTATTAATAGTATAGATTATGTTAATATATTTATAAAAGAAATCAGGGTCGGCTGAAGCATAAATGCAATTGATGCAATCACCTAAGGCCCTTAAATAAAAGAAGGCCCCCATTTATAAAAAAAAAAAAAAAAAAAAAAATTTATATGTATATGTAAGGACTCAAATTGGATTGGACCCAAAAGAGGGATAGGTTTAAGCCCAAACAATAAAATTTCTAGAGAGTGGGTGTAAGAGCTAAGTCCAATTGGTAGAAAAAGACATAATCGTTTTGCAACAAAGGGAGCTTTAAACTTGTTTAAACGATATCCACTCTCCTCGGCTAGATTTCAGGGGGGATCTTAATGGATCCTCTAGTCTCTCTTTTCTCCTCCTTTTTTCCAGTCCTCCTTAAAGTCACCTACTTTCTTGTTATATACTGCATTCTTTTCCCATTTTCGTCTTACATGTGTAGGTTTTAATCTGAGAGCTTCTTTTTGTCCCATCCAGCACTTCCTGGAACCTTTGCTCGGTGGCCATAAGGCTGCTTGGTTACTGTTCAGGTAATCACCTCCACATTAATGCGGCCAGAGAGTTAGCTGGGAAGTATTTAATGTGGAGATAGCAGCTTTATAAGATATTTGCTACATTTTTTGGTTCCTCCTTTGTTCTATATTCACCTTTTAGCTCATATGCAACTTGATGAAGTACCTTGAATACTAAAATAGTTACATCCACCTCGGACCTTGGTATCAGAGGTGGATCTCATCCTCGGATGCGGTTTGGGCTGCTATACATGACTTACATCTCTTTGTCTTATACTACTCTCAAAATAACTCTCTTTAACCATCCCCGGATAAGTGAATGTCCTTGGACTGGGCCGTTGGGCCACAAGCCCACTTCCTATGAATTCTATGTCATCTTTTTGGGCAACCGGCCCCACAGTATATATATATATATATATATATATATATATATATATATATAATTTATCTATATATTTTAATTACAAAATTTTTAAGTACTTTTATTGGTCTATAAAATGCATTAAAAAGATCACATTGTATCCTAAAATACAAAATACTACATAGTGACAGTGCACACAGCTTGACAGGACAAGACTGCATAGTACACACATCACTGCACAGTCTTGTCCATAAGCCACAACATATCACAAGGCCATATGCTAAGCCCATAGTTCACACTTTGACTTCACAGCTGGCCCCACACACCACACGGCCACACACTTTTTTTTTTTTTTTTTGGAGAAATAATTACAATATGTTTCTAACCCCATATCTTGAACCATTTTCTCCATAGACCCTCAAGCACTTTATAGATGGAGAGGTGCCAATTCAGCTACAAGGCCTCTGGCACATACGGCCACACACTAATTAATAAGTTATCACATTTTTATTAAAATGCAAACTTATATTTTATCAATTATTATAAATTATCAAACCAATTAATAATTTGATGTATATTATATCAATTCATTTATATTATTGTGATACTAATTTATTGAAACATGTAATAAATTAATTTTTATTTATGTAAGTTTAGACTTTAAAATTTAAAAAATGACCTACTTAAAATTTTTGCTTAAAGCCCCCAAAATTGTTGAGCTGGCCTGAAAGAAATGAACATGTTATTCAAGCCTTAATGAATGAAAAGAAAAAATCACAAAGTGTAATACAATCCCCTTTTATAAATCTCTTTATTTATTCCAAAAACCAATTAAGTGTCATGGTTTGATGATTAAGAGCAAAAATCAGAAACGGGCGTCATTGGTTGAAATTTTCTAAAATAATAAATAAAATATAAATCTCTAAATTTATTTAGACATTTTCTGTTAACATTCAATACCACAAATTAAATTGAAAGGGTCAAATGTCTTCTTCTTTTTTTGAGAAGGAGAAAGGGTCAAATGTCAATAAGACAACCTAGACACGTATTTGGTTGAGTAATGCTACAGATACAAATTATTTTACAATATTTTTACAAACTGTTGATTTGGTTTTAGTAATTTTCAAATAATCATTAATAAACATAAATGTGATGTTAGTGGTGGATCCATATTAGAACTAATAAGAATTTGCTACATCAACAGTTTGTAAAAATGTTGTAAAATAATTTATGTCTGTAGCATTACTCTTTTTGGTTTTGTCGAACAAGCCTAATTTAGGAAAAAATTTCTTATATAGTTCAACGTCCACCGTCAATAAGACAATCTGGACACGAATTTTTGGTTGTCTTGAACAAGCCTAATTTAGGAAAAATTTCCTTATATAGTTCAAGCAAAACTATAGGCATTTCGAGACGGTCACTTCCTCCTCCCACAATGGCTATGTCCAATGCAATAATTCTCTCCCTTTGCATGTTTATGCTTTTTGGGCTTCTCACTAGCTATACAGATGACAAAAATGTTGGTTATGGAGCTATTGGAGCTGGGGACCCTATTAGCTGCAGCAAAAAGAGTGGAGGCACTAAAGCGAATTGTCAACCAGGCAAACCTGCTAACCCCCCCAGTAGAGGTTGCAATAAAGCAGTCCAATGTAGGCATGGACCGCATCGTTAACATGCAAAGCCTCTCTTTGAACTCAGTTTGAGTCAGGCATTCAATGGAATCTAACAATAATTCCATGCATAGGCATGGATTTAAAATACTATCTTTTCTCTTTCCCCATCAAATCGTAAGCATCATCTTTCTTCATCAATGATAATTCCTACAATCCAATTGTATGTCATTATCTTTCTATAATATAATAAAAGTTTCTTTTTTCAGACATTATTGTAGAATGAATATTTGAACATTATTTTATAGACTTATAGTCAACAAGATGGGTTGTATGTGATTTAGATACGAGAATAAGATTTGCATGTGAAATCAAGATCTAAATTACAAGTTCTTTGTAAACTCAAAACCCTTGTTGAAAGTCATTGATAAAATTGGAGTTTTCATTTGTAATGACTATAACGCATTAATTAAGAGGATTTATATTGGTCATGGAAGTAAAGGGCTTCTAGTTGAATGAATAATTTAATAAATAAAAAAACTCTATTAAATCACCACTTAATAAATAATTTGAATAAAAAACATAACTTGTTAAATAATTGATTGAAAAAATAGAATTGATATTTACAATCACTTCATAAATAGAGTTAACGTACAGCGCACACAACCCAAAAATGGTAATAATGTTTTTTTCCCCTCTAAAGAGAGAATGTAAAATATGATGTTTCATAACCAACAAAATATATATCAATCGTCCCATATTTATATAAATCTAACTTTTGAATAGCATTTTGTACATTAGTTTTTGTAAAATAGAAAAAAATCCACCTTTTCCCAACTAACTGCCAAAACCTTCTACATTAGTCTATGTATAATTGTGTAAAATACAAAAATCGATCAATAGCTACAGAATTACATAAACTTACATTGACACTATTTATTTTGCATTTATTTTTTTTTAAATTATTTTTTACGTATCCTGAGAACAAAAGAAGAGATTGGATGATGGTTGTTATGAGTGAAGAAAGAGAATAAAATAAAATAAATTGATATTTTATTGAAATAGAGTATAAAATAGATAATCTAGTGTGGATGTTTCTGAAAAGTGGTTGGGTAATATAGAAAGAAATATATTCTTATGTTACAACAAACAAAATTTTTTGTACCACCTAATCTGATTGCTATTAATGTGATTCAAAATTTATAAATATTATTTTATTTATAGGAATATACATATATTATTAAGAGAACTACATGTTTTTTTTTAAAGAAAAAATATTTTGAGAATTTCTAAAATTGAGCAAACAATAGGACCAATGGGTTAGATTTGACGACAATGTTAAGTAGCCCTATTGCTCCATATATAGTGACCCCTAATTTACTAACAGTAACCTCACCTATGATCTTTGAACCCTAGCAACCCTAAATTTAATTCTTTCCCTCTCTGTTTGGTTGCAGATAAAGGGCGGGGAAAAGGAAAAAAGAAAACCAAAAATTTTAAATTTTATGGTTCATGATGCTTTTGAGTCTGAAATTTGAGATTTCTATGCTATTATCTGTTCCTGCATTTTTTGAGCAACCAATCGATTTTTTGAATTTTAAATGGTTCAAAATAGATTGAGATACTCCTACGATCTTTTATTGTATCTTGATGTTTGTTTGCCAAGAAAATTAAGAAAGTGAGACAAAGTTTTGAATTTGGTAATTTTGGCTAATTCAACATTAACCTGAGTATTGACTATGCATTGATAGTGAAGAGGGAAAAATCTCCATAATATGGGCCTGACGGCCCATCTCCTGTGGGCCAAGGCTGGACGGGCCCAATGTCCACAAAACACAAAAGGAATTCTAATACAAGTAAAGTTCTAGAAGATATGTTCATTAATGAGTCCTCTCCACAAGGAAATACCTTGTCCATCAAGTTTAGGATTATACAAGAAGAGTCCTATAAGGAAAAGACTTCCACACCAAGGAGGAGAGGTCAACCCTTTACTACTATAAAAACTCCAATGCCCTCATAAACTAAGGTACGCATAATTTACCATATCTAGCGCTTTAGAGTTGAAAGAAGTTCTAACTTGACCTTCGGAGGGTATTTGGCCGACACCACACCGGTGCTCTCTGTTGGGTTCTCTTTTTTGTGTTGTGCAGGAACTACGTTCGAGCGTACAAGTATCGTGTGGCTCATTGGTGAATTTCTTGACATCATCAGTTGGCGCCGTTTGTGGGAAACGCAGTAGAGATTCGCAAACAATATTGACGTTTCCTAGACAAAAGGGTTGCATGGTACTCACTCGCTCGATGGTAACCACCAACGATGTTCAGGAAGAGGAACCACACACGACTGCCCTTGAGAGACAAGTTCAAACTCTCGCTACTGTCGTAGAATGCCTCACCAAACAAAATCATGACTTGGAAGAATAGCTGCGCCAGAAGAACGCAGCACCGAATGACCAGCAAGGAGATCAAGGGACCAGCGCGAAAAGAAAAAACAAGGAGAAACTTGAGGGCAGCCACGCCCCAAGCAGACTGGAGAGGCAGAATTTGAACATGCCATCCCTCACGGATGCAACTCCGCCACATATTGTCACAGAGTTGCAGGCGATGAAGGAGCAGATGGAGGTTATGATGAACGCGCTCAAAGGACAAGTGTCCAGTGACCTTGACGACTTGGTCAACCGCACCAACTCGCCTTTCACCGCGGCCGTCAACTCCTTCCCCCTACCCCATAAGTTCTGCATGCCGTATATAGACAGTTACGACGAGGTGAAGGATCCACTGGATCATCTAGAGACCTTCAAAACCCTGATGCATCGTCAAGGAGTAGCGGACGAGATCATGTGTAGGGCCTTCCCTATAACGCTCAAAGGGCCCGGTGAGAATTTGGTTCAGCCGGCTGACGCCCAATTCCATCAGCACTTTCAAAGAGATGAGCGCCTAATTCACGTCGCACTTTATTGGAGGGCACCGATACAAGAAGTCCACAGCATGCTTGATAAGTATCAAGCAACGAGAAGATGATACACTCAGATCTTACATAGCCCGCTTTAATAAGGAAGCATTCTCAATCGACGAGGCCGACGATAAAATACTCGTAGCAGCATTTACGAATGGGCTGAGGAAGGGTAAGTTCTTATTTTCACTATATAAGAATGACCCGAAAACTATGCTGGACGTGCTTTACAGGGCCACCAAATATATGAATGCCGAAGACGCTCTACTAGCTTGCGAGGAAAAGCCTAAGAAGAGAGAAAGGTAGGAAGATGTCCGAGAGGAAAGAGGGCGGAAGATGGCAAGAACCGGAGAGCGAAGGGATGATAGGCGCTCCGAGCCCCCTACGGGGAGATTCACAAGCTTCACTCCACTGACCGCCCCTATTGACCAAGTCCTCATGCAAATCAAGGACGAGGGGACACTGACTTTTCCTGGAAAGCTGAAGGGAGATCCCAACAAATGGTCTAGAGATAGGTACTGTCGCTTCCATCGCGATCACGGACATGACACAGCTGACTGCTATGACCTGAAACAGCAGATTGAAGCCCTCATTAGACAGGGAAAGTTGCAGAAGTTCATCAGCAAGGAAAGGACGGATCATCAACATCAAGAGCAGCCACCCCGCTGAGATAATGAGCACCCCAGACCACTTATAGGGGATGTAAGAATGATCACAGGGGGCACGGCAACTATAGGGCCGTCCAAAAAGGCCAGAAAAACATACCTCAGGATGGTTTATAACGTCCAGCTAACGGGCTCCGTACCAAAAATAGCACAGATGGAAAGCCCGATCATAGGATTCTCAGAAGAGGATGCCCGATGTCTTCACCACCCTCATGAGGATGCGCTTGTTATCACCTTACAAGTGGGGGACTTCAACATGCATCGAGTGCTAATCGACAATGGTAGCTTAGCAGACATCTTATACTACTCGGCGTTCCAGCAAATGAGGATTGATAGAGAACGGTTAATACCGACAAATGCTCCGCTGATTGGCTTTGGAGGTACGAGGGTATTCCCATTAGGCGCGGTCACCCTTTCAGTAACAATAGGTGATTAGCCTCAACGGATCACAAAGGAGATGACTTTTCTTGTGGTCGACTGCTCATCCGCTTACAATGCTATCATCGGACGACCCACCCTTAACTTATGGAAGGTGGTAACGGCAACATACCACCTAATGATCAAATTTCCTACGGAGCACGGGGTGGAGAGTTACGAGGAAATCACATGGCCGCACGAGAGTGCTACATTGCCATGATGGAGATGGAAGGGAACCTACCACCTCAAGACGCTGGACGGGCAAAAGCTGCAGCACCCATGGAACACGGAGCACTTACGGAGATACTACCAGTAGAGATGACATGAAGAGCATCGACGCTCCCCCAGTTTCCAGTTTATTACTAAGTTTTTATTAGTTTTTTACTACAAACAATTTTTCTATTATTTAGTTTTGCTATCGCAAGTTTTTACTTCGAACAATTCTTTGTACAAGTGCCTTTTTAAGCCCAAGGGGGCAGGTACCTTTTTCTTCTACATGGTTTTCTTTTAATAAGAGAAATATTCAGACACGCTTGTGTTCTTCCTACTTGATAAACTAAGTCCACAAGCTGGACGGATCATCCCAAGAGGATGAAAAATCCAAAGTCCACAAGCTGGACGGATATAAACTAAGTCCACAAGGTGGACGGATCATCCCAAGAGGATGAAAAAATCCAAAGTCCACAAGATGGACGAATACAAACTAAGTTCACAAGGTGGACGGATATAAACTAAGTCCACAAACTGGACGGATCATCCCAAGAGGATGAAAAATCCAAAGTTCACAAGGTGGACGGATATAAACTAAGTCCACCAGGTGGACGGATCATCCCAAAGGATGAAAAAATCCAAAGTCTACAAGCTGGACGGATATAAACTAAGTCCACAAGCTAGACGAATCATCCTAAAGGATGAAAAATCCAAAATCCACAAGCTGGATGGATATAAACTAAGTCCACAAGGGGGGATGGATCGTCCCAAAGGATGAAAAAAATCCAAAGTCCACAAGGTGGACGGATATATACTAAGTCCACAAGATGGACGGATCATCCCAAGAGGATGAAAGATCCAAAGTCCACAAGGTGGACGGATATAAACTAAGTCCACAAGATGGACGGATACAAACTAAGTCCACAAGGTGGACGGATATAAGCTAAGTCCACAAGCTGGACGGATCAACCCAAGAGGATGAAAAATCCAAAGTCCACAAGCTGGACAGATATAAACTAAGTCCATAAGGTGGACCGATCACCCTAGGAGGGTTAACAAATCAAATGCCCATAAAGTGGATGGAGTCCATAATGTGGACAGATCACCCCAAGGTGGTTAGAAATTATACGAGTCCATAATTTGGACGGAGTCCATAAAATGGACGGGTCACCCCAAGAGGGTTAGTAATTCTACAAGTCCATAATTTGGACGGAGTCCATAAATTGGACAGATCACCCTAAGAGGGTTAGAAGTTCTTCAAGTCCATAAAGTGGATGGATTACCCCAAGAAGGTTAGAAATTATAGATGTCCCTAAGGTGGACGGAGTCCATAAATTGGACGGATTGCCCCAAGAGGGTTAGAAATTTTGAGTCCGTAAAGTGGACGGATAAAATCCACAACTTGGACGGATCATCTCAATAGGATGAAATTCCTTGAAATCTGCAACTTGGACGGATATGTAGTCCGCAGGGTAGTAAGATAACGTCTAGACTATGTGGACTGATCCTCAATCAAAAATTAACGAAGTCCTAAACCTGAACAGATACAACATATGGCCCACTTAATGAATTGATTATACCAAAGTGCGAATGTCCTTAGTAGACGGATTTAGCATATAAACACCACAGATCAAATAGGACGGTGTCTACCTTAGCCCGAGGGGCCTAAAGGCGGACGGTATAATTTATTAATCAAATAAAATAAAGTAAACGGATGAATTCCAAGCAACAGAATAAACAAACTAAGCGAATAAAGCGACGGATTAAGTTCCCATGAAAGGGAAATGTTTACAGTAAGAAGATGACGGAGTCATAAATTGTTCTCCAAATACCCTTACATAATAAATATAAAAAATAAAAAGATCAAAACTAAACTTAATCTAAATCAGGTGCTTCCTTCTCTTCATTATGACGGGCTTGGCCATTCTTAGGATCACTTTCAATGGCTTGCTGGTCTCTAAGAGCATTCTTGCCGTCCTTAGGCTCACTTTCAATAGTTTGCTGATTTCTAGGAGCATTGACGGGTGGGTTCTCGCCAAAGAGCTCGTTGGTGTCCTCAGAATGGGCAGGACGGGCGGTCGTAAGTTCAGGAGCGTTAATATTGACGGATGACAAATCAAAGTGAGGGTATAACACCTTCACTTGATGGACAACCTCATCAAAATTGTCACCATAAGAATCTCCAAGCTTAGACAAAAGGGCATCGGAGTCACGGTACTCTTGGATAGCAGTGTCCTTGGCCAGAAGGAGCTCTTTTTCTTTATCTTCGAGTACTTTCCTCAGATCCTCCATCGGCTTGGAGTACTCATCCCTCGCCGACTCAGCCAGTTTGAGTTTCTTCTCATGGATGACTCTCCAGGATTTCAGCTCGACAAGCTCCTCCTTCGTCAGTTTGGCTTTGTCACGAACACGGCCTAGGGTCGTCTCATGATTGAGGCACCGTCCCATCAAGCCCTTCATCATGACCATGGCCTAAAAGGTTGGAATTAGTTTGATTGAAACAAAGGAATATAAGACGGATGAGATATGGACGGAGCTAACCTGAGCAACGCTAAATAACCCCGTCTCACCCATAGCCTCCGTCGAATGATTGCTCAAGTCTTCATAATCTTCGGAGGTGAAGATGGAGGACATCTGTTCCAAGGCATACTTGGGATCATCTCGAAGAAGGGACAGTGGCTTCTTGAGGATGCTAGACGGACCCTTCATAAGGCCTTTACCAACCCCATGTTTTGGTGGAGTGGCCATCTTAGCACCCTCAGCCATGAGCCCCACGACGGGTTCCAAAGAGACCTTTGGCCTTTTTGGAGGATGGTCTCCTTCGGACGGCTGCTTTCTCTTGGCAGAGGCCGTCTCCTTGGGATCAGAAGCACCAGCCTCCTTGTTTTTTGCAGCATTGAACTTTATTAGTGCCCTTCTCTTTGCGACATCCATTTCTATGAAAATGAATGGATGCAGTTAGTTTCTTAAAACAAAGTGTCAATCATTCAATCAAGATGTGAACGACGGACTTACGTTGACGGATCCTTACTTCGTATTTGATTGCTGCTGGTGTAGGTACAGGTCCGTCACAATACCAATAAATGGTGTCAAGGTTGACCAACTTTGCCCAGGTCCTTTCCTCTGGTGCGGTTTTTTTGAAAATTACTTCGAGAAAACTGAACTCCTTAAGGTTAACTTGTGGGCGTCGTCGGACTGTAAAGAAAAAGGAAGGACAGTTAGGAAAGGTTTTGAAATAAACTGAACGGTTAAAAAAAATCCTCACATATTAGGACGGACACATACCATTCTCAGATATTATGCCCCATGTTGTGTCAACAGGCATATGGTCTGTATCCCCTGGATGATACATCCATCCGTCACCCTTTAAGAAAAAATAACGACTCTTCCAGTCTCTGTTGGAGTCTGGGGTTTCATATATTACCTTTAATAGCGGACTCCTAGCTACAAAACTGTATATACCCCTAGATTTGTCAATCTCATCCAGACGGTAGCAATGTAGAAACTCTTGCACCGTTAACCTCCTAGCTCCGTCCGACCAAGCACCATACATAATCTCCATTGCTATGAAGACCCTCCAGGCGTTGGGGGATATTTGGTTGACGGACAAACCTAGATATTTAAGCAATTCACGATGAAGGGAGCTCAGTGGAAACTTGAGTCCTGCCTTCAACATTTGCTCGTACACTCCAACACCGTCTACCCCATTATAATAGCATTTTTCTGATTTGTAAGGCAGACGGATGGGAATGTTATCCAGAATCTAATAATTAGCCCTAAGAGTTTTGAAGTGGGTCTCCTTGATGGTTGATGTAAAGTCATTTACCGTCCACTCTGAAAGCATGATGAACTCCCTTGGTCCATCAGCCCCTACGACGGGTCCTATTTGTTGTTCTTCATCGTCATCAGACCCTACCTCTGGTTCGACCAATTCCATATCCTCATTTGTTGAGGACGGAGAAGAGGCAGATGGACTCCTATCGTCACTTGGACTGTCCTGGTCTTTGTGACCTGACGGGTATACCTCCTCATAGTCCACCTCGTCACGGACAACTGATTGATTACTCGACGTACTAGACATTGCCTACAAATGATGACGAAACCTAAGGCTATATGACAGGTCTATGAACAGGGTGACGGATGTATAAAGTTGAGGTATAAAAAATAATCTAACGGTAGAAAGAAAGGACAGAAAAGTACTTACCAATCAGTATGTATGTGAATGGAGAAAATATGATGGTGACGGATGCTAGTAATTAGGCAATGAAGTCTGAGAAGAATGACAGATTGCGCTCTGACCAATATATTTCTGTGCAAAATGGAAAATGAAAGGTGAAGGTTTGGTATTTATAAAGAAATTACATGGAAGACGAGGCGACGCTTCGTTTCAAGCCAACATCCAGTAGTAGAGCGACACGTGTCATGATGTCCGTTGGAAATTATGCCTGAGCATGGAACCGTCGGCCCACAAGCCTCTGACCCATCATACATTGACCATGAATCGTCACCCCATGTGCCCTGTAATGACTGATGGACTCATGGGGTGAGGGGGCAACTGAAGAGGGAAAAATCTCCATAATATGGGCCTGACGGGCCATCATCCTGACGGGCCGTCTCTTGTGGGCCGAGGCTGGACGGGCCCAATGTCCACAAAACACAAAAGGAATTCTAGTACAAGTAAAGTTCTAGAAGATATGCTCATTAATGAGTCCTCTCCACAAGGAAATACCTTGTCCATCAAGTTTAGGATTATACAAGAAGAGTCCTATAAGGAAAAGACTTCCGCACCAAGGAGGAGAGGTCAACCCTTTACTACTATAAAAGCTCCAATACTCTCATAAACTAAGGTACGCATAATTTACCCTCTCTAGCACTCTAGAGTTGAAAGAAGTTCTAACTTGACATTCGGAGGGTATTTGGCCGACACCACACCAGTGCTCTCTGTTGGGTTCTCTTTTTTGTGTTATGCAGGAACTACGATCGAGCGTACAAGTATTGTGTGGCTCACTAGTGAATTTCTTGACATCATCAGATAGTTTTAGTAAATGGCTATGCATCAAAATCTGAAATTAAAAGTTTTACAGAATTTGAGAAATTTAGTTTATTTTAGCAGTTTTTGAAAATTTAAATTTAAATTATAGCTGTTTTGAAAACATTCACCATAAAAGGTCTTCAAAATTGATGCTTTTACAAAAGGGTCTTTAAAAACGTCACTTGTTGTTCATAAAAATTTTATCATCTCAATAAAAACCATGGGATTTTAGGCTCCAAACATCTTTCTTTAAAATAAAAATCCATGGAAACTTTTTCTGTAAATCATTTCTTTTGTTTTTTTTTTTTAAAGATTGGTGCTTTCAGAAAGATGTTTTTAATAGAAATCATTTTTCTCATAACTCTTGTCATCTAAACGAAAACCATGGGATTTTTGGATCCAAAATCCTTTCTTTTAAAGAAAAATGCATGGGAATTATTTTTCTCTCTTCCAAAACCTTCTTCAACGATTGTTGCTTTCACAAAAAAGTTTTCAACACAAACTTTGTTACCTCACAAATTCTTCAATAAAAGCCATGAGATTTTTGGATCTAAGCTTTTTTCTCTAAAAGAAAACCTGGGAGAATCATTTTCCCCAAACCACCTCTTCCAAAATCTTTTTCCTTCATAATTGTTGTTTTCAAAGTGGTAAGCCACATGCATGTAGGGAGCGCGTGCATAGAGAGTACTCAAAGAAGGTCAACATTAGGCCTTATCAAACAACAGAAAATGAAAAATACATTTCTTTAGTAAATAAAATCAAGAGAGAAGAGAAACAATTTGGCTAACATGGCCTCAACTTTCTTTGGTAAATTTTCTTGTAGTAAATCCAAGAACTTATTTTCTTGAGTAACTTTTTCTTGAAAACGAGCCAGACCTTACTACTTCAGAAACTTTTCTTACCATTTTCAATGGAAAAACGGTACAAAGGTAAAAATATAAAAGACAGTACTAGAGAAACTGTAAGTTGTCTATTTATACTATTCTTTAAGGGGCTTCCAAGCTGTTTAAGCCGAGGACTCTAAATAAAATTTATAAATTTTAAGTAAACTAAGAAAAAACCTTTTTCTTTCACCATATTTCTCTATATCCCATAAAATTCAGCAACACCTCTCCTTACACTTTCTAACTTTTTTTTTTTTTGAGATTATATTTACTTGAGCATATTTTTGATAGAGTTAAACACGTGCAAAAAAGAAAAGTGAAAGAAAAAAAAAATAGGAGAGAGATTTTATAAATAACCTAGAGTATTAAATTTTAAAACTTAATAATTATACTTATTTTTTAAAAAGAATCTAGGCTGGGTGCTAATTGAATAGTAATGGATATGAGAGGTGGTCAGAAAACATTTTTTTGAATCTCTTTACACATGGGAAACCAGTAATAACTTTCTTTTGATGACACCCTTTGTAATGCCCCCAATTCATTAGAAAAAATCCCCTACAGTTTCTCGTGATGGTTCTCTTTCACGCTTTTGGATTCTTTTGGGTTATGATCGTGACAGTTAATTATCAAGGGAGTTCAAAGATGCCTTTCTTTTCCATGCCAAATATTCAAATGTAACGCCCCAGACCATTAACAAAAAAAAATCTCCTATAGTTTCTCTTGATGGTTTTTTTTCAAGCTTCGGACTCTTTAGGGTTCGGGGCGTGACACTATTGAGATACATGTCATTAATGAGACAAGTCTATTTATCTCTTGATTACCCAAACAAACAGAAAACTAGTAGTGTACCCTCAAATTCATTTACTTAGCAAGTTTAAATAGTAGGGTTAAAAATGTAAAATTGCTAATTTAAAAATTCTTAAACTTTAGCTAAAAAAAATAAAAACTTTCCCTAACAACCTTTCTGCCTACTCCATGTTTCAAATTAAAAAAAAAAAAAAATTTCCCCTCATTCTCTCTTACATATTTTCTTTTTTAACACATAATTTTAGCTAAATTTTTAAAAAGAAGTTTTTCCTAACGATTTCCTGCCTCTTCCATGTTTAAAAAATATATACTCAATAATAGCATTATCTCAAGTTGTTGTTGTTTTTTTTTTTTTTGATAACCGCTCTCTCCAACGTTAGACATCAAGGGAAAATTAGAAATAAAAATAAATAATAATCGAAGTAAATAGAGACAGTTTAACTTATCCCATTACCAAGTAGTTATCCAAAAAATAATAAACAGTTATCCAAATTTAAAATTCTACCAAAACCCATTATGAAACACTGAAACACTACTACAGTTATACGTACCATTTTTTTTTTTTTTTGGTTCTTCATTCTATGAATCTACATGTCTCTCCCTCTTTATCACTTTCTCTCTCTTCCTCAAATTATAAAAAACAAATCCACTTCTGCACATCTATTCCCAAATTCTAACTAATTTCAAAGGAAGACAATCACACAAAACTTAATTAGAAAGGTATGAACATACCATTTGATTTTAACAAATTTCATTATATTAATTTCTCTTTCCCTTTTTCTTTCTCTTTATATCTATTTCTCTAATTGCTAATTGCTCCACACACAAAAAAAAAACTCATTGCATGTGCGGAGCGCCCGTGATGAGATTAGTAGTTATTGTATTTGGCTTGAAGTAGGAGGTTATCCACATGTAGTTCTTGGCTATGTTAGTGGGAAGTTTTTGTTTTGCGGTGGGAGACTTATCAAACGTGTGTTGTTGTTTTTATTTTTATTTATTTTTAAATAATAAACATATCAAATGTTGGTTGGCTGGTAGATTAATTGTTTTATTTTATTTTGAAAGTCATTGATAAAATTGGGGTTTTCATTTGTAATGACTATAACGCATTAATTAAGCGGATTTATATTGGTCATAAAAGAGAAGACTTCTAGTTGAATAAATAATTTAATAAATAAAAAAACTCTATTAAATCACCAAACTTAATAAATAATTTATATAAAAAACATGACTTGTAAAATAATTGATTGAAAAAATAGAATTGATATTTACAATCACTTTATAAATAGAGTTATAAATAGAGTTAACGTACAGCGCACACAACCCAAAAATGGTAAGAATGTTTTTTTCCCTTCTAAAGTGAGAATGTAAAATATCATGTTTCAAAACCTACAAAATATATTATATTCGTCCCGTGTTTATAAATCTAACATTTAGTTTTTGTAAAATAGAAAAAAAAAATCCACATTTTCCCAACTAACTGCTAAAACCTTCTACATTAGTCTTTGTATAATTGTGTAAAATATTAGAAGCAATTAATAGCTATAGAATTACGTAAATTTACATTGACACTATTTATTCTGCATTTATTTTTTAAATTATTTTTGACATATCTTGAGATCAAAGGAAGAGAGTGGATGATAGTTGTTGTGTGTGAAGAAAGAGGAAAAAATTGATATTTTAATGAAATAGAGTATTAAATAGATAATCTAGTGCGGATGTTTTTGAAAAGTGGTTATGTAAAATAGAAAGAAATATATTCTTATGTTAAAACAAACAAAATTTTTTATGCCACCTAATCTAATTGCTATTAACGTGATTCAAAATTTATAAATATTATTTTATTTATAGAAATATACTTACATTATTAAGCGAACTACATGTTTTTTTTTTTTTTTTTTTTTTTTTTTTTTTTTTTTTTAAGAAAAAAAATATTTTGAGAATTTTTAAAATGGAGCAAACAATAGGACCAATGGGTTAGATCGACGACAACGTTTTGTAGCCCTATCGCTCCATATATATAGCGATCCCCAATTTACTAATGGTAACCTCATCTACGATCTTTGGACCCTAGCAACCCTAAATTTCATTCTTTCCCTCTTTGTTTGGTTGCAGATAAAGGGTGGGAAAATGGAAAAAAGAAAACCAAAAATTTTCCATTTTATGGTTCATGATGCTTTTGAGTCTGAAATTTGAGATTTCTATGCTATCATTTGTTCCTGCAATTTTTGAGCAACCAATCAATTTTTTGAATTTTCTATGGTTCAAAATAAATTGAGATACTCCTACAATCTTTTACCATAGCTTGATGTTTGTTTGCCAAGAAAATCGAGAAAGAAAGAAAAAGTTTTGAGTTTGGTAATTTTGGCTAATTCAACCTTAACCTGGGTATTGACTATGCATTGATAGTTTTGCATTCCATATATAATTTTGTCTATTTCTTGTTGGTTCCATTGATAGTTTTAGTATATATCTATGCATCAAAATCTGAAATTAAAAGTTTTACAAAATTTGAGAAATTTAGTTTATTTTAGCAATTTTTGAAAATTTAAATTTAAATTATAGCTGTTTCGATAACATTCACTGTAAAAGGTCTTCAAAATTGATGCTTTTACAAAAGGGTCATTAAAAACATCACTTGTTTTTCATAAAATTTTTATCATCTCAATGAAAACCATGGGATTTTAGGCTCCAAATATCTTTCTTTAAAATAAAAATCATTGGAAACTTTATCTTTAAATCATTTCTTTTGTTTTTTTTCAAGATTGGTGCTTTCACAAAGATGTTTTTAATACAAATAATTTTTCTCAAAACTCTTGTCATCTAACAAAAACCATGGGATTTTTGTGCTTTGTAGCAAGTTGTGTTGCCCTCCTCTGAATAGACTCCTTACTTATGGCACCCATGACGTTGAAGAGAGGAGAGGGAGGAATAGTGATGTGCATGTGTGTGAGGATGCGCATGATAGCCGAAGGAAAGATGAACTTATCACGTGTAGCCATGTCTCGATATGAAGCTATAATAGATTCTATCATGTGTGATGGAAAGTCTATAGAAAGACCTTCCACGAGGAAAGAAGGAAACGAGCACGAGGCTCGGTGATAGTGTTTTAGTGAGACCTTCCATGAGGTCATCTGTTGGAAAAACACAGTTTGTATTGCATACAAAACATACGGAGCGAAAAATTAACGGATCTACTTCATTTGCAATTGATAACATGTACTATGAAAATTTTAGAATATAAGAACAAGAGAGTGTACCTTGGTGCGGTGAAATTCAAAACCAAAGATTAGAAGTACTTGGGAATACTTTTAATCTTCACTCCAATTCCACTTGTGCCCAAGAAGTGTGGTCTCTCAATCAGTTTATATGTGTGTTCAAGGGAGAATAAGAGAGTGTCCAACACTCACATACAAACCATTTTATTATCTTACAAAATTTTGTATATTTCTCTCCTTATAACTGATTATCTAATTGGGCTAGCCTTTTAGGCCATTCCAATTGGGCTTTAGTATGTGGCTTGGAGTGGGATCAAAAGGGAACAAATAAGACACTAGCTCTAATGGGCATTGGGCTTTTCTGTCAACTCTTGACAAGTCCAAAGTTACTGTTAATTATATCTAATACCACTATATAAATATAATTGTACTCTAGGCCTTATTAATAAATTATATCCTAAGACTTTATTATACATACAACCCCTTTATAAAATATTCGTAGTAATACAAAGTCATGAACGTAGACTGCCACTTTCAAGATTATTACATCTTAATCCTTGAGTACCTAGTTTAATCCTTTAAGTTATTCATCATATATTTATGAAATCCAATTTCATAAATATATACTTTAGTAACTCCTTACTAAAGTAGTTAGGTCTAACATTCTGAATAACCAAACCTATTAAACTTATTTCAAGAGAATATTTTATATCTATGTTAAGAGATTATGAATTCTATCTTGAGAATATATGTTCCATCAACATTAAATGTAGCTGCCCAACATACTGAGGTTTTGATCGTGACTTTAGATCTCACTCCTGATATATCAAAGCAACCTACACTTCATGATTAGGTCTATTATTCTCTTAGGATTAAGAGTTCATGTAAATAGAAGTCGTGAGATTTATTATTCATCTGACAGTCGTTAGGAGAATAATAAATCTCACAGTGGTTTAGTTCAATATGTTTTGACTCTTAAAACATATCAACTAGAAGTCTCCACTTCCATGATTAAGAAAAATAATCTTAGTTGATATATTATAGTCTTCGCAAATGAAATACCCAATTTCAGCACCGACTATGAACAAAAATTTTGAGTTTACAAAGAATTTTGACTTATATCTTTTGTGACTAAATCACATAAATCACATACTATGCATCTCATGGACTATATGATAATGTCCAAATATTCATGTTACCATTATTTTATATAATAATAAAACAACTTTATTAATTACAACATTAAGTCATACATAATATCATACATAGTGCCATACATAGCATCATACAATAGGATTTTAGGGCACTAATCCCAACATCATCACCATATTAAGGATTCGTGGACCCTTAGCGAACTCAATTGTGGAGAAATTTAGGACACCTCCCCACAACATGGCCTTCTCATAGAAGAGTGAGGCCGGTTCATCTCTAAAGATGGAAGAGAGATGACGATGACTAGGGTAATTCGGATGATCCACCCTAGGGACATATAGTATCTCGAAAATGAGTTTGGGGGTGACTACGATACTTGTACCACGGAATACCAAAGTAAACTGAGGTACAGAGGAATCGATGGCATGCATGTTGGAGTAAAACTCCTGTATGAACATATCTGGACACCTCGAGGGTATCTCACATAGAGAAGCTCATCCCTGAGAGCTAAACGCATCGGGTAAAGGAGTGTCTGGGAAATTTGACAGAATGACTTGGTGTTTTGAATAAATTTCCCGGTTAGAGAAGTTTCTCAGAGAAGTCATCTCATGCCTTCTTATCATGAAACCGAAGAGAATCAAGGGGAAAAGAAGAAGAAGGACAAGAACCACGACAAATCGGGTTTTTAGACAGAACAGACTTTTTAGGTGCTATGTTAAGGAGACTAAACAAGAGAGAGAGAGAGAGAGAGAGAGAGAGAGAGAGAGAGTCACAAAAGAAGGAATGTATAGGAAAGGAAAGAAAGAAATGTGCAATGAATGATAATGCATGAACATGTTACGTTCTAAAGAAAATTGCATCATGGGTAGAAACCCAACCCAACCTAACGTCACTAACAATGTACAAATAGTCACACAATCCTAGAATGCATGAAACATTATTATAAACAACATAGAATGCAATGCATGATCATATGAGTTCAAAATAACATAGCCCATCCCAAAAATTTTGACAAAAATACAAAAAACCCCAAAATTTTCCCAAAAATTAAAACCTAGATAAAAAAGATGCATGAATGCATGAAAGATGAAGAAAAAGAGAGATTAGAGAGACTTACCAACAAATTAAAGCTTGGATAAGGCCAAAAATAAGGAGGGAGGATGATTTTTGTTGAAAAGAAAGGGTTAGGGTTGAGGGAGAAGAGAGAGGTATCGAGATATTTGAGATAGAAAAGATGCGGATCGAACCTCAGGTATATATAAAAAAACGTAGCTCGATAGATCAAGGAGGTATTAAGCTGCTATCGAGAACAAGATCTCGATAGATCGAGAGGTATAGAGGAGGTGTTAACGACAAAAGTTCTCGATAGATCGAGGAAGGTATCGAGAAGCTATTGTGCAAACAGAGACCTTAAAGAATTTAGCTCGATGGATCGGGCTATTTATCGAGAGGTATCAAGAAGAAACCCTAAAATCTTGATAGAAGAGGCTTGTATCGAGGAGGTGTTAAGCAGGTATCGAGCTATCTGTCGAGAGTCCTGAAGAAGAGTTTTCAAGGAGGAGAAACAGCATAAGATGAATGCAATCATGATAACCGTCAAAGCAAGCATTCAAAGAGCATGTTAAACATAAAAACACAAACTCAACTCTAGCTACAAAACATTCCTAGATCAAAACACACTAAACCAGTCTAACCAAATTTTATTTCAAAACAAGTTTAGATAGTTTAGAGAGCATATACTACCGTATGTATTCCTAGTAATGGCCAAATCACATTGTACTTGTACAATAGTATCAAAAGTAGCAAAGAGTATGCTTCTTATGCGTGAAACTTTTGCAAGAGAGCATAAGAACATCATTATATGAAAAGTAAGGATATAGGAGGATTAAGTATATTCATACACAATCATAACTGTTTAATGGGGACTATCACCTTTAAGGTACATCATATAACTCCCACATCTCCTAGAAACACGCTTGCAATCATATCAAAAGCATTTTAAATCTCTTTGCTTTTCATCTTTTCATATATATTTTTTTCTTTTAAGCATATAATGCATGAGCATATATGAGAGAAGAGAAAATACCCAATTATGTAAGCTTAAACATCCTTATTTACTGTGTAAGGGTTACACCTTACCGAGCACGGCTTTTATGAATTGCACACAGATGTTTTATGATTGACAAGTTTTAGTAGTGAGATAGTTATTTATGCCTTTCACTTAGGATTTTCTAGTCCTTCTCGTCAAAAAGAGTGATTTAAGATATGAAAGATAAGAGATCAACCAAATCATACAAATCAAATAAAACAAGCCACAAAGCTCACATTGCTCAGTTGTGCATGAAAATGTTCATCTAAGCTACAAGAGATACAAAGTTGGGAAACTTTTTTTCAAAGGCCATCCAGGGTATACAAGTACCAGTTTAACAAACACACATTGTTTTGTATTTTTCTGATTTTTCCCTTTTTTATTTTTTATTTATTAATAAAACTCAAAACAAAGCAAAAACAAACAAACAAACAAACAAACAAACAAAGCATCAAAACTAGACTAGCTCAAACCACAACACAAACCATGCAAGAGATCCATAAAGAGGAGAAATCACTTAGAATCTTTTCCTTTCCAGACGAGAGACTTGGATGGAGGTCCTTTGTTTTGCATGAACTTTTGTCCGGATGGATAAGTAGGAGAGTTGAAACCATTGAAGTTCGAAAGAAGGATGACCGCCTTAAGAAGTTCTCCAAGAGGGGCTAAAGAGAGTTGGAGTTGATTTTGGTTCCCTAGAGACGGCACACTATTGCTTTGTTGAGTGGCTAACCATTTATAGCAGTTTGGACGAGTGTGCCTAGATGCTCCATAGTAGTGACAGAAGTGAGGCTTCTTTGTTTGAGACTTCTTGTTGGTGGAGTGATGATTATTTTGCTTATTCTCTTTCTTACCAACCTTAGGGGGTGCTCCTCGAATGGATTTTCCCTTGTCACTTCTATCATCACTCGCATTTTCAGTTTTAGGATTAGTTACCTTAGAGTTATCAGAGTTATCATTATTAGTAGGTGGAACAAAAATAATTCTATTTAAAGCATTAGAAGAGGTACTACAAGAAGAGAGAGAGTGACAATACCTGAGACCTGTTCTGTTAGATGCAGACTTCTAATGATCAAAGACTTTGCTAGTTGTGCTAACTGGAACCTACTTTGAAAAACAATCTAATTAAACACGCACGCGCGCACACACACACACACCTCTATTGCTTATATATCATATAAAAGGCATACATTATTGAATTATTTTGGTAAGTTTTTTTATGATAGGAAAATGAAAAAAAAAATTATTTTGGAATTATTTTTATAGGAACATGAAAAAGTGATTAATTTTTTGACATTTTTTTTCAATTTCTTCAAATTTTTTTTTTTTGTATAATTAACTGCACTCAATATAAAAATATCCTGTTTTCCCTAATTAAGCCTAAAATACACTCACATCAGTTCATATAAAATTGTGTAAAAATATATAGTTGTTGCAGTAACCGTGTAAATTTACATTGATACTATTTATTTTGCATTTAATTGTTGTTGTTGTTGTTGTTGTTGTTGTTTTTTTTTTTTTTTTTTTTTTTTTTTTTTTTTTTTTTTTTACATATCCTGAGGATAAAGAAAGATAATAGATGATGATTGTTGTTTATGAAAAAAGAGAAACAATAATAATAAAAAAAATTATGTGAGGTTTTTTGGAAAGTGAGTATGTAAAATAGAAAAATATGTTATTATGCTAAAAGAGATAGAATTTTTTACATGATCTGATGCGAATGCTAAACGGTTTGGTAAGAGAGTTTAAGTATTGGTTTTCAAAATGATGTGAAAATTATGGTTTAAAAATGCTGCGAAAACATTTATTTTGAACACTCATAATACAGAAAATGTGTTTTTTACTATATTTTTCAATATCACATTTTGAAAACTGAAAACAGACATAGGGGGCTGTTTGGTAACGTTTTTTGTATTTTTTAGAAATATGTGTGGGTGTAAAAGTGTGTGGAAATACATATAATGTTGTTTAAAAACTGAAAACATGTGTTTAAATACATGTACCAAACGGGCCTTGTTTTGGTATGAGTATGTGTTTTTAAGAAAAAAGTTGATAATTTTTATGGCGAAAATAGAAAAGGAATTATTATTTACTAAAAGAGAAAAACTCCTCTCTCTCTCTCTCTCTCTCTCTCTCCAAGAAGGCAAGAACCCATCTCCCTTACCGCTCTCCAAAAATTTGAACAATCCAAACTCCAACAATCAACAAGTACCGAAATCCCTTTCTGCTCCCTCTTTGTCGCCACCAACAACCACTAAAATCTCATGCCTCCTTCAGTAAATCTCATGAATCTTTGCAAACGGATTTTATTTACTGTATTTGATGCATAAATCCAACTTGGATATATAATTTTAAATTATAAAAGCTTAAAATTTTAATATTTAATTGATGACATAGTTTTTGATCTCAATTGTATTGTAATTTTGCAAGTATGGAGAATATAAGAAAATAATGTAATACAACCATGTATTTGTCAAAATTCGTATCTAATAAAATAATATTATGTGGTATAACATTACTAAGGAATGTTATATCAATTAATATTTTTTATTGGATTAATAATTTGAAAATCACATAGTTAAATTACATATTCCTTTTTTTTTTTTTTAACATACATGTCAATTTTCGTGTCAATTAGACTTTATTTTCTATTTAATACATAAAAACTTGAACTTTATATATTTGATTAATAACATAGTTATTAATTTTTTTATTTTCTTGAAATTTTGTAAGTATAAAGAATATACAAAGACAATGTAATCAAACAGCAGATTTGTCAAAATTCATATCCAATTAAAAAAAATTAAGTAGTGTTATATTATTTAAAGTTACACCAATTAATAACTATTTATTGGAATAATAATTTGAATATCTTGCCTACAAGGGAAAACCTCCAGCAGAAGCAGTAGAAGGTGAAGATTGAGTCTAAATGTGAGCTGTGTGATCATCCTTCTGAGACGGCATGCCATATCTTGTGGGAATGTCCTTTTGCTAGAAACGTATGGGCTATAGTTCGAGGTGAACTTCAGAAATGACCTAACACAACTCTAGATGTTTTCCCATTGTTTCGCGGCTTGATGTCAAAATTGGATATTAAAGAACTTGAGGTTTGGGCAATACTTGCTTGGGCAATTTGGAATGCAAGAAACAAATTCTATTTTGAAAGGGTACAAACTGCAACTGAAGGTTATCTTGGAGAATGCAACGGGACTTTAGCTTAATACCAGCCAAGGGAGTCAATACTGTACTGGAGGCTGTACCAGTTTGGCCAGCAGTACAATAAATTTCGGATACCAGTCAATACCAGTGTACTGTTTCGAGTTTACCGCTATTATATATATATATATATATGTCTCTGTGTGTGTGTGTATTATAATAAATACAAAAGTTTACCATAAAATATTTCCTCAAGTCAGAACTAATTATTCATGATTTTAGACTTTAGTATCAATTACAAGAAAAAAAAAAAAACACAATAAAAAAAATAGAAAGCTTAAAAGTTACCATTGCATACCAAGAAAACAAATAATACTAATAAATTAATGCAAATAAGTTATCATTTTACCCTAACAAAAATTCAAAAATTACAAAACTTAAAAAAAAAAAAAACTTTTTTTTTTTTTTTTGGTACTGGCTAGTACACTTGGTATTGGCTGATATTGCTCGAAATTGGTTGGTACATGGCCTGTACCGCCGGTATTTAAACCGGTACGAAATGTTGATGTTTCGATACGGGTATACATACCGGTACGGCCGGTATCGGTACGGTATTGACTACCTTGATACTAGCGCCTAACTGCAGCTCAACAACATACATTAGATTGTGTTCCCTGCCCTTTTATCAATTCTTATTTTCTTGTATTTCCATCACACTAGGGAATATTTGTGTTGTTTTTTCCTTTGTTTGTTCCATACGGGATAGCCAAACCTCCCTTGTATACTCATTCTTTAGTTTCTTTTATACAAGTTTCTATCTTTTATCTCAAAAAATAATTTGAAAAATTCAATCGTTGGATTATATGTTTTTATGTTTTTAGCACTTATACCAAAATTTGTGTCAATTAGACTTTATTTACTATTTAATCTATAAATTCATTTTTGATGCATAATTTTAAACTATAAAAACTTGAATTTTAAATATTTGATTAATGACATAGTTATTGATATTTGATTGTCATGTAATTTTGCAAGTATGGAAAATATATGATGATAATTTAATTCAATGATGGATTTGTCAAAATTTGCATTAAAAAAAAAAGTAATGTAACATTGTAACTTAAAGTTATACAAGATGTAACTTGAACTCAATTATTTTTAAAAAAAAATTAACATCATAATTTATTGGTCAATATAATTTCGTTCATTAAATTTAATAAAAGAAGCACTATTTTTTTTCCCTTTATCCTTTGGGTTGGTTGGGTTCTAATCTCCACTTTGATCGGAGATGTCAATTCCAATGAGTGAGTACTCAGCTTGCATGGTACATGTTTATCTAAAATTCAAGAAATGAACACATTATTCAAGCCTTAATCAATTAAAAGAAAAATATCACAAAGTGTAAGACAATTCCCATATCAAAATCTCTCTATTTATTCATTCACCATTTATTCATTAGAGAAATATAATTCACACATTTTCTGCTAACATTCAACTCCACAAAATTGAAAGAATATTTGAAATGGTTAAATACTAATAACACAATTTAGACACTACTTTCAAGTTTGCTATGACAAGAATGGTTCACGAATGCAAGCCTAATTATAAAATTGTTTTCCTTATAAATTCAGCCCATCAATTCAAGCAAAAAAAAAAAAAAAAAAAATCTTTCTTAGGCACATTGACACTGTTACTTCCTCCCACTCCCACAATGGCTATGTCCAAAGGAATGGTTCTTTGCCTTTGCATGTTTATGCTTTGGGGCTCCTCACTAGCTATACAGATGCCAAAGAAATTGGTTATGGAGCTATTGGAAATGGGGACCCTATTCTCTGCGACCGAAGGAGTAATCCCAGTCTAAAGAATTGTCAAGCAACCAAACCTGCTAACCCCTACAATAGAGGTTGCAAAAAAGCAGAGAAATGTGGGAATGGTTAACATGCAAAGCCTCCCTTTGTACTCAGTTTGAGTTAGGCATTCAATGGAATCTAACAATAATTCCATGCATAGACATGGATGTAAAATACTACCTTTTCTCTTTCCCCATCAAATTGTAGGCATTGAGTTGCGTATAGCCGAATAGAACTTCATAAGCATATTGCTATATTCTTAATATTTTTACATTGCTTTATTTTTGCAATTTATTTTAAAGATCCAAATTACATGTTTAAATTGTGTGTATTTAGTATCGATTAATTTATCTTAGATTAATTCTACCTTCAATCTTGTCTTTTAATCTTGCCCCCCCTAACTTGAAATTCTAGCTCCGCCGCTAACGCCTACAATCCAATTGTATGTCATTATCTTTGTATAATATAATAATAAAAGTTGTTTTATTTTTAGACATTATTGCAACATGAATATTTGAACATTAGTTTATAGACTTATAGTCAATAAGATGTATTGTATGTGATTTAGACACAAAAATAAGATTTGCATGTGAAATTATGATCTAAGTCAAAAGTTCTTTGTAAACTGAAAACCCTTGTTGAAAGTCATTGATAAAATTTGGGTTTTCATTTGTAATGACTATAACGCATTAACTAAGATGATTTATATTGGTCAAGGAACTAAGGACTTCTAGTTGAATAAATAATTTAATAAATAAAAAAGTGTATTAAATCATCGAACTTAATAAATAATTTGAATAAAAAACATGACTTGTGAAATAATTCATTGAAAAAATAGAATTGATTTTTACAATAACTTTATAAATAGAGTTAATGTACTGCGCATACAACCCAAAAAGGTAAGAATTTTTTTCCCCCTCCAAAGTGAGAATGTAAAATATCATGTTTCAAAACCTACAAAATATATTACATTCGTCCAGTGTTTATAAATCTAACTTTTGAAGAGCATTTACATTAGTTTTTGTAAAATAGAAAAAAATCCACATTTTCCCAACTAACCGCCAAAACCTTCTACATTAGTCTATGTATAATTGTGTAAAATGCTAAAATCGATCAATAGCTATAGAGAGGGGCGGCCCAACATAATTTGGGGCCTAAGGTGAAAAATTTATGCGGGACCTTTAATATGTAAATATTAATTAAACAAAATTATTTCATACTAATCAAATTAAGGTTAATTTGATACATTAAATACATAAATAATACCAACTAGACTAATGTTAATTTCATATAGAGAATTGAATATTATAGTTGAACCTATAAATATTAATAAAAAGAAATAAAAATATATTGCAATTGAAAAAGATACTTTATTTTGGATATAAGACGATGCATAGTTAAATAAAGTTGTAATCTAATTTTTGATTTTATATTTTGATTTTAAGATAGAGAGATAGATATTATTTGGTGTGTGGCTTTGTAGGATATTATTTTACAAAAATCAAAGTCTCAAACTAAATCAAAGTCTCAAACTATTATGAGAGAGTTTAATCTATAATTGATGATTTAACACATTTGCGACATCTTTTTGAAATATTTTAGGGTTTTAATTGAGTTAAGATTCTATTGGTCTTGTACTTTGAGAGTCTTAATAGAAACGAAAAAGAAAAATGTGCTAGTTAAAAGTACTATAAAATGTTCAAAATATAATGTGATATTGTCTCTCATTGATGAACTTCATCAATTTAACTAATGAATGCTTATATCACTTTTTTGTGATTAATAACATGGCAATTTGTAAGCTAATAATAAAATTTGTAGTATCCTTAACATCACTAATAAAAAAATATACAACCTTTAGAAAAAAAAATATAAATATATATATATATATAATATAATTTTATAAAAACTTGGGCCTTTAACTATGGAAAGTGTGTCCTTTTTTCTTAAGGAAAATTTTGTTTTTTGGTGGGGCCTTAGGCCTAGGCCTAACTTGCCTAGGCCTTGAGCCAACACTGGCTATAGAATCATGTAAACTTACCTTGACACTATTTATTTTGCAGTTATTTATTTTTATTATTTTTTACGTATCATGAGAATAAAAGAAGAGAGTGGATGATGGTTGTTGCATGTGAAGAAAGAGAAAAAATTAATATTTTAATGAAATAGAGTATAAAATAGATAATCTAGCGTGGATGTTTTTGAAAAGTGGTTATGTAAAATAGAAAGAAATAGATTCTTATGTTAAAACAAATGAAATTTTTTGTACTACTTAATCTGATTGATATTAATGTGATTCAAAATTTATATATGTTATTTTATTTATAGGAATATACTTATATTATTAAGAGAACTACATGTTTTTTTTTTTTTTTTAGAAACAAAAAGGAAAAAAATGCTTATTTACTCCAACTTTACACACTTGCCAAATTAATAGCACAGTTGGTCTACCGTTACTACGCTAACAGAAAACACCAATAGGAGACACATGTAGAGACGATAGAACAGAATTGATGCCGGCAGCCACATCCCTTCCTCTGGTGCCAGAGTTCTTTTTCCTGCAGTCGACCTTGCTGTCCATGGTCTGCCGTGCCGTACAACTGCTATTATTGATCTGCAATCAAAGGCGCGTTGTATACTATATCAAATACTGCCACCCCCTAAATTTTTCTATTTGGGAAATATGTGTCATATTCTCCATTTTTGTCTTCTTTAGCTCACCCAACAAGCCCCACTCTTTCAAAAGCAACACAAACAAAAACCATAAAAAATCCCATTAAATAAATAAAAAACCAAACCCAAATGAAAAACAAAGCAAGCCCACGATATCACTTAAATCCTGATTGTCACAGGTAAAAAAACCATTCATCTGGGTTTACTTTGTTGGGTTCGTGGCGCCTAGTGGATCCAGCCCACTTGCCTGCCACTCTTGTCAAAGCTCATTTATGAGCTAGTCTTCTCAAGCCCGCACAAAATCAGCTTTTGGTTTAATGCAAAGGTGATGCTTAAGCGTGTGTGAAGAAAAAGAAAAGATAGAAGCAGAGGCCATTTGGCCTTGAGTGGAGACCTGAAGCAAAACACAGAGCTATTCGGCCATTTTTTGGTGTGAGTTTCAGAGAGAGCAAAATACAGAAAAGAGGGAGTTTCAGCTTGAGCGAGTTTCAGCTTGAGAGGTGCAGTCTGAAAAGATAGAGAGAAACACAGTGAGAGTGTGAGAGAGTGAAAAAGAAAAATGAGACATTTTTCTTTACTTAAGTTACACACAAGAAAAATAAATTGGTGGAGTTCTTATGGAGATTTTGAGTGCTACAACTATGGAGAGTTGGAGTATTCAAAGGAAGATTTTGCTATTGGCTTTGTGGTGAGATTGTATTTACTCATTGAGATTTATTTGTTATATATCTAATTTATTGTGGACTCAAGTTTAGCATAAACTTGATAGTTATATTCTCTATTTCATAGTGGATATTTTTTGGAGCTGCCCTGTGATTTTTTCCTCTACACTAGAGGGTTTTCCACGTAAGATTTGGTATTCTTGTATGGTTGTATTTATGTGGTGCATGCTGGATTTTTTTTTTTTTGTTTCCATAATATTGCTATTGCTTGGTAGTCATTAATTTTAATTCACACATAGACATTGAGGGGATTAGGATTTTTTCCCCAACAAGTGGTATCAGAGCTATTGGTTGCTTGGGTTTGACTTTATTGTGTTGCATTAAATGGAGAATATGGGTATGAATACAATGGTTAAACTCTTAGCATCGAATTATTCGGTATGGAAGCTGATGATGGAGGATGTCCTCTATTGCAAGGATTTGCATGTCCTTATTGAGGGTGATAATGCCAAACTTAGTGATATGTCAGATAGAGACCGGAAGAAATTAAATAGAAAAACTATCAGGTGTATTAGACAATGCATCAATGTTAATGTTTTTTACCATGTGTTTCAGGAAACAAATGTAGAGGTTTTTTAGGAAAAATTAAGGAGTCTTTATGAAAGAAAGACAGCTCAAAATAAAGCTTTTATTATTACAAAGCTTGTGAATTTGAAGCTTAAGGAGGGCAAGTCCATTGCCGAGTACCTTAGTGAGTTCCAAGACTTGGTAAATTAGATGGTTACAATGAAGCTAATAATAGATGAAGAGTTGCAAGCTTTGTTGCTTCTGAGTTCCTTACCTGATAGTTGGGAGACTTTGGTAGTGTCACTTAGTAATTCTGCTTTGAATGGTGTGTTACAACTTGCCATGGTTAAAGATAGTTTGCTTAATGAAGAAACTAGAAGAAAGGATATGGGTAAGGATATTGCATAGGCTCTTGTCACAGAGAACAAGGGGAGAAGTAAGAGTAGAAGTTCTAAAGTGCAAGGTAAATCCAGAAGTCGGTTAGAGTTGAAAGAAAAATTCAAGTGCTTTTATTGTGATAAAGAAGGTCACATAAAAAGGAATTGTAAGGCTTGGAAGAACAAACAGAAAGAGGATAAAAATCAGAAAAAGGTGGATGATGAGAACACTGCTGCTGTTATAGTGTTGGAAGATGAGGTCCTAGTCATATTGTTGTACAGTTTCAGATCCTTATGTTGAATGGGTGATTGATTCAACTACTTCTTGTCATGTTACTCCAAGAAAGGAGTTACTCACTTCATACAAAGCGAGAAACTTTGGGAGAGTGAAGATAGGCAATGATAGTTATGCCGATATTGTGGGAATTGGTGATATTTGTGTTAGGGCTAACACTGGATACACCTTGATTTTGAAGGATGTGAGACATGTTCTGGATATTTGCCTAAATTTGATTTCCTCTCTTGTTCTTAATAAAGAAGGTTATGGCAATTATTTCTGTGATGGAAATGGAGGCTTAGCAAATGATCATTGGTGTTTGCTAGAGGGAAGATTTGTTGTACACTTTACAAGACACAAGTAAAGTTGTGCAAGGATGTTGTTAGTGCAGCTCAGGAGGATTCTTCACCTAACTTGTGGCATAGGCGGCTGGCTCACATGAGTGAAAAAGAAGGGTTACAGATTTTGGCAAAGAAGTTTTTCATTCCCTTTGCCAAAGGTACGTCACTAAATCCTTGTGATTTCTGTTTATTTGGTAAACAACATAGAGTTTCATTTAATATATCTTCTACTAGAAAACCCAATGTATTAGATCTTGTTTATTTTGAGGTATGTGGTCCCTTTGATGTTGAGACTTAAGGTGGCAATAAATATTTTGTTACATTTATTGATGATGCTTCACGAAAGGTGTGGGTTTATGTTTTGAAAACTAAAGACCAAGTTTTTGAGCACTTCAAGAAATTTCATGCCATGGTGGAAAGAGAGAAAGGAAAGCCTTTAAAGTGTCTCCGTAGTGATAACGGAGGTGAATACACATCTAATGAATTCAAGTTACTGCTCCGAGAAAGGCATTAGACATGAGAAGACAGTTCCTGGTACCCTATAGCAAAATGGTGTGGCAGAAAGGATGAACCACACTATTGTTGAGAAGATCAGATGTATGTTGAGAATGGCTAATCTGCCTAAGTCATTCTAGGGTGAAGCTATTGTGACTGCATGCTACCCAATTAATAGATCTCCATCAGTTCTTTTGGGTTTTGATATTCTCGAAAGAGTATGGATATGGAAAGATGTTTTTTGCTTTCACCTGAAGGTATTTAGGCGCAAGACATTTGTTCATGTGCTTAAGGAACAAAGATCAAAGCTTGATAGTAAATCCACTTCTTGTATATTTGTTGGATATGGAGATGCAAAATTTGGCTACAAGCTATGGGATCCAAAAGAAAAGAAGATGATTAGAAGTCGAGATGTAGTTTTTCATGAGAATGAAAACTTGGTAGACTTTGAGAAAATTAAGAAGCCTAAAGCTATAGTTGGAGGTGTTCCTAATCTTACACATACCTCTTCTTCCTCAGATAATGCCACAAATAGGGAAGATGTATAAGACGAGAATTATGGTGATGAACCAACTGAATTTGATGTTGATGAGCCAGCGGGTGTTGATGGTGATGATGTGACAGATACAGATGGTGTTGAGTAGGGGAAGCAGCCTCCTCCACTAGAGATGGTAGAACCTCGGGTGAGACGGTCTACGAGAGAGTATTGTCCATTGACTAGATACCCCACTTTTGAGTATACTATGATTACTAAAGAGGGGGGAGCCAAAAAGTTTTCAGGAAGTAGAGTCTTATAAGGATAAGAAAAGTTGATTAAAGGCTATGCATGAAGAGATGAATTCTTTGAACAAGAATAAGACTTATGACTTGGTGGAACTTCCTAAAGGCAAGAAGGTATTGAAAAACAAATGGGTGTTCAAGCCAAAGAAAGATGTGACAAGTTAGTGAAGTATAAAGCTCGATTAGTAGTCAAGGGTTTCAGTCAGAAACAAGGGATTGACTTTGATGAAATATTCTCTCCAGTAGTCAAGATGAGTTCCATTCGGGTAGTTCTGGGATTAGTAGCTAGCTTGGATCTAGAGCTTAAGCAACTTGATGTGAAGACAGCTTTTCCTCATGGTGATTTGAAAGAAGAAATCTACATGGATCAGTCAGAGGGATTCAAAGTGAAAGGGAAAGAACACCTGGTTTGCAAGTCAAAGAAGAGTTTGTATGGCTTGAAGCAAGCTCCAAGACAGTGGTACAAGAAGTTTGACTCATTTATGGTGGGTCACAGTACACAAGGACAAATGCAGATCATTGTGTGTATGTTAGAAAATTTCCCAATGGTAAATTTGTTATTCTTCTGCTATATGTAGATGATATATTGATAGTAGGACAAGACGCAGGTGTGATTGGAAATTTGAAGAAGGACTTGTTCAAGTCATTTGATATGAAAGACTTGGGTTTAGCAAGATAAATTTTGGGTATGCAAATTCTATGTGATAGGAAAGCTAAGAAGCTATGGTTATCACAAGAGAAATATTTGAGCGGGTTCTTAAAATGTTCAATATGAAGCATGCCAAGCCAGTTAGCACACCTCTTGGTTCTCATTTCAAGTTGAGAAAGAGATTTTGTTCTTCATCAAAGAAAGAGAAGGGAGACATAGCATCAACTATTTATTTCTTAGTAGTTGGGAGTTTGATGTATGCTATGATTTGCACACTACCGGATATTGTTCACGCAGTTGGTGTTGTTAGTAGGTTCATGGTTAATCCTGGTAAAGATCACTGGGAAGCAGTGAAGTGGATTTTCAGGTATTTAAGAGGTAGTTCTAAATTGTTCTTGACTTTTGGTGATTCTAAACCAATTTTGGAGGGTTATGTAGATGCAGATTGGGCAGGTGACCTTGATGGTAGGAAATCTACATCAGGGTATTTATTTACTTTTGCAGGGGGAGCTGTATCATAGCAGTCAAGATTGCAGAAGTGTGTTGCCTTATCTACAACTGAAGCTGAGTATATTGCAACTAATGAAGCAGGTAAAGAGATGCTTTGGTTGAAATGGTTTCTCCAAGAATTGGGTTTGAAGCAAGATGGGTATGTAGTTAATTGTGATAGTCAAAGTGCTATAGACTTGAGCAAGAATTTTATGTATCATTCACTCTCGAAGCACATTGAGGTGAGATACAATTGGTTGAGACTAGTTGTTGAACAATTGTCATTTGAATTAGAGAAGATTCACACAAATGAAAATCCAGCTAACATGTTGACCAAGGTTGTGTCTAGAGAGAAGCTAAAGCTTTGTGTCGGGTTGGCCAGCATGAATTCTAACTGAAGAGTTGGGTTGAAGATCTCCTTCGTAGTGGGCTGGAGGGGGAGATTGTTGGGTGCGTGGCACCTAGTGGGTCCTGCCCACTTGCTTGCCACTCTTGTCAAAGCTCATTTATGAGCTTGTCTTTTCAAGCCTCACAAAATCAGCTTTTGGTTTAATGCAAAGTTGGTGCTTAAGCGTGTTGGACACGTTGAAGAAAAAGAAAAGAAAGAAGCAAAGGCCATTCGGCCTTGAGTGGAGAGCTGAAGCAAAACAGAGAGCTATTCGGCCATTTTTTAGTGTGAGTTCTAGAGAGAGCAAAACACAGAAAAGAGAGAGTTTTAGCTTGAGAGGTGTAGTCCAAAAAGATAGAGAGAAACACAGTGAAAGTGTGAGAGAGTGAAAAAGAAAAAAATAGATATTTTTCTTTGCTCAAGTTACACATAAGGAAAATAAATTGGTGGAGTTCTCATGGAGTTTTTGAGGGCTACAACCATGGAGAGTTGGAGTATTCAAAGGAAGAATTTGCTACTGGCTTTATGGTGAGATTGTATTTATTCCTTGAGATTTATTTGTTGTATATCCAATTTATTGTGGACTCAAGTTTAGCATAAACTTGATAGTTGTAATCTCTATTTCATAGTGGATATTTTTCGGAGCTGCCTCATGGTTTTTCCCTCTACACTAGAGGGTTTTCCACGTAATATTTGGTGTTCTTGTATGGTTGTGTTTATATGGTGCTTGCTGGAATTTTTTTTTTTTTTTTTTTTTGTTTTTTTTATTTCCATAATATTGCTATTGCTTGGTAGTCATTAATTTTAATTCACACATAGACATTAAGTGGATTAGGATTTTTTCCCCAACATACTTTTGGTTGCAGATGTCGAAAGAAGATTTGATAAACATTAAAGCTTAAGCTATACAATGGGTCAAATTTGGATGGTTGAACGGTTTAGTGGGACCATGAACGATGAGATCAACTGCCGGGCAAAGAACTCTGGCTCTGGAAGGAGGGATGTGGCAGCTAGTAGCCATTCTAGTCTATCGTCGCTTTATGTTTCTCTCTTCTTTTTAGATTTCATTCAGGTTCCGAGGATTGATATTTAGAATTTTAAACTTCATGTGTGTTTTCTGTTAGTGTAGTAATGGTAAGCCAAATGAGGTATTAATTTGGCAAGTGTACAAAGTTTAAGGAGTAAATTGGCTAGAAAAAAAGTTCAGGGAGTATAATGACCACTATTTTAAAATTTAGGGGGTGTATGGGCATTTTTTCCAAAAAAAATATTTTGAGAATTTCTTAAATGGAGCAAACAATAGGACCAATGGGTTAGATTTGACGACAACGTTTCGTAGCCCTATCACTCCATAGTGACCCCCAATTTACTAACGGTAACCTCTCATTAACTATCTTCGAACCCTAGCAACCCTAAATTTCATTCTTTCTCTCTCTGTTTGGTTGAAGAGAAAGGGCAGGAAAATGGAAAAAAGAAAACCAAAACTTTTCAATTTTACGGTTCATGATGCTTTTGAGTATGAAATTTGAGATTTCTAGGCTATTTTCTGTTCCTGCATTTTCTAAGCAACTAATCGATTTTTTGAATTCTAGATGGTTCAAAATAGATTGAGATACTCCTACGATCTTTTACTATAGCTTGATGTTTGGTTTCCAACAAAATTGAGAAAGAGAGAAAAAGTTTTGAATTTGGTAATTTTGGCTAATTCAACCATAATCCAAGTATTGACTATGCATTGATAGTTTTGCATTCACCATATAATTTTGTCCATTCCTTGTTGGGTCCATTGATGGTTTTAGTATATGGCTATGCATCAAAATCTAAGATTAAAAGTTTTACAGAATTCGAGAAATTTAGTTTATTTTAGCAATTATTGAAAATTAAAATATAAACTATAGCTATTTTGATAGCATTCACTGTAAAAGGTCTTCAAAATTGATGCTTTTACAAAAGGGTTTTTAAAAACATCACTTGGTTTTCATAAAAATTTTATCATCTCAAAAAAAACCATGGGATTTTAGGCTCTAAACATCTTTCTTTAAAATAAAAATCCATGGAAACTTTTTCTTTAAATAGTTTCTTTTGTTTTGTTCAAGATTGTTTTCACAAAGATGTTTTCAATATTTCTCAAAACTCTTACCATCTAAACAAAAACCATGGGATTTTTGGGTCCAAAATCCTTTCTTTAAAAGAAAAATGAATGGGAATTATTTTTCTCTCTTCGAAAACCTTCTTCAACGATTGTTGCTTTCACAAAAAGGTTTTCAACACAAACTTTGTTTCCTTTTAACTTCTTCAATAAAAGCCATGAGATTTTTGGACATAAGCCCCTTTCCTTAAAAGAAAACCCAAGGGAATCATTTTTTCCAAACCACCTCTTTTCCAAAATCTTTTTCCTTAAAAAATTGTTGTTTTCAAAGTGGTGAGCCTCATGCATGTAGGGAGTGCGTGCATGGAGAGTACTGAAAGAAGGTCAACATTAGGCCCTATCAAACAATAGGAAATGAAAAAGACATTTCTTTAGTAAATAAAATTAAGAGAGAAGAAAAGCAATTTGGCTAACTTGGCCTCTTGATGTCGTCCAATTTTGTAACGGAAATTGTAGTGTAGCTATGGTTGTTGTTCCATCGAGAAAAGGAAAATAAGAACACGTCAAAAGCACCAATAGTATATAGAAAAATATGATTAAAACTTAGGAAAAATAAAGTTTGGTAAAATTCTATAAAGTTGTGATTTACAACTATGTTTTATGTTGGCTTTAATTCTGTGTCAAATTTGATTATAATTTTGTTAAATCATTTACTTGTATTTTTGTGGGATTTTATGTAAGGGCTACGTGTGAGAGTTTGGTGAAGAATCTGTGAAGAAGGGGATTTTGCGACTTGTTCGTGACTGACTTGCGACTTGGTCTCAATTGACTCGCAACTGCTGACCCTTGAAACAAGCCACGTGAAAAGCACATGCTGGAATTTGAAGAGTCCATGACAGGCTGGAATTCACGTGTGACTCGCGACTCAGGCCAAGTTGCAAGTGACCTGCGAAACTCACTGCTTGTTGCTTTTTGAGTGTGACTTTTCCCATTCTTTACCAACACTACATAAACCCTCATTACCCACGAAATGTAAGAAGAAGAAGGAGTATTTTTAGAAGAAACTTTTGAGAGAGAAACCCTAGTCAAACACTTAAGATTTAGAGATTGTTTCACCCACAATCCTCTACATCATTTCTCTAAGGTTTCCATTTACCCCCACCTCTCCATCTACACATCTTTGAGAGGTTCTTAGCCCAAACACTTGCCCCACTCATTCTAAGTGTTGAGAAGTATTGGAAGAAGCTATTGAGTGGCGGATGCAATTGGGTGGAATTGCGGTATCCGGATAACTAGCGAAGAAAAGACTTTAAGAAGTTCGTTGGCAGTGGGAGCTTGGAGGGCTCAAGTACGTTGGGTAGATTAGGCTTGGAGGGTCTTTTTGATATTGGTGTACTCCAACTTATTCACTAGTGGATAGATTTTGGCTTGGAGGGCCGCAGAGAGGTTTTTTGCTGAGTACGATTTCCTCTTCGATAACACGTCTTGGTGTTATCCTTGTGTTTGCATCTCTCTACTCTATTCTTTAAGCTTTACATTTATCGCTTATTGTACTTACACATGGCTTAGAGTAGAGTACCGATTTATTGCGCTTGTTTTATTCTTTTTCCGCACTTAGATAAGTTAGAGTAAAAGCAATTAAGCCTTAATTTAAAATTGAGGGTCTAAACAAGCAACAGTGTTTTCACACTAATTGAGCTTTCAAATTCAATAATTAAATCACTAGGTCGTTAGGGTTTGTCCACCAATATTGTTAAGCATCCACTACCAATCAAATTTATTACACAATCGGGTAAGTAAACATATAAACTATCCGGTTGGAAGATTTAGAAATAAGCTTTATCAGTAAAACTCTCTTTGTTTGATTATATTTATCAATTGTTCCAACAATTTAGTCTAGAAAATAATAATTTTGCTAGAAAACTCAAGAAAAGGGGCAATACTATGGCAAAAGTAATATCTAACAAGATTACCACGTTTTACTAGAGAGATTATAAAACCATATTCTAACAATAAGAAGATTCAAGAATAGACTTAAGAAAGAATTAGAAATCAAATATCAATCTAATAAAACAATTCTAAAAAGAGAGCAACTGATTTTAATAACCAAAACGTGAAAAACATGCTTGGATTGAATAGTGGACAGTTTACAATATTGGGGATTCACCCTTAACCCTAACTTAGTTTCTTAAGCTTCCATAGAAAATAAAAACTCTTAAAAATTGGTGAAAAATAAGGTTTCACAGCAGCCAAAAAACGTGGCTGCCCTTGTATCACTTTAATATTTATAATATTCAAAACCCTATAGTACATGCTTCCCAAAAAGGAAAATACAAAATGTCAATTACCGTTTTTCAACAGCAGATCAAATTCTAAGTCGGTTTTGGCCTTTAATACGGCAGATTCTGAAGTATTGGTAAACTACAAAGTTTAAAATCTTTAAGTCATCTTTCCGTGGCCACAAGAATCAAGTCAATCCAATATTGGAGTAAAATGATATGGCCAAAATATGAAAACTGGTCAGAATACATGCCAGGATATTTTCCATCTTTGGCTTAAATGAAATTCTCTCATTCCTTATATATTTCCACACATCTTTGACTCATTAAATTCTTCAAAAGCCACTTCTCGTATGATCTTTGCCCTTGGATTCTATTGGCTTCATGTTTGCATGCTTAGCTTATTAGTTTAATCTCCTACAAGAGAAAAATACACGTAATGAGTATATTTTAGAGAAAACTTGCAAACTCTTATATTTACTTGTAAGTGTGGGAATAAACACAAAATAGATGTGATAATGTCTAACAAAACTAAGATAATATTGTACTTTTAAGCTATTATCACACCCCCCAACTTGAACATTGCTAGTCTCTAGCAATCACAAAACTCAAGAAGTGCACACTAACCCTTCCAAGCATAAACTAAAGGATAAGAAAACAATAAAACAAAATAAATGCAAAAATATGATACCACTTTCGTTGGTAAATTCAATTGCATTTAGCATATGCAACAAGCCTTAAACCCTAATGCGATCCCTAGTGGATGAATTATGTCTCGTGAGGGTTTACAACACGCTACCCACAAATATAGTTTCTCAAAAGATACATGTGATGAGGCTAAATTATCAAACACTTGAACAAGTCATTCACTAAATATCATAAGATGCTATTCAAGTCCAAGAATCAACAAAACCTAAAAAAATGGGCGTGTGTGTAGAGCCAATGACCATCTTAACAACACCTGGAACACATATAAATGAGAGAACAAACCAAAAATTTATTTGCTCCAAACCTCACTAGAATAAGTATATGTCCAAAGAATTCGCTCCAAGATTTGGATGAAGATTATTATTATTATTTTTAAATTTTTTTATAGGTAAAATGAACAATGAAATAACGCAAAGATCTCATGAAAGATGTCATCTATTGGGAGCTCTACCATTCTTACCACAAACCCACCTAGGATCAATTGGTCATTCAATCTTGGTTGTAATGGGGCCAAAGGTGAATGGGTGAAACAAAGAAAGGAAAGGATGCACAAATAATTTCAAAAATATGCTAGAGGCCTTTGTAACCATGGTTCACAGGAATTACCTTCTAACAATTGCATTCCCTTTTCATTCTTATTTTTTTTTCTTTTTTTTTCTTCTTCACTTTTCTCTTCTTTTTTTTTTTTTTTTTTAATTTTTTATTTTTTATTTTAATAAACAACTTTATACAAGAACCCAATAATGTAAAATTTAACCAAATTCAACCATGAGAATAATAATAGAACAATTCTTTGCAAACCATTTTTCCAAACCATACTAAATCATCCCTAGCATATTTTAAAAATAATTTGGTGAAGAAAGATTATATAATTGGCTCAACTCCACAAGAAGTAGGTGTGAGAATGTGGCTCATTCAAAGAAAAAGGCTCAATTTTAGGCTCAACATGGTCTCTAATGATTACATCTGTAAAATGTTAGCTTGAAAGGCTTAAACGCATCCTAAAATGACAAAAATCGTATCCCAAGTATATCAACCAACATGCCACTGACTGTGTAATGGGTGCCCCAATAGATAACCAAGACAAGAATAACGAGATCAATAATAGAATTTGACGAATGAAGAAAAGCAAAGGATATTGATTTTTTTTTTTTTTTTTTTGAATATCACTCATAAAGGAGATAGACTAAAAGAAAACTCACAATAATTAATAGGAAATCATTCAACAAGAATGAGACAAGTTAAATGAAAAACAGTCACAAGAATCATAAGCATTAAATCTCCAGGTGTTCTCAAATTTGTATGCATTCTAACAACCAAGAACCTCATATAGCTCTTGTGATCAAAATAGTGTATTTTTATTTTGTTTCAACAAGGACATAAAATAGAATCTGTGACTCAAGCAAAATTCTCATTCTCATGTCAACAACAAAGCCTCAAAAACATGTAACTCTCAAATAAAACCATTTTTTTGCATTTTTTTTTTTTTGTTGAAAAAACACAATGGAAAAAGGAAGGAAACACAACAAGCATGCAAGAGATGACTATCCCACCCCCAACCTAAATCTAACAGTGACCTCAATGTTTTGAAGAAAAGCAAAAAGGCATGCTAAAAAGAGGTTTAGAGAGCACTTAAAACTCTTCAAAAGGAGATTCCAAAGTCAATTTCCTATAAACATGTAAGTTTTGCAAAAACAAGTAAATAAAATAATATGATACAATTATAAGAACAATGTGGCCTATGACAATCCCAAAAGATTCAAGATTATTATTATGAGTGCAAATCAAAGGGTTTATTCCCTTAATATCTACCATGGTCCAACCAATTGCAACTTTATATTTCTTTACAAGCATAATAACTCATCTTCCTACTTCATATTTAATTTATAAGTAATAACAACAGGAAAGGTATCACCTGGTATGAAGAGTGCATATTTTAACCCATGTGACAATTGTTGATGCCTTGCAGTGGTTTGACCACCCATCATGGCAATGCTCACGCAGAGTCTCCCTAATGAAAGGAGAATATGCACGTGCATATGAAGCCTGGGAGTTATGGGTGTGTGTGAAGGCGGGTTGTACCTCTGGTGTGTGACTGGAATCTAAGTCAATTTTAAACGAGTCACCAAAGGTAAGTAAAGTCACCACCAATCATTGAGTTTTTTCTAAGGTGTGATTGGTCACTTGACTCTATATGATTTTATTACCGATCCTAGGCAAAGAAAAATGTCATTTTTTCCCTATCTAATATGGACGGGCAAAAAATCTTGATTCTTGAGTTTGGAAGTCTGATTACGTGTGGGGAAGGTGTTAGACACCCCACAATGTTAGTTTAATGACAGTCCTTTGTTTTGGTAAAGCCTTAATTTTTGGACATTGGCAATTGAAAACAAGTTATTGGCATTAGCTTTCAGGGTTTTAAATGTGTTGGGTTTTGAGGTTTGGTTTTGGAGAGGGTGTGGTCCCATTGATGTTTTCCTAGTACTTTTGGAATCTATGCAAAATTTCATTGGCGAAAATCTGGTAGCATTTCGCCTTTTTTTCGTGGTAGAAATTCGGTAGTGCTTCGCCGTAGGTGCATCATAGCACGCAAAATGCTATTTTGACTAAACTTTCATTGTGAGAATACAGCAACAGGGTGCCCCATTTTCATGGTAAAAATCTGGTAGAGTTTTGCATTTGGTGTGCTATGGCACACTAGCAGGGCTTCACACCTGTGTATACAGCTCGTGCCAACATGCTCGTACCAGGACGAGCCGAAGCCCCCTCAAAGCATCAAGCATATCAATGCGCATCACATACACAGGGAAACCAATGTCACTGGGTGACATGGATGGGGACAATCACACCGTGATGATTATGCACATAGTATGGCATGAATATGCACCTACAGCAAATGCCTTGAGCACATACCCACACCAGAAGGTCAAGAGCTCTCATGACTAGAGAGGGTTGCTCATATAACCATGAGATTCCATCATACAAAGGGCACAATCACCCACATACAAGCATATATATAGATATACATACATCATGCACAATACTACCACACAAAGTGGCAAAGTAAATCAGACATTGCCAACGATCCAAAAGGTAGGGTATAGCAAGGTATAGGAAATGTAAAACAGACATTACCATACCCAGGGAATGCGGCTCAAGCAAAGAGGAAGAAAAGTAAAGGGGGTACATGAAGGGGGACTCGAATACATGCTCTAGAAAAGAGGCTAAGAAAGGGAGATAGAAAGACCTAACCACTTGGGGAGGTTGGGCCTCCTAATCTATTGAACATTGCCTTTGTTAGGCTTGCATCTTTGCCTTTTCTGCTTGCACCTAGGAGGTCGTGCCCTCGCTCCAAGTGTCCTTGCTCCATGTGTGTACATGTAGCAAACAAGGAAAAAAAAGCCAGCAGAGAAGCAATGGAAATAGCAAAGAGGTAAAGAAAGCATGCAAAGAGACATAATATCAAAGAGAGCCAAATGGGGGCAAAGAGACATGTTAAGCACATGGAGGGGCAAACAAACATGTTATCAAACAAAAGATGGCATCCTAGGAGGACAAATGTAGGTTTTGGATTGAATGTCCATAGTTCCATTAGATTGGAATATGGACGACACACATGCCATCAAGCAAAATTCCTAAAAGGGACTTGGGGTCTCATGTACCAAAGATAGGTGTGAACCCGCATGAAATAGTAGGAATTAGGCTTGATGACACAAGCAAGCAAAGACTCATGCATGGACATGTAGGCAAGCATGCAAAAATGTAAAAGAGAAAAGAAAGCCTAACGGGTGGCACAAGCAAGCAAGGCAAGCATATCATCGGATGGAGCGGAGAAAGGGTATGCATTGAGCAAACTAGCATCACTGGGATGCATTCTCACAAGTGATTACATCCAAACAAAGCCACAAGGGGGTTGGATGTAACCACGCGAGCACCAAAGACCAAAAAGGCAGAAGTCCACGAAGGGCATAAAAACATGGCAAAGCCTAGATTTAGAGAGGCAAACATAGACATAAAGCATAGAAACAAACAAGCATACACATGCACATAGGAATGATCCAAACCTTTTGATGTAGGCCTAGGTGTATGGATGTAGGCCTAGACCACAAGATCTAGATCTACATCCTACCAAAAGGGCCAAAGCGCAAGAAAGAGATATGTCAAGAGACAAAAAGGCTATAGAAGCATGGTATAGCATCCAACATATAGATCTAAACACACAAACATGGCACGGAGCACATAAACATATAGATCTAAGCATAATCATGGCACGAGGCACATAAACACATAGATCTAAACATAGGCATGGCATGGGGCCCACAAAGACATAGATCTAATCATAGGCATGTAGATCTAAACATAAACATGGCAAGGAACACATAGACATGTAGATCTACGTATAAACATGGCAAAGAACACATAGGCATGTAGATCTTAGCATAAACATAGAAAAGAACACATAGGCATGTTGATCTAAGTGTAAACACAAAATTTAGGCATATTCTAGACCAAAAAGGCTAGGCCAACAACATTAAAGCAGTAAATCATGGCAAAAAAGCAAGGAGACATGCTAGAAAAACCACAAAATATGTTACGAAGCAAGAACATGCTAGGGTGTGGATTGTAGCTCAAAAGCTACATCCACACCCCTAAGCCTCAAATCCAAGGTATAGAGCCAATGAGAGGAAGATTGAGAGCATGAATACTACCTTTTGATTGTTGAGAGAAAGGAGGAATCAAAGGTTTATGGATGTGTTTGGGAGAGAATTTAGAGAGGAAAAGAAAGAGAATCTACCCAGAAAAGTGCTCAAAACTGCCCAAAAATCTTCCTTTTTAAAATTTGGGGATCTAAGGGGTTAAATAAACTTTTGGCATGCTTCCCAAGGCTCAGTAGCCAAACAATGTGCGTCGGATGTCTAGTTTCAAGAACACTAAAGAAATGGAAAATCCAATGGCTGAATCAAAAGTTATGTCCTCGGGAAGTGTTCTGACGCACTTTGCACGGTTTTCTAGGTATCTCAGTTGTTTTAACTCCGATTTCGACTCATGAATAGTCGTCAGAAAGGGAATTTGATAAGCTTTGTAATGGCACTAGTTCTAGCCATTTCCGAAAGATGGATCAAAATTAGGGTTTTTAGGTGCCCTCGAGAGGTAACCTAGGGTTAGACTTTGACCTATTTTGACTTTTGGTCAACTCAGGGTTGACTAGGCTCATTTTGGTCAATTTGACTAGAAAAGGCATTTTGAGTGCTTTGATGCCTGAACAAGTTGTGCCACATCAATCTAGATGTTTCCGTGGCCCCAGGGGCTTCAGTACGGTGATAGGCTTGGAACTGGAACTACTGGCTTGGCTATCGCTCTTGGATTCTCTTTGGAGTCTTCCCTCCGATCTTGACCAAATCCTCCCCTAAGAAAAGGCTTGGTTAGGTTAAACAAAGCTAGGTCCCCATCTATGTCAATCTACTCAACCAAGCAAACACACACATGATGCAATGCAATTTTAACCTGGACATGCCTAAGGATAGGTTCTAAGTCATTACATTGTAGGGTGGGTTTGTTGTTTTGTTGTTTCCCATAGTTAGGACATTACACCTCCCAACTTGTAATGTAATGAACATTATGTTGGTCCAAATGGCATGGTCTATCCTTTTTAGTTAACAAGAAATGATCTAGTGACTTTGGGCTACAAGTTGGTGAGTTCATTGTTGGGTACCCAAATCTAATGAAGATCGGTGATCCATGGTTACTACACTTATATGTTGAGATGGGTGCATGCATATTTGTTGTTTGATGGCACATATAATGACAGTTAAGGAAAACTTTTAACAACTAACATGACATTTTAAATAAAATATTATATGAACAATACACAGACATAGGCAATACCAGACAAGCAACAAATATCATACAACACTAAGGTATTTAATTGGTCATTTAAAGTCTAATGTGAAGTTTAGCTCTCAACATCCCTAGTGGAGTCGCCATTGTAGGAGACTGGGAAACTTGGGTGCTCTTAGAAAAGGGTTTAGGTATTAGCACCTTCCCTTTTCAGGATTCTATGGAGTTGCCACTTTTTTTTAAAAGTAAAATAAGAAAACTTTACAAACTACAATATATCTTGAATAGTATGCATTCTTATTGATTGGAAACAATTACATCTAGGTAGAAAGAACTTTACATTGCTTTGATTCCTAGGTACAATCTAGTAAAAAAAAGGAAAATACAAAGCCTTGTTTCCTAGTTACAATCTACCCAAAATAAAACAAGACACTAAATCTACCAACCTAAAATTCTAAGGTTTAGGGGCTAGGTTATAGGATGGGAAGGTGTTAGACACCCATCTTGCCCAGACAGAGTTTGGTTTTCTAAACTTTAAATGACCATTAAGTACCCATATTCAAAGTATGAAATGATACACAACAAATGCCATGTCAAATCCTAGACCTAGGGTTAGAATGCTATTTAAGAACTTTAGATCTGCAACTTTATTTTGTATAAAAAAGGGTTGATGAGAATATTTGATAAAAATTTAAATCTGAGTTTCCCTAAAAGAAAAAGAATGGATTTTTAATAAAAATTTAGATCTGGTTTGATTTTTAAATGTAATAGAAAGATTTTTTAATTTATTTATGAAAATGTAAATTTTATATGAAAAATACAGATTTGGTTTTATTTAAAAAAAATACAGATCAAGTTTTTGAGAACAAAATTCAGATCAAATTTTATAAACAAAATAAAAATAAGATTTTATTTTCAAAAATCATAGAGAAAAATTTAGATCTGGTTTTAGTTTGAAAAACATGGAGGTAAAAAAATGTAAATCTGATTTTAGTTTTGAAAAACATGGAGAAAGAAAAGTGTAGATCTAATTTTAGTTAATTAACATGGAACTTTTATGATGGACTCTTTTGCAAATCTAAAATCTTAAGTAGAAATTCAACCCTAGATCTATACATGTTTATCAACTAATCATGTGAATTTTTCAAAAGCAATAAAAGAGAATGCAATAACATATTACAAGCATGGTTATATAAATACAAGAAACAATGTCAAATTCATAGAAAATAAAGCATAGATGAGAGCATGTTTTTGAAATTAAAATAAAACAAACAAATCATGTTATGTGAAGTAAAGTTAGAACATACCTACATGAATGTATTTCGCAAGTAGAGAATTATCCTAGAGATCAAAGAGAATGAATTTTTTAAAGATTTAAGTTAGGGCCATTTAATTGAAAAGAAATTCCTAGAGCAAAGCTTCTAATGTTTCTTTAATGTAAGGGGAGAGAGAGGTGAGAAAAAGGGTCCTGATTTCTTATTTTGATTCCCTATTTATAGAGGTTTGGAGCTTAGAAAATAAGCTAGGTTTGATCATATACGAATTAGGTCGAATTTTTATCCCTAAAAAATCAAAATAGTTGTGTTTTGGCTTGATCTGATAATTTCTAGGCTGGGCCTTGAAGTTGTGCCAATTGGCACTCCAAGAGTGTCGATTGGCACTCTCAAGAGCCGAGCCCAATCCTCTCTTTTGGTTTGATATGGACTCTTTTTTTAGGGATTTTCTCAGTTGGGAATTATACTTGGACGTATTTTCAACTCGTGTTGCAAGATAAATCTCTTTAATTTTGATAATTAGGTCCTTAAAATAATAATTATCTGATAGATAAATACTCTAAAAAGACTTAATTATCAACAATTCTGTTGTTATCTAATTATCCACTTTATTCCTATGCAACCAAGCTTATTTTTGATAAAAACCAATTGCTATTCACACAAAATATTTAATAATTTTAATTGTTGAACAATCAAAATTAATTTCATTTAATCACACGTGATCAGCTTCACCCATATACAATACGTGCATACTGTGAAAACTTGATCTTGTGATATCTTTCAATCCGACGATCCAATCTAAGAATCGAGGATATCATTGCAACTGTTAGAATTTCAAGATCATTTTTATAATATGTAATGAATGATTTAATGCATGAAATGCAAGTATGATTTTTGGGTACTTGAAACGGTCATTTTAGTCATCTTCCAAAATTATATTATGGGTGCAAAATCTAGTGTCTATAGTTTTAAACATGGGCTTACAATGTATTCATCAATTTTGGGCTCTTCTTTTTCATTATAATATCTTTTTTTGAAATAGACCTCTAGCTAAAATATATTGTAGCCTTCCTCTCAAAGTCCATGAAGTTCTCATCATTTTGGGCCCAAGGATACAACAAGGAGACCTAAGATTAGGGAAGTTCATATTGGCTTTGGAGGATGTTGGATGCTAAGTCCATAGCATACTTGTTACCTTAGGCCCAAAGTCGTCTTTTTCAAAAGCACTTTTTAATTTGGGCTTATGATAGTAGTTAGGCTATGATCTTATGAACCGTTCAAGTTAAGATATAACTTTGGACTTAGGGATAAGCCTCTTATATGTGAGAACTTCTTTTATTTTTTCCCAAACATCTTAGGGTATACCATAACTCTTAGGTCATCATTTCACTTTTACATCTTGTATTTGTCCTTTAGCATTAGGTGAACATAAGATATATGGTTGAATAAACAAGAGATATATAAATGATATCCTCTCATTGATAGCATCTAGGATCTCTCTAAGTGTGGGTAGGCTCTCTTGAGCTAAAAGGATAGATCAATAGGTTACTCACAACTAGGTGGGCCATGATTCCAATCGAGGGCCTAAGTGGACCTTTGTGGATTGATGGCAAACCGTTAACGTACTCAAAGCCCATCATAGGTTATGACATAGATTGTGAGTTGGTGGGATGAACTCCAGAAGATTTGGGCCCAAATGGAGCCTTCCATCTTCCCACTCATCACCAACTGATGTAAAGGGAAAAAAGAACGAAGTGATGTGTGTGCAAATAAGTATTGAATAAGCCTTTATTAAGATTAAGAAATAAGACACATTGGAATTAAACTCATTATCCCCAGTGGAGTCGCAATTGTGGACATAACGGGGAGTCACCACCTAGTTTTACAATGGCCTAGGAACCATGAATATAGCGTCCTTTTGGGGAAGAACCTTTAACCATGGTTTTAAAAACCGAACCGGACATCAAACCGTTTTTTTCAAAATTTCCGGTTCAACCCCGGTTTTTACCCGGTTTTTGACCGGTTGTTGACCGGTTTTGGAGGTTTTAACCGGACCGAACTGCCTCCCGGTTCCCGGTTGAACCGGTCGGACCGGCCGGTCCGATCTGGTTTTTAAAACAGTGCCTTTAACCCAGTTTTACAATGGCCTAGGAATCATGAATACGGCTTGGGAAGGTGTTAGGCACCCAAGATCGCTCAACCCAAGGGTTGGCTTCCATTTATTGTGTCTTATGTCTTAATCCTATTAAAGGCACATTCAACATTGCATCTATACTCACACACACATTAGCATACATCTAACATACAACATATTATTAATCATCCCAAAACCTAATCGTAGATCTATCATGGCATTTCACAACATCACAACTAGCATACATCATATCTTAAACCCTAGCATGTTACTATCATACACATCATCCAAGGGAGCAAACAAATCATTATAGAAACATAAGCATGGAAAGATTTAAGTAACATGTAATTGCATCTACACATTAAAAGACAAACTCATCCAAACAAACATATTCATATCTATCATCAAACATATATCCATGCATATTCATGTGAATGCATGACTTACCTCACTTACCTTGTTGCACCTCAGCACCTATGTCATTAATACATGAACATGTGAATGCGTGTTCATGGTATTTAAAGCAAACAAATAAAAGATAAACCTTAATCTATACATATGGAGCAAACAGATAAATAATCAATGAAACAGAGACCATATCCATGAAAAAGAGTCAAAATAGAAGCATATCATGTGAAAGAAACAAAGAAAAAGAAATAGGAACTTGAATTAGGGTTTCTGGGCAAGATTATGCATATACATGAACATTCCTGTGTACGCATACTTTGGCCTACGTGTACATGTAGAATCCTACGCACATGGATTCAACCTTGAAACCCTAACTAGAAACACAACAAGCATAAAACAAGAGCAACACTTAAAAAAAATAAATCTAACAACCTATCATGCTAAAAAACATAAAGGCTAACTAAAATTTAGCTACACAAACATATATAAACATAAAACAAGCAATAAAACAAACAGAAAATGGAATCAAACTAAGGAAAAATAAAGGAAAAGCTTAGAACTAATAGCTCAAAAATAGAAGCTCTTTAAGCTTGATTTTTGACTGTTCCTTGTAGTCAAATCTATTCACAATCAATGAAAGGTGATTAGTAATCTTAAACTTGAAGATCAAGGCCAGAAAAGTCCCTAACCAAAAGAAGATTGACTTGAGAATTTTTGTGAAAAACTCCTTTTTTGATTCATTATTTCTAGTGAATCTTTGTGTTTCCCCTTAGGAATTCTGAGTGTGTTTTAAAAAGGTATCATGTATGGCTTTTTATATTGAGAAAATAGGGGTTTGGAAGGGCTCCCAGATGATGTGGGATTCATTCTAAACCTTAGTCTTTAATGCAAAAAACTTGCCTTTTATAGTTTCTAGAACCCTACATGCGTGCACAGATTTGTGCCTGCATACACATGCATCATGGTTGCATGCACAAGTTGTTTCCTACAAACGTAAGCCGAGGGTTTCCTTGGCCTTTATTTTCTAGAATTAGATTTATTTGCTCATTAAAAGTTACATTTTCCATTTTAACATTTCTTAAGTCAATTTAACATCTGATGGGGCCCTAAGCCAACTTTGGGCTTTAGAGTTTCAGCATCATTGGGGAACGGGGGCTTAAGTCGTAAAGGGTATAAAATGCGGTGTCTACACACCCCTTGTAATGTCCCAAATCATTAGAACAAATCCCTTACTGTAGACACCGCATTTTGTACCCGTTATGACTTAAGCCTCCGTTTCCCAATGATGTCGAAATTCTAAGGTCCAAGGTTGGTTTAGGGCTTGATCAGATTACAAATTGACTTGAGAGGTGTTAAAATGGAAAGTATAACTTTTTATGAGAAAATAAATCTATTTTTGGAAAATAAAAGGCTAAGAAAATTCTTGGCTTGCGTATGCAGATAAGAACTTGCGTATGTAGGCCTTATGCATGCGTACGCGGGCACAAGTCTGTGTACGCAACTAGGGTTTCAGAAACATAAAAAAGGCAAGCTTTTCTGCATTATTGTTGAGGTTTGGAATGAATCCCACATTGTTTGGGAGTCGTTCCAAACCACCATTTTCACAACATAAATAGCCATACATGGTACCTTTTAAAAAACGCACAAAAATCCTAAGAGAAAACCTAAGATTTACTAGAAATAGTGAATCAAAGAGAGAGTTTTTTCACAAAACATCCTTGAATCAATTTTATTTGATTGAGGCCTTTTCTAGCCTTAATCTTTGATTTTTAAGATTACTAATCACTATTATATTTAATTGTGAATAGATTGACTGAGGGGAACGGTCAAAATCAAGTTTGGAAAGCTTCTGTTTTGAGGTATCGAGTTCTTGAACTTTTCTTTCTCTTTCTTTAGTTTAATTATGTTTTTATTGGTTTCTTTGCTTGTTTATGTTTATATAGTTTAGTTTTAGGTAGCATTTGTATTTCTAAGCATGCAAGGTTGTTAGATTTATAGTTTTAAAGCCTTGCTTTGTTTTTTTGCATTTCTATTTTGGGTTAGGGTTTTTGAGTGTGTTTGTGTACGTAGGCTTAATGCATGCACATATAAACACGTGGTTTGCGTACACATACAACTAGCTTGCATACGCAAGCCTATGTATGCACATACATATTCGTACATAGATACCTTAATTTGGGTTTTATGCTTTTGTTTCCTCCTTTCTTTCATACAATATGCCTCCTTTTTGACCTGTTTTAAGTTTTCTAAAGTCTCTGTTTCTCTGTTTTATATGTTTGTTTGTCTTTAACATGCTAGATTAGAGTTTTCTCTTTATTTCTTGCATTAGTACCATGAACATGCATTCGCATGCCCATCCATTAATGCCGTAGGTGCTGAAATACAACAAGGTAAGTGAGGTAAGTCATGCATTAGTATGAACATGAATTTTAACGATGAAATATGTTTGTTTGATGCTTGATTTCATGTCTAAAAGTTTTTGAATACATGTGATGATCAATATTTGGTTGGCATGCCTACCTTTCTACCATGATTTGTTGCTGCCTTGTTTGAGATGATATGTTTGCCATGCTAGATGAATGCCAGGGTTTATGATGTGATGGTATGCATGATAGATGTACGCTTGTTTTGGTTGATAAGTATGATAGTGTTGGGAAAACTCATGGAAAAAAATACAATTTTGTATCTCATACAGAAATACGCAGCGGAATATAAACGAATCTACTTCATTCATGTGAGATAACATGCAACATCTAAATTTTAGAAACAAAGAATAAGAAGGCGTACCTTCAAAGCAAATGAAGATTGAACTTGGGAAGACTTTCAATCTTCACTCTAATTCCACAATGTGCACAAGATGTGTGGTCTTTCAATCAGTTCTATACGTATTTGTTCAAGAGAATAACCAAGTGTCTTGAGAAAAAAATCTAAATGTTTCTCTTTTAAATCATATGTATATATTTTTCTACACTTGGCAGTTACTTTATTTAATAACTCTTATTAAATAAATAAATGATTATCTAATTGGGTTAGCCTTTTGGGCCAACCCAATTGAGTTTTAGTGTGTGTCTTGGAGTGGGACCAAAAGAGACAAATAAAGCTCTAGCTCCAATGGGCTTTGGATCTATCTGTCAACTCTTGACAAGCCCAAAGTTTAATTATATTTAATATCACTATATAAATATATTTGCACTCTATGCCTTATTAATAAATTATATTCCAAGACTTTATTAAACATTTGACCCATTTATGAAAATATTCGTAGTAATACAAAGTCATAATATATAACTGTTACCTTGAAAGATTACTACCTCTTGATCTTTGAATATCCGATTTAACCCTTTAAGTTATTCATATATATTTTATGAAATCTAATTTCAAAAAATATAAACTTAGTAATTCTTTACTAAAGTGATTAGGTCTAACACTCTGAATAATCAAACCCATTAAACTTATCTTAAGAGAATATTTTATATCTTGATAAAGAGACTATGAATTCCATCTTGAGAATGTGTTCTTTCAACATTACGTGTGGTTGCCCAACATACTAAGGTTTTGACCATTTGTTTAGATCTCACTCCTGATATATTAAAGCAACCTACATTTCATAATCAGGTTCACTATTCCCTTAGGATTGAGAGTTTATGTACATGAAAGTCTTATTTATTATTCATTTGATAGTCATTAATAGAATAATAAGTCTTACAGTGGTCCAGTTCAATATGTCTTATATACTTAAAAATATATTAACATATCAATTAGAAGTCTTCACTTAATTGACATTTCATCTTAAAATTTCATATTAACATTTCATGTTAACATTTCATCTTAATTGACATGTTATAGTCTTCTCAGATGGAATGCCCAATTTCATCATGACTACGAACTAAGATTTTGAGTTTACAAAAAACTTGTGATTTATATCTTCTGTGACTGAATCACATAAATCACATACTATGCATCTTAAGGACTATATGATAATGTCCAAATATTCATATTACCATTATTTTAGATAATAATAAAACAACTTTATTACATATAATATAGTGTCATACATAGCATACAATAGCATTTTAGGGCTCTAATCCTAACAGATAGATATATGGTTAAGGTTTAAGATGTTTGATGCCATGTTGTGTGCTTAGATGTTTGTTAGTGTGTGTGTGTGAGTTAGAATGCAATATTGAATGTGCCTTTAATAATATTAAGACATAAGACACAATAAGAGGAACCCAACCATAGGATTGGGTGGTCTTAGGTGCCTAACATCTTCCCAAGCCATACCTAAACTCCGAACCCATACTTTGGTACTAAGATCAATGGCCATTTCTCGAAAGGACGATACATTTATGGTTCCTAAGCCATTGTAAAACTAGGTGGCGACTCCCCGTTGTGTCCACACCTATAGTTTCTCGTGATGGTTCTTTTTCGTGCTTTTGGATTCTTTTGGGTTCGGGTCATGACAATTAATTATCAAGGGAGTTCAAAGATGCCTTTATTTTTCGTGCCAAATATTAAAAAATGTAATGCCCTAGACCATTAACAAAAAAAGAAGAAGGAAGAAATCCCTACAGTTTCTGTTGATTGTTCTTTTTCAGGCTTTAGACTCTTTTGAGTTCAGGGCGTGACACCATTGGGATACATGTCATTAGTGAGACAAGTCTGTTTATCTCTTGATTACCCATACATATAGAAAACTAGTAATGCACCCTCAAATTCATTTACTTAGTAAGTTTAAATAGTAGGGTTAAAGATGTAAAATTGATAATTTAAAAATTCCTAAATTTTAGCTTAAAAAAAAAAAAAAAAGAGTTCCCTAACAACCAAGGTTGTCAAAATCGGGATCCTACGTAGGATCGTGTGGGGTAGGTGGGATCGTGGATCATAGTTCGGATCGTGGATTGTAAGATCCTACATTATTTGAGAAAAAAAAACACATTGATATGTTAAATAATTATATAAATTATACATTCATTCATAAATTTGCATCCATTTGATGTAATTACTATATATCGCTACATTCATTTTATAAGCATCATTTAAAGAGGCCAAAAACCTTAAAACATGATACTTTATTGGGATGTTATTTTTCATTTGGGTTAGATTGACACTCTCGCTCCATTTGTTTCGAAGTAAAATATTTTCAAGAAAATATTTTCACATTTTACGGTGTTTGTTTTGCAGTAAAATATTTAGTCAAAAGTAAAATATTTTCAATCAACAAAAATAACCAAGGAAAATTTGTGTAAAATATTTTACACTTGAAATATTGGTAAAACATTTTACATTTTGTTCTCTCTCTCTCAGCCCAATACTCTACCTATCTCTCTCACGCTCACACTATCAGCATTTTCTCCAAAACTTAGTTCACCACCGTCCTTCTCTCCCATCTATCGCCAGCTTCACCTTAGGCACCACCCATCACCGGCTCCTCCCTTCGCCGGCGCTACCCATCACTAGCTTCACCTGAGGTTTTTTCTTTCCTGTAATCCTCCGTTGTTGTTAGCTCCACCATTTCTTGGCCACCTCCATTGTACTCAATTCACCACGGTCCTTCTCTCCCACCTATCACCGGCTTCACCTTAGGCACCACCCATCATCGGCTCCTCCCTTCGCCGGCGCTACCCATCACTAGCTTTACCTAAGTTTTTTTTTTTTTTTCCTCCTATAATCCTCCATTGTTGTTGTCAGCTCCACCATTTCTTGGCCACCTCCACTGTCATCAACTCATCCACAGGTTCTTAGTTTTAATTTTTTCCCTTTACTGCCGAGTGGGTTACCGATCTGGTTTTTTGCTCCGTTTGGGTCTAGCGTGGCTACTTTTGTGAGTTGCCATGGATGGTTGGAATAGATTGTGGGTCATAGTGGTGGTTCGTGGTCGACGTGGTGGCGGAGGGTGGGTAGCTGAGATGGTTTGTGGGTTGCTGTGGTGGTGGTTGGCTGTGAGAAATATGCCAACAAAGATTTTTGTGATAACTTTGTTGAGAATTTTGCACTTTCTTTTCTTTTGCAATCATCCACGATTCTATACTTGCATTTAAAATTTTTTTAAAACACTCAGATTCTTTATTACAATTTTAGGAATTCTGCATTGTTGTAGAGGAAGAAAAAAAGGGCATTTTAAACAACAAAAAGAAGCCTCAAAGCCTTTCTCTTCAAAGTTCTCCCCCTGTTGGTGTGGGTGTGAGTTTCTGTTAGGTGATTGGGGTGTTTATGTTTCATTTTGATTAGAGATTTTAGGAATTTTTGGCATTTTTTTTTTTTTAGTGTTGAACTTGATTTTCAAGATTCAAGGTAGTCCTTTTTGTAGTCCTTGTAAACCAAAGCTGTTTTGTCCTCAATCACAATGGGTTTAAGATAGTCTTTTTTTGTAGTCCTTGTAAACTTTGATGCTCCCTCCGTCTTTATGTATTTTTTTGGAAGTTAATTTTTTAATAATTTTTTTTGTCCATTTTACGTTGTGTCAAGTACTGAAAAATATTTTACACAACATTTTCATGTACACAGTCAAACACAGTAAAATGAAAATATTTTTCTGCAAATATTTTACATGTAAAATATTTTACTTTTGCAAATAAAAACTTGGTTTATTGGGATTTTTTTTTTTTTTTCTTTCATTTGGTTCCAACTAAACTTTTGTCAAGTTAAAAAAGATTACAAGAAACCAGAATTGTCTGGGGTCGTTAGAATTGTATGATCTTATCAATCCTGAATGATCACAAAGATCCTTGAAAGATCCGGATCGTTTTGGACAAGTGGGATCGTAAAATTGTAGGATCTTAGGATACAGATCAGGATTTTGAAAACCTTGCTAACAACCTTTCTGCCTACTCCACGTTTCAACTTCACCACACCCCCCCCCCCCCCCCCCCCTCATTCTCTCTTACGTATTTTCCTTTTTAACCCATAATTTTAGCTAAATTTTTAAAAAGAAGTTTTCCTAACGACTTTCTGCCTCTTCCACATTAAAAAATATATTATTTTTAGTTTTTTATAACCTCTCTCTCCAACGTTAGACATCAAGGGCAAATTAAAATTAAAAATAAATAAAAATCGTAGTAAATAGAGACGGTTTAACATATCCCATTACCAAGTAGTTATCAAAAAAAATAAAAAGCAGATATCCAAATTTAAAAATTTAAAACTCTACCAAAACCCATTATGAAATATTGAAACAATTATCCAAATTCAAAACTATAAACCCCACCTCCAAACCCACTACTACATTTCTCTCCCTCTTTATCACTTTCTCTCTCTTCTTCAAATTATAAAAAACAAATCCACTCTTGCGCATTTATTCCCAAATTCTAACTAATTTCAAAGTAACAATCACACAAAACTTAATTAGAAAGGTATGAACATACCATTTGCTTTTAATAAATTTCATTATATTACTTTTTCTTTCCCTTTGTCTTTCTCTTTATCTCTATTTCTCTAATTGCTCCACAAAAGAAAAGAAAAAAAGAAGACAACAACAACTACTACTGCATTTGGATAACCTCCTACTTCTAGCCAAATACAATAACTGCTAACCTCATCACACATGCTCCACGCATGCGATAAAATTTTTTTTTTTTTTTGAGAGAGAGTTTCATGATAGCTATTTATCATCAGATCAAGATACCAATCGATTTTTGGTGTAGACGAGAATTGAACTCTAGATCTCTTATTCAACCATTGTAAACTTTGTCAGTTGAACTAACTGGAACCCATATTATCCACATGTAATTCTTTGGCTATGTTAGTGAGAATTTTTTATTTTTATTATTATTATTTTTTGCGGTGGGAGACTTATCAAACGTGTGTGTGTTGTTGTTTTTATTTTTATTTTTTAAATAATTAAAATATCAAATGTTGGCTGGCTGGTAGATTGACTGTTACATTATCCACATGTAATTCTTGGCTATGTTAGTGAGAATTTTTTATTTTTATTATTATTTTTTTGCGGTGGGAGACTTATCAAACGTGTGTGTGTTGTTGTTTTTATTTTTATTTTTTAAATAATTAAAATATCAAATGTTGGCTGGCTGGTAGATTGACTGTTTTATTATTTTTAGCAATGTTTTGAATTTTAAGGGAGTTTTTTTTTTATAATTTTTATAATTTTTTTTTAAAGAATAGAAGGAATGTGGGTTGGCAGATAAAATGAGCATATTCGGTGTTTTTTTTTTTTACAAGTATAGATAATTTATACTACTATTTAAGGGGCTTCCACTGTTTGGAATCCTCATTTTTTTTGGTTAAAAAATGCCTATACACCACTATGTTTAAGTAGAAACAAAATTAAAGGACGATTTGATAAAAATACAACTCCCACTAAAACATTGTCTAAAAAATATGGCTACTCTCTTATTAATTTTCAAATTGTTTTTTCCACTTATAAATTAGATTCTAAAAATAAAAATTATATATAAAAAATAAAGACACATTTTTTTTTTCAATAAATAGACTAGTACCACAAAACCCAATGTTTTCATTTTTTTTCTTCTTTTTTCCCCTTTATCAAGACTTAAACGTTTCTCTCTCTCTCTCTCTCTCTCTCTCTCTCTCTCTCTCTTTTTTTTTTTTTTTTTTTTTTTTTTTTTTTTTTTTTTTTTCGGTTTCCTTTCTTCTAAATTCTAATCTTGCGTTTTTTTTTTTCTTTTTTTTTTTTTGTAAAGTTGTAATTTACAACTATGTGTTTTTGTTGGCTTTTATTCCGTGCCAAATTTGATTGTAATTTTATTCAATCTTTTGTATCCTGTATTTATTGTGGGATTTAATTGTAAGGGTTGTGTGATAGAGAGAGAGAGTGTGAAGACTCAAGCAATTGAAAACTGAAGATTTTTTCGCGGGTAGCTTGCGACTTAGCATCTCGCGAAGTGATCTATGTGACCTGCACTTGCTGGAATGCGCAGAGTCAGGATAGGATGGAGACAGGTGTGTTTCGCGAGTAGCTCATGGGTAAGACCTTCCCGCAAGACACCTGCGAAACATTCTGTTTTGCCAAACTATCATTTTTGATACACACTTTCTGGGCCTACACTATTTATATCCACATTACCCATAAATGTTGAGGAGTGCTTCTGAGAAAAAACCCTAGCCACAAATCTTGAGAGTTAGAGATTGTTATACCCACTTTTTTCTACACAATTGCTTGTGGATTTTCCTCAAATCCTACCTCTCCATTTCCATACCATTGAGAGTTTGATAGCCTAAACACTTACCACACCTTTTTAGAGAGTTCAGTGAGGTCTTGGTGTTGCTGGGAAGCATTGGAAGAAGCCAAGGATGGCAGATGCAACATGGAGCTTGTTGCGGGATTCGGAGAGCTAGACAAGACATGGTTCCGAGAAGCCTTATTGGAGTAGGAGCTTGGAGGGCTTAGGTACATCGGGTAGATTATGCTTAGAGGGTCTCTTGCTAACCCATGTATCCCAACTGATTGTCTAGTGGATCGATTACCACTTGGAGGGCTGCAGAGAGGTTTTTCGCTGAGGACTTCGATTTCCTCTTCAATAACACATCACTGTGTTGTCTTTGTGTTTGCATCCTTCTTCCATACTCTTTTTTCTTTCATTTTACTGCTGTGTTGTTATGATTATGGATTAGAGTAGCTTGTTTGTTTATTTGCTTGCATTTACATTATTCCGCACTTAGTATTAAGTTTGTGTAAAATCAATCGAACCATAACTTTAATTTGGGGGTCTAAACAGCTCTTGTGTTTTTAACACATTTTCAAGCATTCAATTTTTTCAAATATCTTCTTCCTTATTTTTGAATTATAGAAAAAAAGTTATATTTAATGTACTTTTTTTTAATGATTTATTTATTTATTTATGTTGGTGTTTGAATTGTTTTTTCTTCACATCTATTTGTATTGGCTTTTTTTTTTTTTTTTAATTTTTTTTAATGAATATATTTTATATGCCCAAAAGAAAAATTACAATGTGTGGGGTTTAATTGGATAAAAGAGATAAACGTCTTAAATTGAGATGAATGAAAAATTATGACACTAAATCCAAAAAAAGACTCATCGCACGTGCGAAGCACATGTGATGAGGCTAGTACTATGTTATAAATTTTAAGTGGATTTAAAAATTGAATCTTTTAGGATTACAGATAGTTGTGGCCTATTTTGAAGGTCCAGGAGCCGAACGTGAGCAGGAAGGAGAGAGTAATTATAAAAAATTTATATCATTGAATTATTAAATTTAATATACTTTTATACCCTAAGTTATTTATTAGACTAAAGTAGTGTTTTGTAAAGATTAGAGGTTATTTAGAAAATTTAGACATCAGAAAACTAATAGGTAACTAACTTTTTGAATCCTCCTAATATATGGAGATAACTAACATGTAACTAACTTTTTGAATCATCCTAAAATATAGATAAAAAATAGATTTTTTTTAAAGAAGTGGAGTATTGTAGTATTTGAATTTAAATTGAATGAAATGTATGTGGGTGGTGGCTTTTGCTATTGGGTGAAAAAATTTTGGTAAGTTTGAAGAAAGCTAAAAGAATGTTTTAACCATTTTTGTCTTTAGTAAGAAGTAAAATTAAGCTAATGGGTATCTAATTTTAGAATTTGTGTGAGGATATTTTAGTACATAAAATGATTAAACCCAAATAGGGGAATTTTGTTATTAATAGTATAGATTATGTTTATATATGTATAAAAGAAATCAGGGTCGGCTGAAGCATAAATGCAATTGATGCAATCACCCAAGGCCCTTAAATAAAAGAAGGCCCCCATTTATAAAAAAAAAAAAAAAAAATTTATATGTATATGTAAGGACTCAAATTGGATTGGACCTAAAAGAGGGGTAGGTTTAAGTCCAAACAATAAAATTTCTAGAGAGTGGGTGTAAGAGCTAAGTCCAATTGGTAGAAAAAGACATGATCGTTTTGCAACAAAGGGAGCTTTAAACTAGTTTAAACGATATCCACTCTCCTCGGCTAGGTTTTAGGGGGTATCTTAATGGATCCTCTAGTCTCTCTTTTCTCCTCCTTTTTTCCAGTCCTCCTTAAAGTCACCTACTTTCCTGTTATATACTGCATTCTTTTCCCATTTTCGCCTTACATGTGTAGGTTTTAATCTGGGAGCTTCTTTTTGTCCCATCCAGCACTTCCTGGAACCTTTGCTCGGTGGCCATAAGGCTGCTTGGTTACTATTCAAGTAATCACCTCCACATTAATGCGGCCAGAGAGTTAGCTGGGAAGCATTTAATGTGGAGGTAGCAGCTTTATAAGATATTTGCTACATTTTCCGGTTCCTCCTTTGTTCTATATTCACCTTTTAGCTCATATGCAATTTGATGAAGTACCTTGAATACTAAAATAGTTACATCCACTTCGGACCTTGGTATCAGAGGTGGATCTCACCCTCGGATGCGGTTTGGGCCACTATACATGACTTACATCTCTTTGTCTTATACTACTCTCAAAATAACTCTCTTTAACCATCCTCGGATAAGTGAATGTCCTCGGACTGGGCCGTTGGGCCACAAGCCCACTTCCTATGAATTCTATGTCATCTTTTTGGGCAACCGACCCCACAGTATATAATATATATATATATATATATATATATATATATATATAATTTATCTATATATTTTAATTACAAAATTTTTAAGTACTTTTATTGGTCAATAAAATGCATTAAAAAGACTACATTGTATCCTAAAATGCAAAATACTACATAGTGACAGTGCACACAGCTTGACAGGACAAGACTGCATAGTACACACATCACTGCACAGTCTTGTCCATAAGCCACAACATATCACAAGGCCATATGCTAAGCCCATAGTTCACACTTTGACTTCACAGCTGGCCCCACACACCATACGGCCACACACTTTTTTTTGAGAAATAATTACAATATGCTTCTAACCCCGTATCTTGAACCATTTTCTCCATAGACCCTTAAGCACTTTATAGATGGGGAGGTGCCAATTCAGCTACAAGGCCTTTGGCACATACGGCCACACACTAATTAATAAGTTATCACATTTTTTTTAAAATGCAAACTTTTATTTTATCAATTATTATAAATTATCAAATTTGATGTATATTATATCAATTCATTTATATTATTGTGATACTAATTTATTGAAACATGTAATAAATTAATTTTTATTTATGTAAGTTGTTGAGGGCAAATTTTTTACACCACGCGACTTCATTTCATTGGCGATCTGCACCACGTCAAGGCTATCATGGATTTTGGGAAAATCTCTTCTAAAGCCCAAAAGAGTCCATATTTACACAAAAAAAAGGAATCAAAGCCCATGGTTCAAGCTCGTAGCACATCATCTCATTTTTGGCTCATGATCCAAGCTCATGAGTCTCATTGGGGGAATTTTGGGAGTCGTGGTTTGGAGGGCCAAGAAGTATGTTCAGTAAAACTTCAGTGGTTCAAAGTTGATAAAGGAAAGTATGTTGCTTGGCATGTCTTCCCCAATTCCCTGAACTCTGACGAGTCAGTGTGCAATAGGTAACATTTGGTAAGCCTCTCATATCACATAACACTTAAAATGATAAAACTCCCCATGCTCTTTACAAAATTAATGTCCATCATATAATATAAGTTTTAAAATATAATTATATCATTCCATATTAATTATATTATTATTTTCATATAAATCAATTCCAAGCACATGGCTAAATATATATTAGTACCTTATATCTAGCATTAAATGCTCAATTTACTCTCCAAGATTTGGTTAAAATACAAAAATACCATTATTACATCTCTAAAACTTCTTCAAATATATTTACCAAAAGAGAAAACTTAGCCGAAAACACCAAAAACAGCTCCAGCAGAAGCTGCAGCAGCTTCTGTAGAAGCTGAAACAGCTCCAGCGGAAGCTGCAAACAGCCTCTGCAGAAGCTGTAACAGCTCCAGCTAAGCTGCAGAAGCTCCAGCAGGTGCTTGCTGTCATACCCAAAGAAATAGAAGGATCTCATAAAGATTATCTTACCTTTTTTTAGCTAAACCATGAATTTAATGCCAAGTATTGTCCTCCAAGCAAAGGATGTCATCCACATGACATCATCCAGCTGTGTCACCAACATTAAGTCTCAAACTTTCTTCTTTTGGTTAAAAAACAAAAGACCACTTACATTGTCAAGAACCTTTCCTCATTTGCTAAGTTTCCCTTCAACTAGTTTTGATCTAGTTACATAGCTTGGCTCTATATAAAGAGGACCAAGCTACACACTAAAAGGGGGCTCCTCTCTGATCTCTTCCTCTTTGATCTCTCCTTTCTGATCTCTGCTCTCTGATCCCTTCTCTGATTTTCAATAATTCTGAAACCTCTTTCATCTTGCTGCACATATCTCTAAACTTCTCCATCTCCCTTACAAAGATATCTCCTTAGATAACACCATTGCGTCACACTTATTACACCACACCATTACACACTATTCATCTCTCCCACACTTCAATATTCTTAAACTTCATCATTTTGCTGCCCAAAACACATCTCCATCTCATTCTTCATTTCTCATACAAAATCCCCCTTCTTAGAAAGCAACGTAACCAATGTCATAATACAAAAAATAGTCCCAGCAGCAGTCTTTACTACATTTAACCTTCATTTATCTATTTCATACTTCCATTTATTTTATAAATCACATTCCTCACAAATACCCATACATACTTCTCATATATCTCTAAACAACATATCTCACAATATATACATATTCCTTACCATCTCCACACATCTTAAAAATATATCAAATATTCTTCCAAGAACACATTACAAAAGCCCTTTCTCATGGAAGGCATATGAACACCAATATTAAGGCCTTTCACTTAAAAGGTATAAAGACTTTATATTAAAAATCATTCTCATTAAAGATGTACATTTCTAATATTTAAAGTCATTCTTATGAAAGATAATATCACTCATGTTTGACAAAAACTAAAAGAGCATTACATGGGAAAAGTCATTTAAAGTGCATGATGAAAGGGGACAAACTTAACCAACCTATGCACACGGCTGGACGCTCTCTCTCCCTCCATTCCATCCTATTTTTCCTCTTTTATTTGTAACATGAAGCCTTTAATCTTTGTTTAATATTATTATGATGAATGCCATAATGTTTTGGAAACTATAGAAGTTTTCCCTTATATTGACTTAATAAGGAAAAATTATGATTTTTACCATGTAAACACTTACTGACATGAAATTACCCTACTGCTGGAGATAATACCGTAACACTAGAGGATTGATTTGAACTATCGAACCAGGACCATTAATGTACTAATTAAGTATTGTAACATGTCTTTCATTGGGCTTTTGTTGTTGTTTTGTCATGTGCAGCCTTTGTTTCTTGCTTAGATAGGCTTTGTCATCACACCGAAAGCCTTTGAGTACCATCTCAAAAGCCCGTAGTCGAGTTTCGGGTTGGCTTCCTAACATCTTAGATAAAGGTAAAATTTTCCCCTCGACATAAGTTTAGACTTTAAAATTTAAAAAATGACCTACTTAAAATTTTTGCTTAAAGCCCCCAAAATTGTTGAGCTGGCCCTGAAAGAAATGAACATGTTATTCAAGCCTTAATGAATGAAAAGAAAAAATCACAAAGTGTAATACAATCCCCTTTTATAAATCTCTTTATTTATTCCAAAAACCAATTAAGTGTCATGGTTTGATGATTAAGAGCAAAAATCAGAAACGGGCGTCATTGGTTGAAATTTTCTAAAATAATAAATAAAATATAAATCTCTGAATTTATTTAGACATTTTCTGTTAACATTCAATACCACAAATTAAATTGAAAGGGTCAAATGTCTTCTTCTTTTTTTGAGAAGGAGAAAGGGTCAAATGTCAATAAGACAACCTAGACACGAATTTGGTTGAGTAATGCTACAGATACAAATTATTTTACAATATTTTTACAAACTGTTGATTTGGTTTTAGTAATTTTCAAATAATCATTAATAAACATAAATGTGATGTTAGTAGTGGACCCATATTAGAACTAATAAGAATTTGCTACATCAACAGTTTGTAAAAATGTTGTAAAATAATTTGTGTCTGTAGCATTACTCTTTTTGGTTTTGTCGAACAAGCCTAATTTAGGAAAAAATTTCTTATATAGTTCAACGTCCAATGTCAATAAGACAATCTGGACACGAATTTTTGGTTGTCTCGAACAAGCCTAATTTAGGAAAAATTTCATTATATAGTTCAACGTCCCTATAGGCATTTCGAGACGGTCACTTCCGCCTCCCACAATGGCTATGTCCAAGGCAATAATTCTCTCCCTTTGCATGTTTATGCTTTTTGGGCTTCTCACTAGCTATACAGATGACAAAAATGTTGGTTATGGAGCTATTGGAGCTGGGGACCCTATTAGCTGCAGCAAAAAGGGTGGAGGCACTAAAGCGAATTGTCAAGCAGGCAAACCTGCTAACCCCCCCAGTAGAGGTTGCAGTAAGATAACCAAATGTAGGCATGGTTAACATGCAAAGCCTCTCTTTGAACTCAGTTTGAGTTTGGCATTCAATGGAATCTAACAATAATTCCATACATAGGCATGGATTTAAAATACTATCTTTTCTCCTTCCCCACCAAATCGTAAGCATTATCTTTCTTCATCAATGATAATTCCTACAATCCAATTGTATGTCATTATCTTTCTATAATATAATAAAAGTTTCTTTTTTCAGACATTCTTGTAGAATGAATATTTGAACATTATTTTATAGACTTATAGTCAACAAGATGTGTTGTATGTGATTTAGATACGAGAATAAGATTTGCATGTGAAATCAAGATCTAAATTACAAGTTTTTTGTAAACTCAAAACCCTTGTTGAAAGTCATTGATAAAATTGGAGTTTTCATTTGTAATGACTATAACGCATTAATTAAGAGGATTTATATTGGTCATGGAAGTAAAGGCTTCTAGTTGAATGAATAATTTAATAAATAAAAAAAGTCTATTAAATCACCACTTAATAAATAATTTGAATAAAAAACATAACTTGTTAAATAATTGATTGAAAAAATAGAATTGATATTTACAATCACTTCATAAATAGAGTTAACGTACTGCGCACACAACCCAAAAATGGTAATAATGCTTTTTTCCCCTCTAAAGAGAGAATGTAAAATATGATGTTTTAGAACCAACAAAATATATATCAATCGTCCCGTATTTATAAATCTAACTTTTGAATAGCATTTTGTACATTAGTTTTTGTAAAATAGAAAAAAATCCACATTTTCCCAACTAACTGCCAAAACCTTCTACATTAATCTATGTATAATTGTGTAAAATACAAAAATCGATCAATAGCTACAGAATTACATAAACTTACATTGACACTATTTATTTTGCATTTATTTTTTTTTAAATTATTTTTTACGTATCCTGAGAACAAAAGAAGAGAGTGGATGATGGTTGTTATGAGTGAAGAAAGAGAATAAAATAAAATAAATTTATATTTTATTGAAATAGAGTATAAAATAGATAATCTAGTGTGGATGTTTTTGAAAAGTGGTTGGGTAATATAGAAAGAAATATATTCTTATGTTAAAACAAACGAAATTTTTTGTACCACCTAATCTGATTGCTATTAATGTGATTCAAAATTTATAAATATTATTTTATTTATAGGAATATACTTATATTATTAAGAGAACTACATGTTTTTTTTTTTTAAGAAAAAATATTTTGAGAATTTCTAAAATTGAGCAAACAATAGGACCAATGGGTTAGATTTGACGACAACGTTAAGTAGCCCTATTGCTCCATATATAGTGACCCCTAATTTACTAACAGTAACCTCACCTATGATCTTCGAACCCTAGCAACCCTAAATTTAATTCTTTCCCTCTCTGTTTGGTTGTAGATAAAGGGCGGGGAAATGGAAAAAAGAAAACCAAAAATTTTAAATTTTATGGTTCATGATGCTTTTGAGTCTGAAATTTGAGATTTCTATGCTATTATCTGTTCCTGCATTTTTGAGCAACCAATCGATTTTTTGAATTTTAAATGGTTCAAAATAGATTGAGATACTCCTACGATCTTTTATTGTATCTTGATGTTTGTTTGCCAAGAAAATTAAGAAAGTGAGACAAAGTTTTGAATTTGGTAATTTTGGCTAATTCAACATTAACCTGAGTATTGACTATGCATTGATAGTGAAGAGGGAAAAATCTCCATAATACGGGCCTGACGGGTCATCTCCTATGGGCCGAGGCTGGACGGGCCCAATGTCCACAAAACATAAAAGGAATTCTAGTACAAGTAAAGTTCTAGAAGATATGCTCATTAATGAGTCCTCCCCACAAGGAAATACCTTGTCCATCAAGTTTAGGATTATACAAGAAGAGTCCTATAAGGAAAAGACTTCCGCACCAAGGAGGAGAGGTCAACCCTTTACTACTATAAAAACTCCAATACCCTCATAAACTAAGGTACGCATAATTTACCCTATCTAGCGCTCTAGAGTTGAAAGAAATTCTAACTTGACATTCGGAGGGTATTTGGCTGACACCACACCGGTGCTCTCTGTTGGGTTCTCTTTTTTGTGTTGTGCAGGAACTACGTTCGAGCGTACAAGTATCGTATGGCTCACTGGTGAATTTCTTGACATCATCAGTTGGCGCCGTTTGTGGGAAATGCAGTAGAGATTCACAAACAATATTGACGTTTCCTAGACAAAAAGGTTGCATGGTACTCATTCGCTCGATGGCAACCACCAACGACGTTCAGGAAGAGGAACCACACACGACTGCCCTCCAGAGACAAGTTCAAACTCTCGCTATTGTCGTAGAACGCCTCACCAAACAAAATCACGACTTGGAAGAACAGCTGCGCCAGAAGAACGCAGCACCGAATGACCAGCAAGGAGATTAAGGGACCAGCGCGAAAAGAAAAAACCAGGAGAAACCTGAGGGCAGCCACGCCCCAAGCAGACTGGAGAGGCAAAATTTGAACATGCCATCCCTCACGGATGCAACTCCGCCACATATTGTCACAGAGATGCAGGCGATGAAGGAGCAGATGGAGGTTATGATGAACGAGCTCAAAGGACGAGTGTCCAGTGAACTTGATGACATGGTCAACCGCACCGACTTGCCTTTCACTGCGGCCGTCAACTCCTTCCCCCTACCCCATAAGTTCCGCATGCCGTATATAGACAGTTATGACGAGGTGAAGGATCCACTGGATCATCTAGAGACCTTCAAGACCCTGATGCATCTTCAAGGAGTAGCGGACGAAATCATGTGTAGGGCCTTCCCTACGACGCTTAAAGGGCCCGGTGAGAATTTGGTTCAGCTGGCTGACGCCGAATTCCATCAGCACTTTCAAAGAGCTGAGCGCCTAATTCACGTCGCACTTTATTGGAGGGCACCGATACAAGAAGTCCACAGCATGCTTGATGAGTATCAAGCAACGAGAAGATGATACACTCAGATCTTACATAGCCCGCTTTAATAAGGAAGCACTCTCAATCGACGAGGCCGACGATAAAATACTCGTAGCAGCATTTACAAATGGGCTGAAGAAGGGTAAGTTCTTATTTTCACTATATAAGAATGACCCAAAAACTATGCCGGACATGCTTTACAGGGCCACCAAATATATGAATGCCGAAGACGCTCTACTAGCTTGCGAGGAAAAGCCCAAGAAGAGAGAAAGGTAGGAAGATGCCCGAGAGGAAAGAGGGTAAAAGATGGCAAGAACCGGAGAGCGAAGGGATGATAGGCGCTCTGAGCCCCCTACGGGGAGATTCACAAGCTTCACTCCACTGAACGCCCATATTGACCAAGTCCTCATGCAAATCAAGGACGAGGGGACACTGACTTTTCCTGAAAAGCTGAAGGGAGATCCCAACAAATAGTCCAGAGATAGGTACTGTCGTTTCCATCGCGATCACGGACATGACACAGCTGACTGCTATGACCTGAAACAGCAGATTGAAGCCCTCATTAGACAGGAAAAGTTGCAGAAGTTCATCAGCAAGGAAAGGACGGATCATCAACATCAAGAGCAGCCACCCCGCCGAGATAATGAGCGCCCCAGACCACCTATAGGGGATATAAGAATGATTACAGGGGGCACGGTAACTATAGGGTCGTCCAAAAAGGCCAGAAAAACATACCTCAGGATGGTTTATAACGTCTAGCTAACGGGCTCCATACCAAAAATAGCACGGATGGAAAGCCCGATCATAGGATTTTCAAAAGAGGATGCCCGACGTCTTCACCACCCTTATGAGGACGCGCTTGTTATCACCTTACAAGTGGGGGACTTCAACATGCACCGAGTGCTAATCGACAATGGTAGCTTAGCAGACATCTTATACTACTCGGCATTCCAGCAGATGAGGATTGATAGAGAACGGTTAATACCGACAAATGCTCCGCTGATTGGCTTTGGAGGTACAAGGGTATTCTCATTAGGCGCGGTCACGCTTTCGGTAACAATAGGTGATTATCCTCAACGTATCACAAAGGAGATGACTTTCCTTGTGGTCGACTGCTCATCCGCTTACAATGCTATCATCGGACGACCCACCTTTAACTCATGAAAGGTGGTAACGGCAACATACCACCTAATGATCAAATTTCCTACGGAGCACAGGGTGGGAGAGCTACGAGGAAATCAAATGGCCGCATGAGAGTGCTACATTGCCATGATGGAGATGGAAGGGAACCTACCACCTTAAGACGCTGGACGGGCAAAAGTCACAGCACCCATGGAACACGGAGCACCTACGGAGATACTACTAGTAGAGACGACATGAAGAGCATCGACGCTCCCTCAGTTTCCAGTTTATTACTAAGTTTTTATTAGTTTTTTACTACGAACAATTTTTCTATTTTAGTTTTGCTATCGTAAGTTTTTACTTCGAACAATTCTTTCTACAAGTGCCTTTTTAAGCCCAAGGGGGCAGGTACCTTTTTCTTCTACATGGTTTTCTTTCAATAAGAGAAATTTTCAGACACGCTTGTGTTCTTCCTACTTGATAAACTAAGTCCACAAGCTGGACGGATCATCCCAAGAGGATGAAAAATCCAAAGTCCACAAGCTGGACGGATATAAACTAAGTCCACAAGGTGGACGGATCATCCCAAGAGGATGAAAAAATCCAAAGTCCACAAGATGGACGGATACAAACTAAGTCGACAAGGTGGACGGATATAAACTAAGTCCACAAGCTGGACGGATCATCCCAAGAGGATGAAAAATCCAAAGTCCACAAGCTGGACGGATATAAACTAAGTCCACAAGGTGGACGGATCATCCCAAAGGATGAAAAAATCCAAAGTCTACAAGCTAGACGGATATAAACTAAGTCCACAAGGTGGACGGATCATCCCAAAGGATGAAAAATCCAAAGTCCACAAGTTGGACGGATATAAACTAAGTCCACAAGGTGGACGGATCATCCCAAAGGATAAAAAAATCCAAAGTCCACAAGGTGGACGGATATAAACTAAGTCCACAAGATGGACAGATCATCCCAAGAAGATGAAAGATCCAAAGTCCACAAGGTGGACGGATATAAACTAAGTCCACAAGGTGGACAGATATAAACTAAGTCCACAAGGTGGACGGATCAACCCAAGAGGATGAAAAATCCAAAGTCCACAAGCTGGACAGATATAAACTAAGTCCATAAGGTGGACCGATCACCCCAGGAGGGTTAAAAAATTAAATGCCCATAAAGTGGACAGAGTCCATAATGTGGACAGATCACCCCAAGGTGGTTAGAAATTATACGAGTCCATAATTTGGACAGAGTCCATAAGTGGACGGGTCACCCCAAGAGGGTTAGTAATTCTACAAGTCCATAATTTGGACGGAGTCCATAAATTGGACGAATCACTCCAAGAGGGTTAGAAGTTCTTCAAGTCCATAAAGTGGATGGATTACCCCAAGAAGGTTAGAAATTATAGATGTCCCTAAGGTGGGCGGAGTCCATAAATTGGACAGATTGCCCTAAGAGGGTTAGAAATTTTGAGTCCGTAAAGTGGACGGATAAAATCCACAACTTGGACGGATCATCTCAATAGGATGAAATTCCTTGAAATCCGCAACTTGGACGAATATCTAGTCCGCAAGGTAGACAGATAACGTCTAGACTATGTGGACTGATCCTCAGTCTAAAATTGACGAAGTCCTAAACCTGAACGGATACAACATATGGCCCACTTAATGAATTGATTATACCAAAGTGCAAATGTCCTTAGTAGACGGATTTAGCATATAAACACTACAGATCAAATAGGACGGTGTCTACCTTAGCCCGAGGGGCCCAAAGGCGGATGGTATAATTTATTAATCAAATAAAATAAAGTAAACGGATGAATTCCAAGCAACAGAATAAACAAACCAAGCGAATAAAGCGACGGATTAAGTTCCCATGAAAGGGAAATGTTTACAGTAAGAAGATGACGGAGTCATAAATTGTTCTCCAAATACCCTTACATAATAAATATAAAAAATAAAAAGATCAAAAACTAACTTAATCTAAATCAGGTGCTTCCTTCTCTTCATTATGACGGGCTTGGCCATTCTTAGGATCACTTTCAATGGCTTGCTAGTCTCGAGGAGCATTCTTGTCGTCCTTAGGGTCACTTTCAATAGTTTGCTGATTTCCAGGAGCATTGACAGGTGGGTTCTCGCCAACGAGCTCGTTGGTGTCCTCAGAATGGGCAGGACGGGCGGTTGTAAGTTCAGGAGCGTTAATATTGACGGATGACAAATCAAAGTAAGGGTATAACGCCTTCACTTGACGAACAGCCTCATCAAAACCGTCACCATAAGAATCTCCAAGCTCGGACAAAAGGGCGTCGGAGTCACGGTACTCTTGGATAGCAGTGTCCTTAGCCAGACGGAGCTCTTTTTCTTTATCTTCGAGTACTTTCCTCAGATCCTCCGTCGGCTTGGAGTACTCATCCCTCGCCGACTCGGCAAGTTTGAGTTTCTTCTCATGGATGACTCTCCAGGATTTCAGCTCGACGAGCTCCTCTTTCGTCAGTTTTTCTTTGTCACGAACACGGCCTAGGGTCGTCTCATGATTGAGGCACCGTCCCATCAAGCCCTTCATCATGACCATGGCCTGAAAGGTTGGAATTAGTTTGATTGAAACAAAGGAGTATAAGAAGGATGAGATATGGACGGAGCTAACCTGAGCAACGCTAAATAACCCCGTCTCACCCATAGCCTCCATCGAATGATTGCTCAAGTCTTCATAATCTTCGGAGGTGAAGATGGAGGACATCTGTTCCAAGGCATACTTGGGATCGTCTCGAAGAAGGGACAGTGGCTTCTTGAGGATGCTAGACGGACCCTTCATAAGGCCTTTACCAACCCCATGTTTTGGTGGAGTGGCCATCTTAGCACCCTCAGCCATGAGCCCCACGACGGGTTCCAAAGAGACCTTTGGCCTTTTTGGAGGACGGTCTCCTTTGGACGGCTGCTTTCTCTTGGCAGAGGCCGTTTCCTTGGGATCAGAAGCACCAGCCTCCTTGTTTTTTTGCAGCATTGAACTTTATTAGTGCCCTTCTCTTGGCAACATCCATTTCTATGAAAATGAACGGATGCAGTTAGTTTCTTAAAACAAAGTGTCAATCATTCAATCAAGATGTGAACGACGGACTTACGTTGACGGATCCTTGCTTCGTATTTGATTGCTGCTGGTGTAGGTACAGGTCTGTCACAATACCAACAAATGGTGTCAAGGTTGACCAACTTTGCCCAGGTCCTTTCCTCTGGTGTGGTTTTTTTGAAAATTTCTTCGAGAAAACTGAACTCCTCAAGGTTAACTTATGGGCGCCGTCGGACTGCAAAGAAAAAGGAAGGACGTTTAGGAAAGGTTTTGAAATAAACTGAACGGTTAAAAAAAATCCTCACATATTAGGACGGACACATACCATTCTCAGATATTATACCCCATGTTGTGTCAACAGGCATATGGTCTGTATCCCCTGGACGATACATCCATCCGTCACCCTCTAAGAAAAAATAACGACTCTTTCAGTCTTTGTTGGAGTCTGGGGTTTCATATATTACCTTTAATAGCGGACTCCTAGCTACAAAACTGTATATACCCCTAGATTTGTTAATCTCATCCGGACGGTAGCAATGTAGAAACTCCCGCACCGTCAACCTCCTAGCTCCGTCCGACCAAGCACCGTACAGAATCTCCATTGCTATGAAGACCCTTCAGGCGTTGGAGGATATTTGGTTGACGGACAAACCTAGATATTTAAGCAATTCACGATGAAGGGAGCTCAGTGGAAACCTGAGTCCTGCCTTCAACATTTGCTCGTACACTCCAACACCGTCTACCCCATCATAATAGCATTTCTCTGATTTGTAAGGCAGACGGATGGGAATGTTATCTGGAATCTGATAATTAGCCCTAAGAGTTTTGAAGTGGGTTTCCTTGATGGTTGATGTAAAGTCATTTACCGTCCACTCTGAAAGCATGATGAACTCCCTTGGTCCATCAGCCCCTACGACGGGTCCTATTTGTTGTTCTTCACCGTCATCAGACCCTACCTCTGGTTCGACCAATTCCATATCCTCATTTGTTGAGGACGGAGAAGAGGTGGATGGACTCCTATCGTCGCTTGGACTGTCCTAGTCTTTATGACCTGACGGGTATACCTCCTCATAGTCCACCCCGTCACGGACAACTGATTGATTACTCGACGCACTAGACATTGCCTACAAATGATGACGAAACCTAAGGCTATATGACGGGTCTATGAACAAGGTGACGGATGTATAAAGTTGAGGTATAAAAAATAATCTGACGGTAGAAAGAAAGGACAGAAAAGTACTTACCAATCAGTATGTATGTGAACGGAGAAAATATGATGGTGACGGATGCTAGTAATTAGGCAATGAAGTCTGAGAAGGATGACGGATTGCGCTCTGACCAATGTATTTCTATGCAAAATGGAAAATGAAAGGTGAAGGTTTGGTATTTATAAAGAAATTACATGGAAGACGAGGCGACGCTTCGATTCAAGCCAACATCCAGTAGTAGAGCGACACGTGTCATGATGTCCGTTGGAAATTATGCCTGAGCATGGAACCGTCGGCCCACAAGCCTCTGACCCGTCATACATTGGCCATGAATCGTCACCCCATGTGCCCTGTAATGACTGACGGACTCATGGGGTGAGGGGGCAACTGAAGAGGGAAAAATCTCCATAATATGGGCCTGACGGGCCATCATCCTGACGGGCCATCTCTTGTGGGCTGAGGCTGGACGGGCCCAATGTCCACAAAACACAAAAGGAATTCTAGTACAAGTAAAGTTCTAGAAGATATGCTCATTAATGAGTCCTCTCCACAAGGAAATACCTTGTCCATCAAGTTTAGGATTATACAAGAAGAGTCCTATAAGGAAAAGACTTCCGCACCAAGGAGGAGAGGTCAACCCTTTACTACTATAAAAGCTCTAATACCCTCATAAACTAAGGTACGCATAATTTACCCTATCTAGCACTCTAGAGTTGAAAGAAGTTCTAACTTGACCTTTGAAGGGTATTTGGCCGACACGACACCAGTGCTCTCTGCTGGGTTCTCTTTTTTGTGTTGTGCAGGAACTACGTTCGAGCGTACAAGTATCGTGTGGCTCACTGGTGAATTTCTTGACATCATCAGATAGTTTTAGTAAATGGCTATGCATCAAAATCTGAAATTAAAAGTTTTACAGAATTTGAGAAATTTAGTTTATTTTAGCAATTTTTGAAAATTTAAATTTAAATTATAGCTGTTTTGAAATCATTCACCATAAAAGGTCTTCAAAATTGATGCTTTTACAAAAGGGTCTTTAAAAACGTCACTTGTTGTTCATAAAAATTTTATCATCTCAATAAAAACCATTGGATTTTAGGCTCCAAACATCTTTCTTTAAAATAAAAATCCATGGAAACTTTTTCTTTAAATCATTTCTTTTGTTTTTTTTTTTAAAGATTGGTGCTTTCAGAAAGATGTTTTTAATAGAAATCATTTTTCTCAAAACTCTTGTCATCTAAACAAAAACCATGGGATTTTTGGATCCAAAATCCTTTCTTTTAAAGAAAAATGCATGGGAATTATTTTTCTCTCTTCCAAAACCTTCTTCAACGATTGTTGCTTTCACAAAAAAGTTATCAACACAAACTTTGTTACCTCACAAATTCTTCAATAAAAGCCATGAGATTTTTGGATCTAAGCTCCTTTCTCTAAAAGAAAACCTGGGAGAATCATTTTCCCCAAACCACCTCTTCCAAAATCTTTTTCCTTCATAATTGTTGTTTTCAAAGTGGTGAGCCACATGCATGTAGGGAGCGCGTGCATAGAGAGTACTCAAAGAAGGTCAACATTAGGCCTTATCAAACAACAGAAAATGAAAAATACATTTCTTTAGTAAATAAAATCAAGAGAGAAGAGAAACAATTTGGCTAACATGGCCTCTCAACTTTCTTTGGTAAATTTTCTTGTAGTAAATCCAAGAACTTATTTTCTTGAGTAACTTTTTCTTGAAAACGAGCCAGACCTTACTACTTCAGAAACTTTTCTTACCATTTTCAATGGAAAAACGGTACAAAGGTAAAAATATAAAAGACAGTAGTAGAGAAACTGTAAGTTGTCTATTTATACTATTCTTTAAGGGGCTTCCAAGCTATTTAAGCCGAGGACTCTAAATAAAATTTATAAATTTTAAGTAAACTAAGAAAAAACCTTTTTCTTTCACCATATTTCTCTATATCCCATAAAATTCAGCAACACCTCTCCTTACACTTTCTAACTTTTTTTTTTTTTTGAGATTATATTTACTTGAGCATATTTTTGATAGAGTTAAACACGTGCAAAAAAGAAAAGTGAAAGAAAAAAAAATAGGAGAGAGATTTTATAAATAACCTAGAGTATTAAATTTTAAAACTTAATAATTATACTTATTTTTTAAAAAGAATCTAGGCTGGGTGCTAATTGAATAGTAATGGATATGAGAGGTGGTCAGAAAACATTTTTTTGAATCTCTTTACACATGGGAAACCAGTAATAACTTTCTTTTGATGACACCCTTTGTAATGCCCCAAATCATTAGAAAAAATCCCCTACAGTTTCTCGTGATGGTTCTCTTTCACGCTTTTGGATTCTTTTGGGTTATGATCGTGACAGTTAATTATCAAGGGAGTTCAAAGATGCCTTTCTTTTCCATGCCAAATATTCAAATGTAACGCCCCAGACCATTAACAAAAAAAAATCTCCTACAGTTTCTCTTGATGGTTTTTTTTCAAGCTTTGGACTCTTTAGGGTTCGGGGCGTGACACCATTGAGATACATGTCATTAATGAGACAAGTCTATCTATCTCTTGATTACCCAAACAAACAGAAAACTAGTAGTGTACCCTCAAATTCATTTACTTAGCAAGTTTAAATAGTAGGGTTAAAAATGTAAAATTGTTAATTTAAAAATTCTAAAACTTTAGCTAAAAAAAATAAAAACTTTCCCTAACAACCTTTCTGCCTACTCCATGTTTCAAATTTAAAAAAAAAAAAAAAAAAAAAATTTCCCCTCATTCTCTCTTACATATTTTCTTTTTTAACACATAATTTTAGCTAAATTTTTAAAAAGAAGTTTTTCCTAACGACTTCCTGCCTCTTCCACGTTTAAAAAATATATACTCAATAATAGCATTTTTTTTCTATCTCAAGTTGTTGTTGTTGTTGTTTTTTTTTTTTTTTTTTTTTTTTTTTTTTTTTGATAACCGCTCTCTCCAACGTTAGACATCAAGGGAAAATTAGAAATAAAAATAAATAATAATCGAAGTAAATAGAGACATTTTAACTTATCCCATTACCAAGTAGTTATCCAAAAAATAATAAACAGTTATCCAAATTTAAAATTCTACCAAAACCCATTATGAAACACTGAAACACTACTACAGTTATACGTACCATTTTTTTTTTTTTTGGTTCTTCATTCTATGAATCTACATGTCTCTCTCTCTTTATCACTTTCTCTCTCTTCCTCAAATTATAAAAAACAAATCCACTCCTGCACATCTATTCCCAAATTCTAACTAATTTCAAAGGAAGACAATCACACAAAACTTAATTAGAAAGGTATGAACATACCATTTGATTTTAACAAATTTCATTATATTAATTTCTCTTTCCCTTTGTCTTTCTCTTTATATCTATTTCTCTAATTGCTAATTGCTCCACACACAAAAAAAAACTCATTGCATGTGCGGAGCGCCCGTGATGAGATTAGTAGTTATTGTATTTGGCTTGAAGTAGGAGGTTATCCACATGTAGTTCTTGGCTATGTTTGTGGGAAGTTTTTGTTTTGCGGTGGGAGACTTATCAAACGTGTGTTGTTGTTTTTATTTTTATTTATTTTTAAATAATAAACATATCAAATGTTGGTTGGCTGGTAGATTAATTGTTTTATTTTATTTTGAAAGTCATTGATAAAATTGGGGTTTTCATTTGTAATGACTATAACGCATTAATTAAGCGGATTTATATTGGTCATAAAAGAGAAGACTTCTAGTTGAATAAATAATTTAATAAATAAAAAAAATCTATTAAATCACCAAACTTAATAAATAATTTATATAAAAAACATGACTTGTAAAATAATTGATTGAAAAAATAGAATTGATATTTACAATCACTTTATAAATAGAGTTAACGTACAGCGCACACAACCCAAAAATGGTAAGAATGTTTTTTTCCCTTCTAAAGTGAGAATGTAAAATATCATGTTTCAAAACCTACAAAATATATTATATTCGTCCTGTGTTTATAAATCTAACATTTAGTTTTTGTAAAATAGAAAAAAAAAATCCACATTTTCCCAACTAACTGCTAAAACCTTCTACATTAGTCTTTGTATAATTGTGTAAAATATTAGAAGCAATTAATAGCTATAGAATTACGTAAATTTACATTGACACTATTTATTTTGCATTTATTTTTTAAATTATTTTTGACATATCTTGAGATCAAAGGAAGAGAGTGGATGATAGTTGTTGTGTGTGCAAAAAGAGGAAAAAATTGATATTTTAATGAAATAGAGTATTAAATAGATAATCTAGTGCGGATGTTTTTGAAAAGTGGTTATGTAAAATAGAAAGAAATATATTCTTATGTTAAAACAAACAAAATTTTTTATGCCACCTAATCTAATTGCTATTAATGTGATTCAAAATTTATAAATATTATTTTATTTATAGAAATATACTTACATTATTAAGCGAACTACATGTTTTTTTTTTTTTTTTTTTAAGAAAAAAAATATTTTGAGAATTTTTAAAATGGGGCAAACAATAGGACCAATGGGTTAGATCGACGACAACGTTTCGTAGCCCTATCGCTCCATATATATAGCGATCCCCAATTTACTAATGGTAACCTCATCTACGATCTTCGGACCCTAGCAACCCTAAATTTCATTCTTTCCCTCTTTGTTTGGTTGCAGATAAAGGGTGGGAAAATGGGAAAAAGAAAACCAAAAATTTTCCATTTTATGGTTCATGATGCTTTTGAGTCTGAAATTTGAGATTTCTATGCTATCATTTGTTCCTGCAATTTTTGAGCAACCAATCAATTTTTTGAATTTTCGATGGTTCAAAATAAATTGAGATACTCCTACAATCTTTTACCATAGCTTGATGTTTGTTTGCCAAGAAAATCAACAAAGAAAGAAAAAGTTTTGAATTTGGTAATTTTGGCTAATTCAACCTTAACCTGGGTATTGACTATGCATTGATAGTTTTGCATTCCATATATAATTTTGTCTATTTCTTGTTGGTTCCATTGATAGTTTTAGTATATATCTATGCATCAAAATCTGAAATTAAAAGTTTTACAAAATTTGAGAAATTTAGTTTATTTTAGCAATTTTTGAAAATTTAAATTTAAATTATAGCTGTTTCGATAACATTCACTGTAAAAGGTCTTCAAAATTGATGCTTTTCCAAAAGGGTCATTAAAAACATCACTTGTTTTTCATAAAAATTTTATCATCTCAATGAAAACCATGGGATTTTAGGCTCCAAATATCTTTCTTTAAAATAAAAATCATTGGAAACTTTATCTTTAAATCATTTCTTTTGTTTTTTTTCAAGATTGGTGCTTTCACAAAGATGTTTTTAATACAAATAATTTTTCTCAAAACTCTTGTCATCTAACAAAAACCATGGGATTTTTGTGCTTTGTAGCAAGTTGTGTTGCCCTCCTCTGAATAGACTCCTTACTTATGGCACCCATGACGTTGAAGAGAGGAGAGGGAGGAATAGTGATGTGCATGTGTGTGAGGATGCGCATGATAGCCGAAGGAAAGATGAACTTATCATGTGAAGCCATGTCTCGATATAAAGCTATAATAGATTCTATCATCTGTGATGGAAAGTCTATAGAAAGACCTTCCATGAGGAAAGAAGGAAACGAGCACGAGGCTCGGTGATAGTGTTATAGTGAGACCTTCCATGAGGTCATCTGTTGGAAAAACTTAGTTTGTATTGCATACAAAACATACGGAGCGAAAAATTAACGGATCTACTTCATTTGCAATTGATAACATGTACTATGAAAATTTTAGAATATAATAACAAGAGAGTGTAACTTGGTGTGGTGAAATTCAAAACCAAAGATTAGAAGTACTTGGGAATACTTTTAATCTTCACTCCAATTCCACTTGTGCCCAAGAAGTGTGGTCTCTCAATCAGTTTATATGTGTGTTCAAGGGAGAATAAGAGAGCGTCCAACACTCACATACAAACCATTTTATTATCTTACAAAATTTTGTATATTTCTCTCCTTATAACTGATTATCTAATTGGGCTAGCCTTTTAGGCCATTCCAATTGGGCTTTAGTATGTGGCTTGGAGTGGGATCAAAAGGGAACAAATAAGACACTAGCTCCAATGGGCCTTGGGCTTTTCTGTCAACTCTTGACAAGTCCAAAGTTACTGTTAATTATATTTAATACCACTATATAAATATAATTGTACTCTAAGCCTTATTAATATATTATATCCTAAGACTTTATTATACATACAACCCCTTCATAAAATATTCGTAGTAATACAAAGTCATGAATGTAGACTGCCATTTTCAAGATTACTACATCTTAATCCTTGAGTACCCAGTTTAATCCTTTAAGTTATTCATCATATATTTATAAAATCCAATTTCATAAATATATACTTTAGTAACTCCTTACTAAATTAGTTAGGTCTAACATTCTGAATAACCAAACCTATTAAACTTATCTCAAGAGAATATTTTATATCTATGTTAAGAGATTATGAATTTTATCTTGAGAATATATGTTCCATCAACACTAAATGTAGCTGCCCAACATACTAAGGTTTTGATCGTGACTTTAGATCTCACTCCTGATATATCAAAGCAACCTACACTTCATGATTAGGTCTATTATTCTCTTAGGATTAAGAGTTCATGTAAATAGAAGTCGTGAGATTTATTATTCATCTGACAGTCGTTAGGAGAATAATAAATCTCACAGTGGTTCAGTTCAATATGTTTTGACTCTTAAAACATATCAACTAGAAGTCTCCACTTCCATGATTAAGAAAAATAATCTTAGTTGATATATTATAGTCTTCGCAAATGAAATACCCAATTTCAGCACCGACTATGAACTAAAATTTTGAGTTTACAAAGAATTTTGACTTATATCTTTTGTGACTAAATCACATAAATCACATACTATGCATCTCATGGACTATATGATAATGTCCAAATATTCATGTTACCATTATTTTATATAATAATAAAACAACTTTATTAATTACAACATTAAGTCATACATAATGTCATACATAATGTCATACATAGTGTCATACATAGTATCATACAATAGGATTTTAGGGCACTAATCCCAACATCATCATCATATTAAGGATTCGTGGACCCTTAGCAAACTCAATTGTGGAGAAATTTAGGACACCTCCCCACAACATGGCCTTCTCATAGAAGAGTGAGGCCGGCTCGTCTCTAAAGATGGAAGAGAGATGACGATGACTAGGGTAATTCGGATGATCCACCCTAGGGACATATAGTATCTCGAAAATGAGTTTGGGGGTGACTACGATACTTGTACCACGAAATACCATAGTAAACCGAGGTACAGAGGAATCGATGGCATGCATGCTGGAGTAAAACTCCTGTATGAACATATCTGGACACCTCGCGGGTATCTCACATAGAGAAGCTCATCCCTGAGAGCTAAACGCATCGGGTAAAGGAGTGTCTGGGAAATTTGACAGAATGACTTGGTGTTTTGAATAAATTTCCCGGTTAGAGAAGTTTCTCAGAGAAGTCATCTCATGCCTTCTTATCATGAAACTGAAGAGAATCAAGGGGAAAAGAAGAAGAAGGACAAGAACCACGACAAATCGGGTTTTTAGACAGAACAGACTTTTTAAGTGCTATGTTAAGGAGACTAAACGAGAGAGAGAGAGAGAGAGAGAGAGAGAGAGAGAGAGAGTCACAAAAGAACGAATGTATAGGAAAGGAAAGAAAGAAATGTGCAATGAATGATAATGCATGAACATGTTACGTTCTAAAGAAAATTGCATCATGGGTAGAAACCCAACCCAACCTAACGGCACTAACAATGTACAAATAGTCACACAATCCTAGAATGCATGAAACATTATTATAAAGAATATAGAATGCAATGCATGATCATATGAGTTCAAAATAACATAGCCCATCCCAAAAATTTTGACAAAAATACAAAAAACCCCTAAAATTTTCCCAAAAATTAAAACCTAGATAAAAAAGATGCATGAATGCATGAAAGATGAAGAAAAAGAGAGATTAGAGAGACTTACCAACAAATTAAAGCTTGGATAAGGCCAAAAATAAGGAAGGAGGATGATTTTTGTTGAAAAGAAAGGGTTAGGGTTGAGAGAGAAGAGAGAGGTATCGAGATATTTGAGATAGAAAAGATGCGGATCGAACCTCAGGTATATATAAAAAAACGTAGCTCGATAGATCAGGGAGGTATTAAGCTGCTATCGAGAACAAGATCTCGATAGATCGAGAGGTATAGAGGAGGTGTTAACGACAAAAGTTCTTGATAGATCGAGGAAGGTATCGAGAAGCTATCGTGCAAACAGAGACCCTAAAGAATTTAGCTCGATGGATCGGGCTATTTATCGAGAGGTATCAAGAAGAAACCCTAAAATCTTGATAGAAGAGGCTTGTATCGAGGAGGTGTTAAGCAGGTATCGAGCTATCTGTCGAGAGTCCTGAAGAAGAGTTTTCAAGGAGGAGAAACAGCATAAGATGAATGCAATCATGATAACCGTCAAAGCAAGCATTCAAAGAGCATGTTAAACATAAAAACACAAACTCAACTCTAGCTACAAAACATTCCTAGATCAAAACACACTAAACCAGTGTAACCAAATTTTATTTCAAAACAAGTTTAGACAGTTTAGAGAGCGTATACTACCATATGTATTCCTAGTAATGGCCAAATCACATTGTACCTGTACAATAGTATCAAAAGTACCAAAGTGTATGCTTCTTGTGTGTGAAACTTTTGCAAGAGAGCATAAGAACATCATTATATGAAAAGTAAGGATATAGGAGGATTAAGTATATTCATACACAATCATAACTGTTTGATGGAGACTATCACCTTTAAGGTACATCATATAACTCCCACATCTCCTAGAAACACGCTTGCAATCATATTAAAAGCATTTTAAATCTCTTTGCTTTTCATCTTTTCATATATTTTTTTTTCTTTTAAGCATATAATGCATGAGCATATATGAGAGAAGAGAAAATACCCAATTATGTAAGCTTAAACATCCTTATTTACTGTGTAAGTGTTACACCTTACCGAGCACGGCTTTTATGAATTGCACACAGATGTTTTATGATTGACAAGTTTTAGTAGTGAGATAGTTATTTATGCCTTTCACTTAGGATTTTCTAGTCCTTCTCGTCAAAAAGAGTGATTTAAGATATGAAAGATAAGAGATCAACCAAATCATACAAATCAAATAAAACAAGCCACAAAGCTCACATTGCTTAGTTGTGCATGAAAATGTTCATCTAAGCTACAAGAGATACAAAGTTGGGAAACTTTTTTTCAAAGGCCATCCAGGGTATACAAGTACCAGTTTAACAAACACACATTGTTTTGTATTTTTTTGATTTTTCCCTTTTTATTTTTTATTTATTAATAAAACTTAAAACAAAGCAAAAACAAACAAACAAACAAACAAACAAACAAAGCATCAAAACTAGACTAGCTCAAACCACAACACAAACCATGCAAGAGATCCATAAAGAGGAGAAATCACTTAGAACCTTTTCCTTTCCAGACGAGAGACTTGGATGGAGGTCCTTTCTTTTGCATGAACTTTTGTCCAGATGGATAAGTAGGAGAGTTGAAACCATTGAAATTTGGAAAAAGGATGACCGCCTTAAGAAGTTCTCCAAGAGGGGCTAAAGAGAGTTGGAGTTGATTTTGGTTCCCTAGAGACGGCACACTATTGCTTTGTTGAGTGGCTAACCACTTATAGCAGTTTGGACGAGTGTGCCTAGATGCTCCATAGTAGTGACAGAAGTGAGGCTTCTTTGGTTGAGACTTCTTGTTGGTGGAGTGATGATTTTTTTGCTTATTCTCTTTCTTACCAACCTTAGGGGGTGCTCCTCGAATGGATTTTCCCTTATCACTTCTATCATCACTCGCATTTTCAGTTTTAGGATTAGTTACCTTAGAGTTATCATTATTAGTAGGTGGAACAAAAATAATTCTATTTAAAGCATTAGAAGAGGTACTACAAGAAGAGAGAGAATGACAATACCCGAGACCTGTTCTGTTAGATGCAGACTTCTAATGATCAAAGACTTTGCTAGTTGAGCTAACTGGAACCTACTTTGAGAAACAATCTAATTAAACACGCACGCGCGCACACACACACACCTCTATTGCTTATATATCATATAAAAGGCATACATTATTGAATTATTTTGGTAAGTTTTTTTATGATAGGAAAATGAAAAAAAAAATTATTTTGGAATTATTTTTATAGGAACATGAAAAAGTGATTAATTTTTTGACATTTTTTTTCAATTTCTTCAAAATTTTTTTTTTTTTTTTTTTTTGTATAATTAACTGCACTCAATATAAAAATATCATGTTTTCCCTAATTAAGCCTAAAATACACTCACATCAGTTCATATAAAATTGTGTAAAAATATATAGTTGTTGCAGTAACCGTGTAAATTTACATTGATACTATTTATTTTGCATTTAATTGTTGTTGTTGTTGTTGTTTTTTTTTTTTTTTTTACATATCCTGAGGATAAAGAAAGATAATAGATGATGATTGTTGTTTATGAAAAAAGAGAAACAATAATAAAAAAAAAATTATGTGAGGTTTTTTGGACAGTGAGTATGTAAAACAGAAAAATATGTTATTATGCTAAAAGAGATAGAATTTTTTACATGATCTGATGCGAATGCTAAATGGTTTGGTAAGAGAGTTTAAGTATTGGTTTTCAAAATGATGTGAAAATTATGGTTTAAAAATGCTGTGAAAACATTTATTTTGAACACTCATAATACAGAAAATGTGTTTTGTACTATATTTTTCAATATCATATTTTGAAAATTGAAAACAGACATAGGGGGCCGTTTGGTAACGTTGTTTGTATTTTTTAGAAATATGTGTGGGTGTAAAAGTGTGTGGAAATACATATAATGTTGTTTAAAAACTGAAAACATGTGTTTAAATACATGTACCAAACGGGCCCTGTTTTGGTATGAGTATGTGTTTTTAAGAAAAAAGTTGATAATTTTTATGACGAAAATAGAAAAGGAATTATTATTTACTAAAAGAGAAAAACTCCTCTCTCTCTCTCTCTCTCTCTCTCTCTCTCTCTCTCTCCAAGAAGGCAAGAACCCATCTCCCTTACCGCTCTCCAAAAATTTGAACAATCCAGACTCCAACAATCAACAAGTACCGAAATCCCTTTCTGCTCCCTCTTTGTCGCCACCAACAACCACTAAAATCTCATGCCTCCTTCAGTAAATCTCATGAATCTTTGCAAACGGATTTTATTTATTGTATTTGATGCATAAATCCAACTTGGATATATAATTTTAAATTATAAAGGCTTAAAATTTTAATATTTAATTGATGACATAGTTTTTGATCTCAATTGTATTGTAATTTTGCAAGTTTGGAGAATATAAGAAAATAATGTAATACAACCATGTATTTGTCAAAATTCGTATCTACTAAAATAATATTATGTGGTATAACATTACTAAGGAATGTTATATCAATTAATATTTTTTATTGGATTAATAATTTGAAAATCACATAGTAAAATTACATATTCCTTTTTTTTTTTTTAACATACATGTCAATTTTCGTGTCAATTAGACTTTATTTTCTATTTAATACATAAAAACTTCAACTATATATATTTGATTAATAACATAGTTATTGATTTTTTTATTTTCTTGAAATTTTGTAAGTATAAAGAATATACAAAGACAATGTAATCAAACAGCAGATTTGTCAAAATTCATATCCAATTAAAAAAAATTAAGTAGTGTTATATTATTTAAAGTTACACCAATTAATAACTATTTATTGGAATAATAATTTGAATATCTTGCCTACAAGGGAAAACCTCCAGCAGAAGCAGTAGAAGGTGAAGATTGAGTCAAAATGTGAGCTGTGTGATCATCCTTCTGAGACGGCATGCCATATCTTGTGGGAATGTCCTTTTGCTAGAAACGTATGGGCTATAGTTCGAGGTGAACTTCAGAAATGACCCAACACAACTCTAGATGTTTTCCCATTGTTTCGCGGCTTGATGTCAAAATTGGATATTAAAGAACTTGAGGTTTGGGCAATTTGGAATGCAAGAAACAAATTCTATTTTGAAAGGGTACAACTGCAACTGAAGGTTATCTTGGAGAATGCAACGGGACTTTAGCTGAATACCAGCCAAGGGAGTCAATACCGTACTGGAGGCTGTACCAGTTTGGCCAGCAGTACAATATATTTCGGATACCAGTCAATACCAGTGTACTGTTTCGAGTTTACCGCTATTATATATATATATATATATATATATATGTCTGTGTGTGTGTGTGTGTTATAATAAATATAAAAGTTTACCATAAAATATTTCCTCAAGTCAGAACTAATTATTCATGATTTTAGACTTTAGTATCAATTACAAGAAAAAAAAACACAATATAAAAAATAGAAAGCTTAAAAGTTACCGTTGCATACCAAGAAAACAAATAATACTAATAAATTAATGCAAATAAGTTATCATTTTACACTAACAAAAATTCAAAAATTACAAAACTTAAAAAAAAAAAAAAAAAACTTTTTTTTTTTTTTGGTACCGGCTAGTACACTTGGTACCGGCTGATATTGCTCGAAATTGGTTGGAACATGGCCTGTACCGCCGGTATTTAAACCGGTATGAAATGTTGATGTTTCGATACGGGTATACATACCGGTACCGGTACGGTATTGACTACCTTGATACTAGCGCCTAACTGCAGCTCAACAACATACATGAGATTGTGTTCCCTGCCCTTTTATCAATTCTTATTTTCTTGTATTTCCATCACACTAGGGAATATTTGTGTTGTTTTTTCCATTGTCTGTTCCATACGGGATAGCCAAACCTCCCCTGTATACTCATTCTTTAGTTTCTTTTATACAAGTTTCTATCTTTTATCTCAAAAAATAATTTGAAAAATTCAATCGTTGGATTACATGTTTTTATATTTTTAGCACTTATGCCAAAATTTGTGTCAATTAGACTTTATTTACTATTTAATCTATAAATTCATTTTTGATGCATAATTTTAAACTATAAAAATTTGAATTTTAAATATTTGATTAATGACATAGTTATTGATATTTGATTGTCATGTAATTTTGCAAGTATGGAAAATATATGATGATAATTTAATTCAATGATGGATTTGTCAAAATTTGCATTAAAAAAAAAAGTAATGTAACATTGTAACTTAAAGTTATACAAGATGTAAATTGAACTCAATTATTTTTTTAAAAAATTTAACATCATAATTTATTGGTCAATATAATTTCGTTCATTAAATTTAATAAAAGAAGCACTATTTTTTTCCCCTTTATCCTTTGGGTTGGTTGGGTTCTAATCTCCACTTTGATCGGAGATGTCAATTCCAATGAGTGAGTACTCAGCTTGCATGGTACATGTTTATCTAAAATTCAAGAAATGAACACATTATTCAAGCCTTAATCAATTAAAAGAAAAATATCACAAAGTGTAAGACAATTCCCATATCAAAATCTCTCTATTTATTCATTCACCATTTATTCATTAGAGAAATATAATTCACACATTTTCTGCTAACATTCAACTCCACAAAATTGAAAGAATATTTGAAATGGTTAAATACTAATAACACAATTTAGACACTACTTTCAAGTTTGCTATGACAAGAATGGTTCACGAATGCAAGCCTAATTATAAAATTGTTTTCCTTATAAATTCAGCCCATCAATTCAAGCAAAAAAAAAAAAAAAAATCTTTCTTAGGCACATTGACACTGTTACTTCCTCCCACTCCCACAATGGCTATGTCCAAAGGAATGGTTCTTTGCCTTTGCATGTTTATGCTTTCTGGGCTCCTCACTAGCTATACAGATGCCAAAGAAATTGGTTATGGAGCTATTGGAAATGGGGACCCTATTCTCAGCGACCGAAGGTGTAATCCCAGTCTAAAGAATTGTCAAGCAACCAAACCTGCTAACCCCTACAATAGAGGTTGCAAAAAAGCAGAGAAATGTGGGAATGGTTAACATGCAAAGCCTCCCTTTGTACTCAGTTTGAGTTAGGCATTCAATGGAATCTAACAATAATTCCATGCATAGACATGGATGTAAAATACTACCTTTTCTCTTTACCCATCAAATTGTAGGCATTGAGTTGCGTATAGCCGAATAGAACTTCATAAGCATATTGCTATATTCTTAATATTTTTACATTGCTTTATTTTTGCAATTTATTTTAAAGATCCAAATTACATGTTTAAATTGTGTGTATTTAGTATCGATTAATTTATCTTAGATTAATTCTACCTTCAATCTTGTCTTTTAATCTTGCCTCCCCTAACTTGAAATTCTAGCTCCGCCGCTAACGCCTACAATCCAATTGTATGTCATTATCTTTGTATAATATAATAATAAAAGTTGTTTTATTTTTAGACATTATTGCAGCATGAATATTTGAACATTAGTTTATAGACTTATAGTCAATAAGATGTATTGTATGTGATTTAGACACAAAAATAAGATTTGCATGTGAAATTATGATCTAAATCAAAAGTTCTTTGTAAACTGAAAACCCTTGTTGAAAGTCATTGATAAAATTTGGGTTTTCATTTGTAATGACTATAACGCATTAACTAAGATGATTTATATTGGTAATGGAACTAAGGACTTCTAGTTGAATAAATAATTTAATAAATAAAAAAGTGTATTAAATCATCGAACTTAATAAATAATTTGAATAAAAAACATGACTTGTGAAATAATTCATTGAAAAAATAGAATTGATTTTTACAATAACTTTATAAATAGAGTTAATGTACTGCGCATACAACCCAAAAAGGTAAGAATTTTTTTCCCCCTCCAAAGTGAGAATGTAAAATATCATGTTTCAAAACCTACAAAATATATTACATTCGTCCAGTGTTTATAAATCTAACTTTTGAAGAGCATTTACATTAGTTTTTGTAAAATAGAAAAAATCCACATTTTCCCAACTAACCGCCAAAACCTTCTACATTAGTCTATGTATAATTGTGTAAAATGCTAAAATCGATCAATAGCTATAGAGAGGGGCGGCCCAACATAATTTGGGGCCTAAGGTGAAAAATTTATGCGGGGCCTTTAATATGTAAATATTAATTAAACAAAATTATTTAATACTAATCAAATTAAGGTTAATTTGATACATTAAATACATAAATAATACCAACTAGACTAATGTTAATTTCATATAGAGAATTGAATATTATAGTTGAACCTATAAATATTAATAAAAAGAAATAAAAATATATTGCAATTGAAAAAGATACTTTATTTTGGATATAAGACGATGCATAGTTAAATAAAGTTGTAATCTAATTTTTGATTTTAAGATAGAGAGATAGATATTATTTGGTGTGTGGCTTTGTAGGATATTATTTTACAAAAATCAAAGTCTCAAACTAAATCAAAGTCTCAAACTATTATGAGAGATTAATCTATAATTGATGATTTAACACATTTGCAACATCTTTTTGAAATATTTTAGGGTTTTAATTGAGTTAAGATTCTATTGGTCTTGTACTTTGAGAGTCTTAATAGAAACGAAAAAGAAAAATGTACTAGTTAAAAGTACTATAAAATGTTCAAAATATAATGTGATATTGTCTCTCATTGATGAACTTCATCAATTTAACTAATGAATGTTTATATCACTTTTTTGTGATTAATAACATGGCAATTTGTAAGCTAATAATAAAATTTGTAGTATCCTTAACATCACTAATAAAAAAATGTACAACCTTAAAAAAAATAATATAAATATAAATATAAATATATATATAATATAATTTTATAAAAATCTGGGTCTTTAACTATGGAAAGTGTGGCCTTTTTTCTTAAGGAAAATTTTGTTTTTTGGTGGGGCCTTAGTCCTAGGCCTAACTTGCCTAGGCCTTGAGCCGGCCCTGGCTATAGAATCACGTAAACTTACCTTGACACTATTTATTTTGCAATTATTTATTTTTATTATTTTTTACGTATCATGAGAATAAAGGAAGAGAGTGGATGATGGTTGTTGTATGTGAAGAAAGAGAAAAAATTAATATTTTAATGAAATAAAGTATAAAATAGATAATCTAGTGCGGATGTTTTTGAAAAGTGGTTATGTAAAATAGAAAGAAATAGATTCTTATGTCAAAACAAATGAAATTTTTTGCACTGCTTAATCTGATTGCTATTAATGTGATTCAAAATTTATATATATTATTTTATTTGTAGGAATATACTTATAAGAGGACTACATGTTTTTTTTAAAAAAACAAAAAGGAAAAAATGCTTATTTACTCCAACTTTACACACTTGCCAAATTAATAGCACAGTCGGTCTACCGCTACTACGCTAACAGAAAACACAAATAGGAGACACATGTAGAGACGATAGAACAGAATTGATGCCGGCAGCCACATCCCTTCCTCTGGTGCCAGAGTTCTTTTTCCTGCAGTTGACCTTGCTGTCCATGGTCTGCCGTGCCGTACAACTGCTATTATTGATCTGCAATCAAAGGCGCGTTGTATACTATATCAAATACTGCCACCCCCTAAATTTTTCTATTTGGGAAATATGTGTCATATTCTCCATTTTTGTCTTCTTTAGCTCACCCAACAAGCCCCACTCTTTCAAAAGCAACACAAACAAAAACCATAAAAAATCCCATTAAATAAATAAAAAACCAAACCCAAATAAAAAACAAAGCAAGCCCACGATATCACTTAAATCCTGATTGTCACAGGTACAAAAACCATTCATCTGGGTTTACTTTGTTGGGTTCGTGGCACCTAGTGGGTCCAGCCCACTTGCCTGCCACTCTTGTCAAAGCTCATTTATGAGCTAGTCTTCTCAAGCCCGCACAAAATCAGCTTTTGGTTTAATGCAAAGGTGATGCTTAAGCGTGTGTGAAGAAAAAGAAAAGAAAGAAGCAGAGGCCATTTGGCCTTGAGTGGAGAGCTGAAGCAAAACAAACAGCTATTCGGCCATTTTTTGGTGTGAGTTACAGAGAGAGCAAAATACAGAAAAGAGGGAGTTTCAGCTTGAGCGAGTTTCAGCTTGAGAGGTGCAGTCTGAAAAAATAGAGAGAAACACAGTGAGCGTGTGAGAGAGTGTAAATGAAAAATGAGGCATTTTTCTTTACTCCAGTTACACACAAGGAAAATAAATTGGTGGAGTTCTCATAGAGATTTTGAGTGCTACAACTATGGAGAGTTGGAGTATTCAAAGGAAGATTTTGCTACTGGCTTTGTGGTGAGATTGTATTTACTCATTGAGATTTATTTGTTGTATATCTAATTTATTGTGGACTCAAGTTTAGTTAGATGTGTATTGATGATGCTTCACGAAAGGTGTGGGTTTATGTTTTGAAAACTAAAGACCAAGTTTTTGAGCACTTCAAGAAATTTCATGCCATGGTGGAAAGAGAGAAAGGAAAGCCTTTAAAGTGTCTCCGTAGTGATAACGGAGGTGAATACACATCTAATGAATTCAAGAGTTACTGTTCCAAGAGAGGCATTAGACATGAGAAGACAGTTCCTGGTACCCCACAGCAAAATGGTGTGGCAGAAAGGATGAACAACACTATTGTTGAGAAGATCAGATGTAAGTTGAGAATGGCTAATCTACCTAAGCCATTCTGGGGTGAAGCTTGTTCGCGTAAAATAATCTGCAAGCGCACAGAATCGTAACAAGTAGTAAAGTGTTTTTAGAAAATGAATGTCGAACCCACAGGGATTAACTATGTTATTGAATACCGAAATTCACTAAATTAATTACTATTTGGAAAAATCGAAAATAAATGGAATGTTCTACTGTTTGAATTAAAATAAACTATTTAATAAAAATAAATCTATGAATAAAAAGAATTAACAAAGCGTAAAAATCTAACAGTGTAAAAATATGATAAGAATGGATCTAGAGCAGTTGATTTCACCTAACAAATCCCACACAATTTATTCTTCCTAATTATTAAATTCTAATAATCTCCTGTTGATGATTAAAAATTCCTTAAGTATTCAATATCTTCTCTCGAATAATATCAAAAATATCTTCAACTAACAATTCCATATCTCTATGCGAATTTAATTAATTGGAGACTCATTATGTACTTTGAATTTTTTGAAAAATCACACTAATTGCGGTAAAGCATCTCTACTTTCACTTAACTAGTGGTGTTTAATTCTAGAACTAAAATAACAAATCACCTCTCGGTCTCATTGTAATTCAATTGATCAAACCATAATTCGTAAAAAATAGTAAGCATTAAGAATAAGAATTAAACACTCAATCATGGAAATATTAAAAATAAAATAATTCAGAATATGAATTGTGTGTTCATTGTTAGACTACATCAACGCTCTAGAAAATAAAATTTAGTTCATAATAAAATTGAAAAGAAAACAAATAAAACTTATGTCTTTCATCTGATGGTTGATCAACATGAAGCTCTCGCCTTTATCCTCAGATCCTCCTCTCCAGAAAGACTCCCAAAAGCAAAATCTTCAATGCGGCGCTGCCTTTTTCTCTCAGGTTTCTCTCCTTTTTTTTTTTACCCTAAAGAGCCTTTAAATAGGTCAAGAAATCCTATTACAAGTTGAATTCCCGTTTGGAAAAAATCCCAGATTTTTAGGCTTCATTTAACCGACGATTTTGGCCCATTTAATGTCAGAATTCGGACTTTTGGTAAACTACAAAGTTGTAGCCCTTTAAGTTAACTTTCCAGTCCAACTTGAATCATCTCGATTGGATATCTGAGCCCAAAGTTATGCTGAAAATACTAACTGATGTGCAGGCTGGAATCCTAATCCGAATTGGACTTGGATTTTGTGCAAAATTCCTTTGATTCCTTGCTCTTCTCATTCCTTCAAAGCACAAATGAATAGATAAATATAAATAAAAAAATCAAATCAAATCAACAGAAATAAAGGAAAACTAACAATTTTAGTAAATAAGAGGATAATAAAAATCATGTAAAAATTACACTTATCAAAGCTGTTGTGACTACATGCTACCTACTTAATAGATCTCCATCAGTTCCTTTGGGTTTTAATATTCCCGAAAGAGTATGGACAGGGAAAGATGTTTCTTACTTTCACCTGAAGGTATTTGGGTGCAAGGCATTTGTTCATGTGCTGAAGGAACAAAGATCAAAGCTTGATAGTAAATCCACTTCTTGTATATTTGTTGAATATGGAGATGCAAAATTTGGCTACAAGCTATGGGATCCAAAAGAAAAGAAGATGATCAGAAGTCGAGATGTAGTTTTTCATGAGAATGAAAACTTGGCAGACTTTGAGAAAATTGAGAAGCCTAAAGCTATAGTTGGAGGTGTTCCTGATCTTACACCTACCTCTTCTTCCTCAAATAATGCCACAAATAGGGAAGATGTATAAGACGAGAATTATGGTGATGAACCAACTGAATTTGATGCTGATGAGCCAGTAGGTGTTGATGGTGATGATGTGACAGATACAGATGGTGTTGAGTAGGGGGAGCAGCCTCCTCCATTAGAGATGGTAGAACCTCGGGTGAGAAGGTCTACTGGAGAGCGTCGTCCATCAACTAGATACCCCACTTCTGAGTATACTATGATTACTAAAGAGGGGGGAGCCAAAAAGTTTTCAGGAAGTACAATCTTATAAGGATAAGAAAAGTTGGTTGAAGGCTATGCATGAAGTGATGAATTCTTTGAACAAGAATAAGACTTATGACTTGGTGGAACTTCCTAAAGGCAAGAAGGTATTGAAAAACAAATGGGTGTTCAAGCCAAAGAAAGATGTGACAAGTTAGTGAAGTATAAAGCTCGATTAGTAGTCAAGGGTTTCAGTCATAAACAAGGGATTGACTTTGATGAGATATTCTCACCAGTAGTCAAGATGAGTTCCATTCGGGTAGTTCTGGGATTAGTAGCTAGCTTGGATCTAGAGCTTAAGCAACTTGATGTGAAGACAGCTTTTCTTCATGGTGATTTGAAAGAAGAAATCTACATGGATCAGTCAGAGGGATTCAAAGTGAAAGGGAAAGAACACATGGTTTGCAAGTTAAAGAAGAGTTTGTATGGCTTGAAGCAAGCTCCAAGACAGTGGTACAAGAATTTTGACTCATTTATGGTGGGTCACGAGTACACAAGGACAAATGCAGATCATTGTGTGTATGTTAGAAAATTTCCCAATGGTAAATTTGTTATTCTTCTGCTATATGTAGATGATATGTTGATAGTAGGACAAGACGCAGGTGTGATTGGAAATTTGAAGAAGGACTTGTTCAAGTCATTTGATATGAAAGACTTGGGTCTAGTAAGACAAATTTTGGGTATGCAGATTCTACATGATAGGAAATCTAAGAAGCTATGGTTATCACAAGAGAAATATATTGAGCGGGTTCTTAAAATGTTTAATATGAAGCATGCCAAGCCAGTCAGCACACCTCTTGGTTCTCATTTCAAGTTGAGAAAGAGATTTTGTTCTTCATCAAAGAAAGAGAAGGGAGACATAGCATCAACTATTTATTTCTTAGTAGTTGGGAGTTTGATGTATGCTATGATTTGCACACTACTGGATATTGTTCACGCAGTTGGTGTTGTTAGTAGGTTCACGGTTAATCCTGGTAAAGATCACTGGGAAGTAGTGAAGTGGATTTTCAGGTATTTAAGAGGTAGTTCTAAATTGTGCTTGACTTTTGGTGATTCTAAACCAATTTTGGAGGGTTATGTAGATGCAGATTGGGCAGGTGATTCTAAACCAATTTAAGAATTTTATGTACCATTCACTCTCGAAGCACATTGAGATGAGATACAATTGGTTGAGACTAGTTGTTGAACAACAGTCATTTGAATTAGAGAAGATTCACACAAATGAAAATCTAGCTGACATGTTAACCAAGGTTGTGTCTAGAGAGAAGCTAAAGCTTTGTGTCGGGTTGGCCGGCATGAATTCTAACTGAAGAGTTGGGTTGAAGATCTCCTTCGTAGTGGGCTGGAGGGGGAGATTGTTGGGTGCGTGGCACCTAGTGGGTCCAACCCACTTGCTTGCCACTCTTGTCAAAGCTCATTTATGAGCTTGTCTTCTCAAGCCCCACAAAATCAGCTTTTGGTTTAATGCAAAGCTAGTGCTTAAGTGTGTTGGACACGTTGAAGAAAGAGAAAAGAAAGAAGCAAAGGCCATTCGGCCTTGAGTGGAGAGCTATAGCAAAACAGAGAGCTATTCAGCCATTTTTTAGTGTGAGTTCCAGAGAGAGCAAAACACAGAAAAGAGAGAGTTTCAGCTTGAGAGGTGCAGTCCAAAAAGATAGAGAGAAACATAGTGAGAGTGTGAGAGAGTGAAAAAGAAAAAAAGAGACAGTTTTCTTTGCTCAAGTTACACATAAGGAAAATAAATTGGTGGAGTTCTCATGGAGTTTTTGAGGGCTACAACCATGGAGAGTTGGAGTATTCAAAGGAAGAATTTGCTACTGGCTTTGTTGTATTTACTCCTTGAGATTTATTTGTTGTATATTTAATTTATTGTGGACTCAAGTTTAGCATAAACTTGATAATTGTAATCTCTATTTCATAGTGGATATTTTTCGGAGCTGCCTCGTGGTTTTTCCCCTTACACTAGAGGGTTTTCCACGTAAGATTTGGTGTTCTTGTATGGTTGTGTTTATATGGTGCTTGCTGGATTTTTTTTTTTTTTTTTCCCATAATATTGCTATTGCTTGGTAGTCATTAATTTTAATTCACACATAGACATTGAGTGGATTAAGATTTTTTCCCCAACATACTTTTGGTTACAGATGCCGAAAGAAGATTTGATAAACATTAAAGCTTAAGTTATACAATGGGTCAAATTTGGATGGTTGAACGGTGCAGTGGGACTATGAATGATGAGATCAACTGCCAGGCAAAGAACTCCGGCTCCGGAAGGAGGGATGTGGTAGCTAGTAGCCATTCTAGTCTATCGTCGCTCTATGTTTCTCTCTTCTTTTTAGATTTCATTCAGGTTCAGAGGATTGATATTTAGAATTTTAAACTTCATATGTGTTTTCTGTTAGTGTAGTAATGGTAAGCCAACTGAGGTATTAATTTGGCAAGTGTACAAAGTTTAAGGAGTAAATTGGCTAGAAAAAAAGTTCAGGGGGTATAATGACCACTATTTTAAAATTTAGGGGGTGTATGGGCATTTTTTCCAAAAAAAATATTTTGAGAATTTCTTAAATGGAGCAAACAATAGGACCAATGGGTTAGATTTGACGACAACATTTTGTAGCCCTATCACTCCATAGTGACCCCTAATTTACTAACGGACCCTAGCAACCCTAAATTTCATTCTTTCTCTCTCTGTTTGGTTGAAGAGAAAGGGCAGGAAAATGGAAAAAAGAAAACCAAAACTTTTCAATTTTATGGTTCATGATGCTTTTGAGTATGAAATTTGAGATTTCTAGGCTATTTTCTGTTCCTGCATTTTCTAAGCAACTAATCGATTTTTTGAATTTTAGATGGTTCAAAATAGATTGAGATACTCCTACGATCTTTTACTGTAGCTTGATGTTTGGTTTGCAACAAAATCGAGAAAGAGAGAAAAAGTTTTGAATTTCGTAATTTTGGCTAATTCAACCATAACCTGAGTATTGACTATGCATTGACAGTTTTGCATTCACCATATAATTTTGTCCATTCCTTGTTGGGTCCATTGATGGTTTTAGTATATGGCTATTGTGGGGCCCAAATATTTCGCAGCCCTGGCTCACTCTATATCGGGCCCAAGATCCATGACGAGGAGTGTACCAAATCCAAGGATAAGTGGGAGAGGCCCAAGTTATCAAGAGACCTCGCCAAGGATGCCCACTTCCTCGACATGCCGACATTGAAAGCAAGAAGCTATCACCCACCCATTAAATGCACGCCACCAACACTCCGGCCGCGTTAATGGCGAATTGACCAGCAAACAGTGATGCCTTGGTTACTGCAACTAACAGAAAAGCCTGCAAAGGCGGCTGATGAGACGAGCCCTCAGACACAAGTTCAGATGGCTGACAGGTGGTCGGCAGAGATCAACTGAACAAGACTATATAATAGATAGAACCCCCAAAGTAAATGGGGGTTGGTTGGTTGGGAGGGTTGGACCCTTGGGTGGAAAAGTAAAGGGGTTTTTCAGGGTGTCCAAGGACAACCCTTGTATTCATCTGTTCTAAGGAAAGAGCTCCTCGGACTGGGCCGAGGACGAACTTTTCTCAAGGATACTTAGTTAAAATCCTGTTATTATCCTTACAAACCCTAAGCCAAATTCTTGTTATTATTCTTATGAATCTCACGTCGACTGTTGTCTTCCTTGCTAGTGCCTAGTCCTTCTACAAATTTATTGTACGGGGGCCGCTCGAAATAGGTCCCCACAGCTATGTATCAAAATCTAAGATTAAAAGTTTTACAGAATTCGAGAAAGTTAGTTTATTTTAGCAATTATTGAAAATTAAAATAAAAACTATAGGTATTTTGATAGCATTCACTGTAAAAGGTCTTCAAAATTGATGCTTTTACAAAAGGGTTTTTAAAAACATCATTTGGTTTTCATAAAAATTTTATCATCTCAAAAAAAACCATGGGATTTTAGGCTCCAAACATCTTTCTTTAAAATAAAAATCCATGGAAACTTTTTCTTTAAATAATTTCTTTTGTTTTGTTCAAGATTGTTTTCACAAAGATGTTTTCAATATTTCTCAAAACTCTTACCATCTAAACAAAAACCGTGGGATTTTTGGGTCCAAAATCCTTTCTTTAAAAGAAAAATGAATGGGAATTATTTTTCTCTCTTCGAAAACCTTCTTCAACGATTGTTGCTTTCACAAAAAGGTTTTCAACACAAACTTTGTTTCCTTTTAACTTCTTCAATAAAAGCCATGAGATTTTTGGATATAAGCCCCTTTCCTTAAAAGAAAACCCAAGGGAATCATTTTTTCCAAACCACCTCTTTTCCGAAATCTTTTTCCTTCAAAAATTGTTGTTTTCAAAGTGGTGAGCCTCATGCATGTAGGAAGTGTGTGCATGGAGAGTACTCAAAGAAGGTCAACATTAGGCCCTATCAAACAATAAGAAATAAAATTAAGAGAGAAGAAAAGCAATTTGGCTAACTTGGCCTCTTGATGTCGTCCAATTTTGTAACGGAAATTGTAGTGTAGCTATGGTTGTTGTTCCATCGAGAAAAGGAAAATAAGAACATGTCAAAAGCACCAATAGTATATAGAAAAATATGATTAAAATTTAGGAAAAATAAATTTTGGTAAAATTCTATAAAGTTGTGATTTACAACTATGTTTTATGTTGGCTTTAATTCTGTCAAATTTGATTGTAATTTTGTTAAATCATTTCCTTGTATTTTTGTGGGATTTTATGTAAGGGCTGCATGTGAGAGTTTGGTGAAGAATTTGTGAAGAAGGGGATTTCGCGACTTGTTTACGACTGACTTGCGACTTGCTCACAAATGACTCGCGACTGCTGACCCTTGAAACAAGCCACGTGAAAAGCATATGCTGGAATTTGAAGAGTCCATGACAGGATGGAATTCACGTGTGACTCGCGACTCAGGCCAAGTTGTGAGTGACCTGCGAAACTCACTGCTTGTTGCTTTTTAAGCGTGACTTTTCCCATTCTTTACCAACACTACATAAACCCTCATTACCCACGAAATGTAAGAAGAAGGAGTATTTTCAAAAGAAACTTTTGAGAGAGAAACCCTAGTCAAACACTTAAGATTTAGAGATTGTTTCACCCATAATCCTCTACATCATTTCTCTAAGGTTTCCATTTACTCCCACCTCTCCATCTACACATCTTTGAGAGGTTCTTAGCCCAAACACTTGCCCCACTCATTCTAAGTGTTGAGAAGTATTGGAAGAAGCCATTGAGTGGCAGATGCAATTGGGTGGAATTGCGGTATCCGAATAACTAGCGAAGACAAGACTTTAAGAAGTTCGTTGGTAGTAGGAGATTGGAGGGCTCAAGTACATTGGGTAGATTAGACTTGGAGGGTCTTTTTGATATTGGTGTACTCCAACTTATTCACTAGTGGATAGATTTCGGCTTGGAGGGCCGCAGAGAGGTTTTTTGCTGAGTACGATGTCCTCTTCGATAACACGTCTTGGTGTTATCCTTGTGTTTGCATCTCTCTTCCCTACTCTTTAAGCTTTACATTTATTGCTTATTGTGCTTACTTATGGCTTAGAGTAGAGTACCGTTTTATTGCGCTTGTTTTATTCTTTTTCCGCACTTAGATAAGTTAGAGTAAAAGCAGTTAAGCCTTAATTTAAAATTGAGGGTCTAAACAAGCATTAGTGTTTTCACACTAATTGGGCTTTCAAATTCAATAATTAAATCACTAGGTCGTTAGGGTTTGTCCATCAATATTGTTAAGCATCCACTACCAATCAAATTTATTACACAATCGGGTAAGTAAACGTATAAACTATCCGGTTGGAAGATTTAGAAATAAGCTTTATTAGTAAAACTCTCTTTGTTTGATTATATTTATCAATTGTTCCAACAATTTAGTCTAGAAAATAATAATTTTGCTAGAAAACTCAAGAACATCACATACCCTAGGGGCAATATTATGGCAAAAGTAATATTTAACAAGATTACCACGTTTTACTAGAGAGATTATAAAACCATATTCTAACAATAAGAAGATTCAAGAATAGACATAGGAAAGAATTAGAAATCAAATATCAATCTAATAAAACAATTCTAAAAAGAGAGCAACTGATTTCAATAATCAAAACGTGAAAAACATGCTTGGATTGAATAGTGGACAGTTTACAACATTGGGGGTTCACCCTTAACCCTAACTTAGTTTCTTAAGCTTCCATAGAAAATAAAAACTCTTAAAAATTGGTGAAAAATAAGGTTTCCCAGCAGCCAAAAAACGTGGCTGCCCTTGTATCACTTTAATATTTATAATATTCAAAACCCTATAGTACATGCTTCCCAAAAAGGAAAATATAAAATGTCAATTACCGTTTTCAACGGCAGATCAAATTCTAGGTCGGTTTTGGCCTTTAATACGGCATATTCTGAAGTATTGGTAAACTACAAAGTTTTAAATCTTTAAGTCATCTTTCTGTGGCCACAAGAATCAAGTCAATCCAATATCGGAGTAAAATGATATGGCCAAAATATGAAAACTGGTCAGAATATTTCCATGCCAGGATATTTTCCATCTTTGGCTTAAATGAAATTCTCTCATTCCTTTTATATTTCCACACATCTTTGACTCATTAAATTCTTCAAAAGCCACTTCTCATATGATCTTTGCCCTTGGATTCTATTGGCTTCATGTTTGCATGCTTAGCTTATTAGTTTAATCTCCTACAAGAGAAAAATACACGTAATGAGTATATTTTAGAGAAAACTTGCAAACTCTTATATTTACTTGTAAGTGTGGGAATAAACAAAAAATAGATGTGATAATGTCTAACAAAACTAAGATAATATTGTACTTTTAAGCTATTATCACACCCCCCAACTTGAACATTGCTAGTCTCTAGCAATCACAAAACTCATGAAGTGCACACTAACCCTTCCAAGCATAAACTAAAGGATAAGAAAACAATAAAATAAAATAAATGCAAAAATATGATACCACTTTCATTGGAAAATTCAATTGCATTTAGCATATGCAACAAGCCTTAAACCCCAATGCGATCCCTAGTGGATGAATTATGTCTCGTGAGGGTTTACAACATGCTACCCACAAATATAGTTTCTCAAAAGATACATGTGATGAGGCTAAATTATCAAACACTTGAACAAGTCATTCACTAAATATCATAAGATGCAATTCAAGTCCAAGAATCAACAAAACCTAAAAAAATGGGTGTGTGTGTAGAGCCAATGACCATCTTAACAACACCTGGAACACATATAAATGAGAGAACAAACCAAAAATTTATTTGCTCCAAACCTCACTAGAATAAGTATATGTCCAAAGAATTCGCTTCAAGATTTGGATGAAGATTATTATTATTATTTTAAAATTTTTTTATAGGAAAAATGAACAATGAAATAACGCAAAGATCTCATGAAAGATGTCATCTATTGGGAGCTCTACCATTCTTACCACAAACCCACCTAGGATCAATTGGTCATTCAATCTTGGTTGTAATGGGGCCAAAGGTGAATAGGTGAAACAAAGAAAGGAAAGGATGCACAAATAATTTCAAAAATATGCTAGAGGCCTTTGTAACCATGGTTCACAGGAATTACCTTCTAACAATTGCATTCCCTTTTCATTCTTTTTTTTTTTTCTTTTTTTTTTCTTCTTCACTTTTTTTTTCTTTTTTTTTTAATTTTTAATTTTTAAATTTAATAAACAACTTTATACAAGAACCCAATAATGTAAAATTTAACCAAATTCAACCATGAGAATAATAATAGAACAATTCTTTGCAAACCATTTTTCCAAACCATACTAAATCATCCCTAGCATATTTTGAAAATAATTTGGTGAAGAAAGATTATATAATTGGCTCAACTCCACAAGGAGTAGGTATGCAAATTTGGCTCATTCAAAGAAAAATGCTCAATTTTAGGCTCAACATGGTTTCTAATGATTACATCTGTAAAATGTTAGCTTGAAAGGCTCAAACGCATCCTAAAATGACAAAAATCATATCCCAAGTATATCAATCAACATGCCACCGACCGTGTAATGGGTGCCCCAATAGATAAGCAAGACAAGAATAACGAGATCAATAATAGAATTTGACGAATGAAGAAAAGCAAAGGATATTGATTTTTTTTTTTTTTTTTGAATATCACTCATAAAGGAGATAGACTAAAAGAAAACTCACAATAATTAATAGGAAATCATTCAACAAGAATGAGACAAGTTAAATGAAAAATAGTCACAAGAATCATAATCATAAAATCTCTAGGTGTTCTCAAATTTATATGCATTCTAACAACCAAGAACCTCATATAGCTCTTGTGATCAAAATAGTGTATTTTTATTTTGTTTCAACAAGGACATAAAATAGAATCTGTGACTCAAGCAAAAATCTCATTCTCATGTCAACAACAAAGCCTCAAAAACATGTAACTCTCAAATAAAACCATTTTTTTGCATTTTTTTTTTGTTGTTGAAAAAACACAATGGAAAAAGGAAGGAAACACAACAAGCATGCAAGAGATGACTATCCCACCCCCAACCTAAATCTAACACTGACCTCAATGTTTTGAAGAAAAGCAAAAAGGCATGTTAAAAAGAGGTTTAGAGAGCACTTAAAACTTTTCAAAGGAGCTTCCAAAGTCAATTTCGTATAAACATGTAAGTTTTGCAAAAACAAGTAAATAAAATAATATGATACAATTATAAGAACAATGTGGCCTATGACAATCCCAAAAGATTCAAGATTATTATTATGAGTGCAAATCAAAGGGTTTATTCCCTTAATATCTACCATGGTCCAACCAATGGCAACTTTATATTTCTTTACAAGCATAATAACTCATCTTCCTGCTCCATATTTAATTTATAAGTAATAACAACAAGAAAGGTATCACTTGGTATGAAGAGTGCATATTTTAACCCATGTGACAATTGTTGATGCCTTGCGGTGGTTTGACCACCCATCATGGCGATGCTCGCACAGAGTCTCCCTAATGAAAGGAGAATATGCACGTGCATATGAAGCCTGGGAGCTACGGGTGTGTGTGAAGGAGGGTTGTACCTCTGGTGTGTGACTGGAATTTGAGTCAATTTTAAGGGAGTCACCAAAGGTAAGTAAAGCGCCACCAATCATTGAGTTTTTTCTAAGGTGTGATTGGTCACCTGACTCTATATGATTTTATTACCGATCCTAGGCAAAGAAAAATGTCATTTTTTCCCTATCTAATATGGACGAGCAAAAAATCTTGATTCTTGAGTTTGGAAGTCTGATTACGTGTGGGGAAGGTGTTAGACACCCCATAATGCTAGTTTAATGACAGTCCTTTGTTTTGGTAAAGCCTTAATTTTTGGACATTGGCAATTGAAAACAAGTTATTGGCATTAGCTTTCGGGGCTTTAAATGTGTTGGGCTTTGAGGTTTGGTTTTGGGGAAGGTGTGGTCCCAATCGATGTTTTCCTAGTACTTTTGGAATCTATGCAAAATTTCATCGGCGAAAATCTGGTAGCATTTTGCCTTTTTTTCGTGGTAGAAATTCGGCAGCGCTTCGCCGTAGGTGCATCATAGCACGCAAAATGCTATTCAGACCAAACTTTCATTGTGAGAATACGGCAACAGGGTGCCCCTTTTTCATGGTGAAAATCTGGTAGAGTTTTGCGTTTGGTGTGCTATGGCACACCAGCAGGGCTTCACACCTGTGTATACAGCTCGTGCCAACATGCTCGTACTAGGATGAGCCGAAGCCCCCTTAAAGCATCAAGCATATCAATGCGTATCGCATACATAGGGAAACCAATGTCACTGGGTGACATGGATCTGGACAATTATACCGTGATGATTATGCACATAGTATGGCATGAATATGCACCTACAACAAATGCCTTGAGCACATACCCACACCACAAGGTCAAGAGCTCTCATGACTAGAGAGGGTTGCTCATATAACAATTAGATTCCATCATACAAAGGGCACAATCACCCACATACAAGCATATATAGATATACATACATCATGCACAATACTACCACACAAAGTGGCAAAGTAAATCAGACATTGCCAACATTCCAAAGGGTAGGGTATAGCAAGGTATAAGAAATGTAAAACAGACATTACCATACCCAGGGAATGCGGCTCAAGCAAAGAGCAAGAAAAGTAAAGGGGGTACATGAAGGGGGACTCGAATACATGCTCCAGAAAAGAGGCTAAGAAAGGGAGATAGAAAGACCTAACCACTTGGGGAGGTTGGGCCTCCTAATCTACTGAACATTGCCCTTGTTAGGCTTGCATCTTCTTGCTTGCATCTTTGCTTTTCTGCTTGCACCTAGGAAGTCGTGCCCTCGCTCCAAGTGTCCTTGCTCCATGTGTGTACATGTAGCAAACAAGGAAAAAAAAGCCAGCAGATAAGTAGTGGAAATAGCAAAGAGGTAAAGAAAGCATGCAAAGAGACATAATATCAAAGAGAGCCTAATGGGGGCAAAGAGACGTGTTAAGCACATGGAGGGGCAAACAAACATGTTATCAAACAAAAGATGGCATCCTAGGAGGACAAATGTAGGTTTGGATTGAATGTCCATAGTTCCATTAGATTGGAATATGGACGACACACATGCCATCAAGCAAAATTCCTAAAAGGGACTTGGGGTCTCATGTATCAAAGATAGGTGTGAACCCGCAAGAAATAGTAGGAATTAGGCTTGATGACACAAGCAAGCAAAGACTCATGCATGGACATGTAGGCAAGCATGCAAAAATGTAAAAGAGCAAAGAAAGCCTAACGGGTGGCACAAGCATGCAAGGCAAGCATATCATCGGATGGAGCGGAGAAAGGGTATGCATTGAGCAAACTAGCATCACTGGGATGTGGTCTCACAAGTGATTACATTTAAACAAAGCCACAAGGGGGTTGGATGTAACCACGCGAGCAAGTGGCCCCAAAGACCAAAAAGGTAGAAGTCCAGGAAGGGCATAAAAACATGGCAAAGCCTAGATCTAGAGAGGCAAACACAGACATAAAGCATAGAAACAATCAAGCATACACATGCACATAGAAATGATCCAAACCTTTTGATGTAGGCCTAGGTGTATGGATGTAGGCCTAGACCCCAAGATCTAGATCTACATCCTACCAAAAGGGCCAAAGCACAAGAAAGAGATATGTCAAGAGACAAAAAGGCTATAAAAGCATGGCATAGCATCCAACATATAGATCTAAACACACATACATGGCACGGAGCACATAAACACATAGATCTAAGCATAATCATGGCACGGGGCACATAAACACATAGATCTAAACATAGGCATGGCACGGGGCCCACAAAGACATAGATCTAATCATAGGCATGTAGATCTAAACATAAACATGGCAAGGAACACATAGACATGTAGATCTATGTATAAAAATGGCAAAGAACACATAGGCATGTAGATCTTAGCGTAAACATAGAAAAGAACACATAGGCATGTAGATCTAAGTGTAAACACAAAATTTAGACATATTCTAGCCCAAAAAGGCTAGGCCAACAACATTAAAGCGGTAAATCATGGCAAAAAAGCGAGGAGACATGCTAGAAAAACCACAAAATATGTTACGAAGCAAGAACATGCTAGGGTGTGGATTGTAGCTCAAAAGCTACATCCACACCCCTAAGCCTCAAATCCAAGGTATAGAGCCAATGAGGGGAAGATTGAGAGCATGAACACTACCTTTTGATTGTTGAGAGAAAGGAGGAATCAAAGGTTTTTGGATGTGTTTGGGAGAGAATTTAGAGAGGAAAAGAAAGAGAATCTACCCAGAAAAGTGCTCAAAACTACCCAAAAATCTTCCTTTTTGGAATTTGGGGATCTAAGGGGTTAAATAAACTTTTGGCATGCTTCCAAAGGCTTAGTAGCCAAACAATTTGCGTCGGATGTCTAGTTTCAAGAACACTAAAGAAATGGAAAATCCAACGGCTGAATCAAAAGTTATGTCCTCAGGAAGTGTTCTGACGCACTTTGCACGGTTTTCTAGGCATCTCAACTGTTTTAATTTCGATTTCGACTCATGAATAGTCGTCAGAAAGGGAATTTGATAATCTTTGTAATGGCACTAGTTCTAACCATTTCCGAAAGATGGATCAAAATTAGGGTTTTTAGGTGCCCTCGAGAGGTAACCTAGGGTTAGACTTTGACCCAGTTTGACTTTTGGTCAACTCAGGGTTGACCAGGCTCATTTTGGTCAATTTGACTGGAAAAGGCATTATGAGTGCTTTGATGCCGGAACAAGTTGTGCCACATCAATCTAGATGTTTTCGTGGCCCCAGGGGCTTTAGTACGGTGATAGGCTTGGAACTGGAACTACTGGCTTGGCTATCGCTCTTGGATTCTCTTTGGAGTCTTCCCTCTGATCTTGACCAAATCCTCCCCTAAAAAAAGGCTTGGTTAGGTTAAACAAAGCTAGGTCCCCATCTATGTCAATCTACTTAACCAAGCAAACACACACATGATGCAATGCAATTTTAACCTGGACATGCCTAAGGATAGGTTCTAAGTCATTACATTGTAGGGTGGGTTTGTTGTTTTGTTGTTTCCCATAGTTAGGACATTACACCTCCCAACTTGTAATGTAATGAACATTATGTTGGTCCAAATGGCATGGTCTATCCTTTTTAGTTAACAAGAAATGATCTAGTGACTTTGGGCTACGAGTTGGTGAGTTCACCGTTGGGTACTCGAATCTAATGAAGATCGGTGATCCATGGTTACTACACTCATATGTTGAGATGGGTGCATGCATATTTGTTGTTTGATGGCACATATAATGACAGTTAAGGAAAGCTTTTAACAACTAACATGACATTTTAAATAAAATATTATATGAACAATACACAGACATAGGCAACACCAGACAAGCAACAAATATCATACAACACTAAGGTATTTAATTGGTCATTTAAAGTCTAATGTGAAGTTTAGCCCTCGACATCCCTAGTGGAGTCGCCATTGTAGGAGACTGGGAAACTTGGGTGCTCTTAGAAAAGGGTTTAGGCATTAGCACCTTCCCTTTTTAGGATTCTATGGAGTTGCCACTTTTTTTTTAAAAGTAAAATAAGAAAACTTTACAAACTACAATATATCTTCAATAGTATGCATTCTTATTGATTGGAAACAATTACATCTAGGTAGAAAGAACTTTACATTGCTTTGATTCCTAGGTACAATCTAGTAAAAAAAAGGAAAATACAAAGCCTTGTTTCCTAGTTACAATCTACCCAAAATAAAACAAGACACTAAATCTACCAACCTAAAATTCTAAGGTTTAGGGGCTAGGTTATAGGATGCGAAGGTGTTAGACACACATCCTGCCCAAACAGAGTTTGGTCTTCTAAACTTTAAATGACCATTAAGTACCCATATTCAAAGTATGAAATGATACACAACAAATGCCATGTCAAATCCTAGACCTAGGGTTAGAATGCTATTTAAGAACTTTAGATTTGTAACTTTATTTTGTATAAAAAAGGGTTGATGAGAATACTTGATAAAAATTTAAATCTGAGTTTCCCTAAAAGAAAAATAATGGATTTTTAATAAAAATTTAGATCTGGTTTGATTTTTAAATGTAATAGAAAGATTTTTTTAATTTATTTATGAAAATGTAAATTTTATATGAAAAATACAGATTTGGTTTTATTTAAGAAAAATACAGATCGGGTTTTTGTGAACAAAATTCAGATCAAATTTTATAAACAAAATACAAATCAGATTTTATTTTCAAAAATCATAGAGAAAAATTCAGATCTGGTTTTAGTTTGAAAAACATGGAGGTAAAAAAATGTAAATCTGATTTTAGTTTTGAAAAACATGGAGAAAGAAAAGTGTAGAGCTAATTTTAGTTAATTAAAATGGAACTTTTATGATGGACTCTTTTGCAAATCTAAAATCTTAAGTAGAAATTCAACTCTAGATCTATACATGTTTATCAACTAATCATGTGAATTTTTCAAAAGCAATAAAAGGGCATGCAATAACATATTACAAACATGGTTATATAAATACAAGGAACAATGTCAAATTCATAGAAAATAAAGCATAGATGAGAGCATGTTTTTGAAATTAAAATAAAACAAACAAATCATGTTATGTGAAGTAAAGTTAGAACATACCTGCATGAATGTATTCCGCAAGCAGAGAATTATCCTAGAGATCAAAGAGAATGAATTTTTTAAAGATTTAAGTTAGGGCCATTTAATTGAAAAGAAATTCCTAGAGCAAAGCTTCTAATGTTTCTTTAATGTAAGGGGAGAGAGAGGTCAGAAAAAGGGTCCTGATTTCTTATTTTGATTCCCTATTTATAGAGGTCTGGAGCTTAGAAAATAAGCTTGGTTTGATCATATACGAATTCGGTCGAATTTTTATCCCTAAAAAATCAAAATGGATGTGTTTTGGCTTGATCTGATAATTTCTAGGCTGGGCCTTGAAGTTGTGCCAATTGGCACTTCAAGAGTGTCGATTGGCACTCTCAAGAGCCGAGCCCAATCCTCTCTTTTGGTTTGATATGGACTCTTTTTTAGGGATTTTCTCAGTTGGGAATTATACTTGGACGTATTTTCAACTCGTGTTCCAAGATAAATCTCTTTTATTTTGATAATCAGGTCCTTAAAATAATAATTATCTGATAGATAAATACTCTAAAAAGACTTAATTATCAACAATTCTATTGTTATCTAATTATCCACTTTATTCCTATGCAACCAAGCTTATTTTTGATAAAAACCAATTTCCATTCACACAAAATATTTAATAATTTTAATTGTTGAACAATCAAAATTAATTTCATTTAATCACACATGATCAGCTTCACCCATATACAATACATGCATACTGTGAAAACTTGATCTTGTGATATCTTTCAATCCGACGATCCAATCTAAGAATCGAGCATATCATTGCAACTGTTAGAATCTCAAGATCATTTTTATAATATGTAATGAATGATTTAATGCATGAAATGCAACTATGATTTTTGGGTACTTGAAATGGTCATTTTAGTCATCTTCCAAAATTATATTATGGGTGCAAAATCGAGTGTCTATAGTTTTAAACATGGGCTTATGATGTATTCATCAATTTTGGGCTCTTCTTTTTCATTATAATATCTTCTTTTGAAATAGACCTCTAGCTAAAATATATTGTAGCCTTCCTCTCAAAGTCCATGAAGTTCTCATCATTTTGGGCCCAAGGATACAACAAGGAGGCCTAAGATTAGGGAAATTCATATTGGCTTTGTGGGATGTTGGATGCTAAGTCCATAGCATACTTGTTACCTTAGGCCCAAAGTCCTCTTTTTCAAAAGCACTTTTTAATTTGGGCTTATGATAGCAATTAGGCTATGATCTTATGAACCGTTCAAGTTAAGATATAACTTTGGACTTAGGGATAAGCCTCTTATATGTGAGAACTTCTTTTATTTTTTCCCAAACATCTTAGGGTATACCATAACTCTTAGGTCATCATTTCACTTTTACATCTTGTATTTGTCCTTTAGCATCAGGTGAACATAAGATATATGGTTGAATAAACAAGAGATATATAAATGATATCCTCTCATTGATAGCATCTAGGATCTCTCTAAGTGTGGGTAGGCTCTCTAGAGCTAAAAGGATAGATCAATAGGTTACTCACAACTAGGTGGGCCATGATTCCAATTGAGGGCCTAAGTGGACCATTGTGGATTGATGGCAAACCATTAACGTACTCAAAGCCCATCATAGGTTATGACACAGATTGTGAGTTGGTGGGATGAACTCCAGAAGATTTGGGCCCAAATGGAGCCTTCCATCTTCCCATTCATCACCAACTGATGTAAAGGGACAAAAGAACCAAGTGATGTGTGTGCAAATAAGTATTGAATAAGCCTTTATTAAGATTAAGAAATAAGACACATTGGAATTAAACTTATTATCCCCAGTGGAGTCACAATTGTGGACATAACGGGGAGTCACCACCTAGTTTTACAATAGCCTAGGAACCATGAATATAGCGTCCTTTAGGGGAAGAACCTTTAACCCAGTTTTACAATGGCCTAGGAACCATGAATACGGCCTGGGAAGGTGTTAGGCACCCAAGATCGCTCAACCCAAGGGTTGGCTTCCACTCATTGTGTCTTATGTCTTAATCCTATTAAAGGCACATTCAACATTGCATCTATACTCACACACACATTAGCATACATCTAACATACAACATATTATTAATCATCCCAAAACCTAATCGTACATCTGTCATGGCATTTCACAACATCACAACTAGCATACATCATATCTTAAACCCTAGCATGTTACTATCATACACATCATCCAAGGGAGCAAACAAATCATTGCAGAAACATAAGCATGGAAAGATTTAAGTAACATGTGATTGCATCTACACATTAAAAGACAAACTCATCCAAACAAACATATTCATACTTATCATCAAACATATAGCCATGCATATTCATGTGAATGCATGACTTACCTCACTTACCTTGTTGCACCTTAGCACCTATGTCATTAATACATGAACATGTGAATGCGTGTTCATGGTATTTAAAGCAAATAAATAAAAGATAAACCTTAATCTATGCATATGGAGCAAACAGATAAATAATCAATGAAACAGAGACCATATCCATGAAAAAGAGTCAAAATAGAACATATCATGTGAAAGAAACAAAGAAAAAGAAACAGGAACTTGAATTAGGGTTTCTAGGCAAGATTATGCATATACATGAACATTCCTGTGTACGCATACTCTGGCCTACGTGTACATGCAGAATCCTACGCACATGGATTCAACCTCGAAACCCTAACTAGAAACATAACAAGCATAAAATGAGAGCAACACTTAAAAAAAATAAATCTAACAACCTATCGTGCTAAAAAACATAAAGGTTAACTAAAATTAAGCTACACAAACATATATAAACATAAAACAAGCAATAAAACAAACAGAAAATGGAATCAAACTAAGGAAAAATAAAGGAAAGGCTTAGAACTAATAGCTCAAAAATAGAAGCTCTTCAAGCTTGATTTTTGACTGTTCCTTGTAGTTAAATCTATTCACAATCAATGAAAGGTGATTAGTATTCTTAAACTTGAAGATCAAGGCCAGAAAAGTCCCTAACCAAAAGAAAATTGACTTGAGAATGTTTTGTGAAAAACTCCATTTTTGATTCATTATTTCTAGTGAATCTTTGTGTTTCCCCTTAGGAATTCTGTGTGTGTTTTGAAAAGGTACCATGTATGGCTTTTTATATTGAGAAAATAGGGGTTTGGAAGGGCTCCCAGATGATGTGGGATTCATTCTAAACCTTAGTCTTTTATGCAAAAAACTTGCCTTTTACAGTTTCTAGAACCCTACATGCGTGCACAAATTTGTGCCTGCATACACATGCATCTTAGTTACATGCACAGGTTGTTTCCTACACACGTAAGCTGAGGGTTTCCTTGGCCTTTATTTTCTATAATTAGATTTATTTTCTCATTAAAAGTTACATTTTCCATTTTAACATTTCTTAAGTTAATTTAACATCTGATGGGGCCCTAAGCCAACTTTGGGCTTTAGAGTTTCAGCATCATTGGGGAACAGGGGCTCAAGTCGTAAAGGGTATAAAATGCGGTGTCTACACACCCCTTGTAATGCCCCAAATTATTAGAACAAATCCCCTACTGTAGACACCACATTTTGTACCCCTTATGACTTAAGCCTCCGTTTCCCAATGATGTCGAAATTCTAAGGCCCAAGGCTGGTTTAGGACCTGATCAGATTACAAATTGACTTGAGAGGTGTTAAAATAGAAAATATAATTTTTTATGAGAAAATAAATCTATTTTTGGAAAATAAAAGGCTAAGAAAATTCTCGGCTTGCGTATGCAGATAAGAACTTGTGTATGTAGGCCTTATGCATGCGTACGCGGGCACAAGTTTGTGTACGCAACTAGGGTTTCAAAAACATAAAAAAGGAAAGCTTTTCTGCATTATTGTTGAGGTTTGGAATGAATCCCACATTGTTTGGGAGTTGTTCCAAACCACCATTTTCACAATATAAATAGCTATACATGGTACCTTTTAAAAAAGGCACAAAAATCCTAAGAGAAAATCTAAGATTTACTAGAAATAGTGAATCAAAGAGAGAGTTTTTTCACAAAACATCCTTAAATCAATTTTATTTGATTGAGGCCTTTTCTAGCCTTAATCTTTGATTTTTAAGATTACTAATCACTCTTATATTTAATTGTGAATAGATTGACTGAGGGGAACGGTCAAAATCAAGCTTGGAAAGCTTCTGTTTTGAGGTAACGAGTTCTTGAACTTTTCTTTCTCTTTCTTTAGTTTAATTATGTTTTTATTGGTTTCTTTGCTTGTTTATGTTTATATAGTTCAGTTTTAGGTAGCATTTGTATTTCTAAGCATGCTAGGTTGTTAGATTTATAGTTTTAAAGCCTTGCTTTGTTTTTTTGCATTTCTATTTTGGGTTAGGGTTTTTGAGTGTGTTTGTGTACGTAGGCTTAATGCATGCACACACAGACACGTGGTATGAGTACACATACAACTGGCTTGCATATGCAAGCCTATGTATGCACATACATATTCCTACATAGATACCTTAATTTGGGTTTTATGCTTTTGTTTCCTCCTTTCTTTCATACAATATGCCTCCTTTTTGACCTGTTTTATGCTTTCTAAAGTCTCTGTTTCTCTGTTTTATATGTTTGTTTGTCTTTAACATGCCAGATTAGAGTTTTCTCTTTATTTCTTGCCTTAGTACCATGAACATGCATTCGCATGCCCATCCATTAATGCCGTAGGTGTTGAGATACAACAAGGTAAGTGAGGTAAGTCATGCATTAGTATGAACATGAATTTTAACGATGAAGTATGTTTGTTTGATGCTTGATTTCATGTCTAAAAGTTTGGAATACATGTGATGATCAATATTTGGTTGCCATGCCTTCCTTTCTACCATGATTTATTGCTGCCTTGTTTGAGATGATATGTTTGCCATGCTAGATGAATGCTAGCATTTATGATGTGATGGTATGCATGATAGATGTATGCTAGTTTTGGTTGATAAGTATGATAGTGTTGGGAAAACTCATGGAAAAAATACAATTCTGTATCTCATACAGAAACACGTAGCAGAATATAAACGAATCTACTTCATTCATGTGAGATAACATGCAACATCTGAATTTTAGAAACAAAGAATAAGAAGGCGTACCTTCAAAACAAATGAAGATTGAACTTGGGAAGACTTTCAATCTTCACACCAATTCCACAATGTGCCCAATATGTGCGGTCTTTCAATCAGTTCTATACGTATTTGTTCAAGAGAATAACCAAGTGTCTTGAGAAAAAAAATCTAAATGTTTCTCTTTATTTTACTACACTTGGCAGTTACTTTTTTTAATAAGTCTTATTAAATAAATAAATGATTATCTAATTGGGTTAGCCTTTTGGGCCAACCCATTTGAGTTTTAGTGTGTGTCTTGGAGTGGGACCAAAAGAGACAAATAAAGCCCTAACTCCAATGGGCTTTGGATCTATCTGTCAACTCTTGACAAGCCCAAAGTTTAATTATATTTAATATCACTATATAAATATATTTGCACTCTATGCCTCATTAATAAATTGTATTCCAAGACTTTATTAAACATTTAACCCCTTTATGAAAATATTCATAGTAATACAAAGTCATAATATATAACTGTTACCTTGAAAGATTACTACCTCTTGATCTTTTAATATCCGGTTTAATCCTTTAAATTATTCATATATATTTTATGAAATCTAATTTCATAAAATATAAACTTAGTAATTCTCTACTAAAGTGGTTAGGCCTAACACTCTGAATAACCAAACCCATTAAACTTATCTTAAGAGAATATTTTATATCTCGATAAAGAGACTATGAATTCCATCTTGAGAATATGTGTTCTTTCAACATTACGTGTGGTTGCCCAACATACTAAGGTTTTGACCGTTTGTTTAGATCTCACTCCTGATATATTAAAGCAACCTATATTTCATGATCAGGTTCACTATTCCCTCAGGATTGAGAGTTTATGTACATGAAAGTCGTATTTATTATTCATTTGATAGTCATTAATAGAATAATAAGTCTTGTAGTGGTCCAGTTCAATATGTCTTATACACTTAAAAATATATTAACATATCAATTAGAAGTCTTCACTTAATTGACATTTCATCTTAACATTTCATATTAACATTTCATCTTAATTGACATGATATAGTCTTTTCAGATGGAATGCCCAATTTCATCACGACTACGAACTAAGATTCTGAGTTTACAAAAAACTTGTGATTTATATCTTCTGTGACTGAATCACATAAATCACATTCTATGCATCTTAAGGACTATATGATAATGTCCAAATATTAATGTTACCATTATTGTAGATAGTAATAAAACAACTTTATTACATATAATATAGTGTCATACATAGCATACAATAGCATTTTAGGGCTCTAATCCTAACAGATAGATATATGGTTAGGGTTTAAGATGTTTGATGCCATGTTGTGTGCTTAGATGTTTGCTAGTGTGTGTGTGTGAGTTAGAATGCAATATTGAATGTGCCTTTAATAATATTAAGACATAAGACACAATAAGAGGAAGCCAACCATAGGGTTGGGTGGTCTTAGGTGCCTAACACCTTCCCAAGCCATACCTAAGCTCTAAACCCATACTCTGGTAGTAAGATCAATGGCCATTTCCCAAAAGGACGATATATTCATGGTTCTTAAGCCATTGTAAAACTAGGTGGCGACTCCCCTTTGTGTCCACACCTATAGTTTCTCGTGATGGTTCTTTTTCACGCTTTTGGATTCTTTTGGGTTCGGGTCATGACAGTTAATTATCAAGGGAGTTCAAAGATGCCTTTATTTTTCGTGCCAAATAATAAAAAATGCAATGCCCTAGACCATTAACAAAAAAAGAAGATGGAAGAAATCCCTACAGTTTCTGTTGATTGTTCTTTTTCAGGCTTTAGACTCTTTTGAGTTCAGGGCGTGACACCATTGGGATACATGTCATTAGTGAGACAAGTCTGTTTATCTCTTGATTACCCATACATATAGAATACTAGTAATGCACCCTCAAATTCATTTACTTAGTAAGTTTAAATAGTAGGGTTAAAGATGTAAAATTGATAATTTAAAAATTCCTAAATTTTAGCTATAAAAAAAAAAAAAAAAAAAACAGTTCCCTAACAACCAAGGTTGTCAAAATCGGGATCCTACGTAGGATCGTGTGGGATAGGTGGAATAGTGGATCATAGTTCGGATCGTGGATTGTAAGATCCTACATTATTTGAGAAAAAAAAAACACATTGATATGTTAAATAATTATAGAAATTATACATTCATTCATAAATTTGCATCCATTTGATGCAATTACTATATATCGTTACATCCATTTTGTAAGCATCATTTAAAGAGGCCAAAAACCTTAAACATGATACTTTATTGGGATGTTATTTTTCATTTGGGTTAGATTGACACTCTCGCTCCGTTTGTTTCGAAGTAAAATATTTTCAAGAAAATATTTTCACATTTTACGGTGTTTGTTTTGTAGTAAAATATTTAGTCAAAAGTAAAATATTTTCAATCAACAAAAATAACCAACGAAAATTTGTGTAAAATTTTTTACACTTGAAATATTGGTAAAACATTTTACATTTTGTTCTCTCTCTCTCAGCGCAATACTCTACCTATCTCTCTCACGCTCACACTATCAGCATTTTCTCCAAAACACAGTTCACCACCGTCCTTCTCTCCCACCTATCACCAGCTTCACCTTAGGCACCACCCATCACCGGCTCCTCCCTTCGCCGGCGCTACCCATCACTAGCTTCACCTGAGGTTTTTTTTTGTTCTCTTCTATAATCCTTTGTTGTTGTTGTCAGCTCCACCATTTCTTGGCCACCTCCACTGTACTCAGTTCACCACGGTCCTTCTCTCCCACCTATCACCAGCTTCACCTTAGGCACCACCCATTATCGGCTCCTCCCTTTGCCGGCGCTACCCATCACTAGCTTTACTTGAGGTTTTTTTTTTTTTTTTTTTTTTTTTTTTTTTTTTTTTTTTTTTTTTTTTTTTTGTAATCATCCATTGTTGTTGTCAACTCCACCATTTATTGGCCACCTCCATTATCATCAACTCATCCACAAGTTCTTAGTTTTAATTTTTTCCCTTTACTGCTGAGTGGGTTACCGATCCGGTTTTTTGCTCCGTTTGGGTCTAGCGCGGCTACTTTTGTGAGTTGCCATCGATGGTTGGAATAGATTGTGGGTCATAGTGGTGGTTCGTGGTCGACGTGGTGGCGGAGGGTGGGTAGCTGAGATGTTTTGTGGGTTGCTGTGGTGGCTGTGTTGTGGTGGTGGTTGGCGGTGAGAAATATGCCAACAACGATTTTTGTGATGACTTTGTTGAGAATTTTGCACTTTCTTTTCTTTTGCGATCATCCACGATTCTATACTTGCATTTAAAATTTTTTTAAAACACTCAGATTCTTTATTACAATTTTAGGAATTCTGCATTGTTGCAGAGGAAGAAAAAAAGGGCATTTTAAACAACAAAAAGAAGCCTCAAGGCATTTCTCTTCAAAGTTCTTCCCCTATTGGTATGGGTGTGAGTTTCTGTTAGGTGATTGGGGTGTTTATGTTTCATTTTAATTAGAGATTTCAGGAATTTCTGGCATATTTTTTTTTTTTTTTTTTTTCCCAGTGTTGAACTTGATTTTCAGGATTCAAGGTAGTCCTTTTTGTAGTCCTTGTAAACCAAAACTGTTTTGTCCTCAATCACAATGGGTTTAAGATAGTCTTTTTTTGTAGTCCTTGTAAACTTTGATGCTCCCTCCGTCTTTATGTATTTTTTTGGAAGTTAATTTTTTAATAATTTTTTTTTGTCCATTTTACGTTGTGCCAAGTACTAAAAAATATTTTACACAACATTTTCATGTACACAGTCAAACACAGTAAAATGAAAATAGTTTTCTACAAATATTTTACTTTTGCAAATAAAAACTTGGTTTATTGGGATTTTTTTTTTTTTTTTTTCATTTGGTTCCAACTAAACTTTTGTCAAGTTAAAGAAGATTACAAGAAACCAGAATTGTTTGGGGTCGTTAGAATTGTATGATCCTATCGATCCTGAATGATCCCAAAGATCCTTGAAAGATCTGGATCGTTTTGGACAAGTGGGATCGTAAAATTGTAGGATCTTAGGATACAGATTAGGATTTTGAAAACCTTGTTAACAACCTTTCTGCCTACTCCACGTTTCAACTTCCCCCCCCCCCCCCCCCTCTCATTCTCTCTTATGTATTTTCCTTTTTAACCCATAATTTTAGCTAAATTTTTAAAAAGTAGTTTTCCTAATGACTTTCTGCCTCTTCCACATTAAAAATATATATATAATAGATTTTTTTTCTCTCTCACGTTTTTTATTTTTATTTTTTTATAACCTCTCTCCAACGTTAGACATCAAGGGAAAATTAAAATTAAAAATAAATAAAAATCGTAGTAAATAGAGACGGTTTAACATATCCCATTACCAAGTAGTTATCAAAAAAAATAAAAAGCGGATATCCAAATTTAAAACTCTACCAAAACCCATTATGAAATATTGAAACAATTATCCAAATTCAAAACTCTAAACCCCACCTCCAAACCCACTACTACATTTCTCTCCCTCTTTATCACTTTCTCTCTCTTCTTCAAATTATAAAAAACAAATCCACTCTTGCACATTTATTCCCAAATTCTAACTAATTTCAAAGTAACAATCACACAAAACTTTATTAGAAAGGTATGAACATACCATTTGCTTTTAATAAATTTCATTATATTACTTTCTCTTTCCCTTTGTCTTTCTCTTTATCTCTATTTCTCTAATTGCTCCACAAAAAGAAAAAAAAAAAGAAAAAAAAAAAAAAAACAACAACAACAACTACTACTACTACATTTGGATAACCTCCTACTTCTAGCCAAATACAATAACTACTAACCTCATCACACATGCTCCACGCATGCAATTTTTTTTTTTTTTTTTTTTTTTTTTGAGAGAGTTTCATGATAGTTCTTTATTATCAGATCAAGACACTAATCGATTTTTGGTGTAGACGGGAATTGAACTTTAGATCTTTTATTCAACCATTGTAAACTTTATCAGTTGAACTAACTGGAACCCACATTATCCACATGTAATTCTTGGCTATGTTAGTGAGAATTTTTTATTTTTATTATTATTATTATTTTTTTGCGGTGGGAGACTTGTCAAACGTGTGTGTGTTGTTGTTTTTATTTATATTTTTTAAATAATTAAAATATCAAATGTTGGCTGGCTGGTAGATTGACTATTTTATTATTTTTAGAAATGTTTTGAATTTTAAGGGAGTTTTTTTTTTTAATTAAAAAAAATTTTTTTTTTTTAAGAATAGAAGGAATGTGGGTTGGCAAATAAAATGAGCATATTTGGTGTTTTTTTTTTTTTTTTTTAATCAGTATAGATAATTTATACTACTATTTAAGGGGTTTTTACTGTTTGGAATCCTCATTTTTTTTGGTTAAAAAATGTCTATACACAACTATGTTTAAGTAGAAACAAAATTAAAGGATGATCTGATAAAAATACAACTCCCGCTAAAACATTGTCTAAAAAATATGACTACTCTCTTATTGATTTCAAATTGCTTTTTCCACTTATAAATTAAATTCTCAAAATAAAAATTATATATAAAAAATAAAGACACATTTTTTTTTTCAATAAATAGACTAGTACCACAAAACCCAACGTTTTCACTTTTTTTCTTCTTTTTTCCCCTTTATCAAGACTTAAACGTTTCTCTCTCTCTCTCTCTCTCTCTCTCTCTCTCTCTCTCTCTTATTTTTTTTTTTTTTTCGGTTTCCTTTCTTCTAAATTCTAATCTTACGTTTTTTTTTTTTTTTTCTAAAGTTGTAATTTACAACTATGTGTTTTTGTTGGCTTTTATTCCGTGCCAAATTTGATTGTAATTTTATTCAATCTTTTGTACCATGTATTTATTGTGAGATTTAATTGTAAGGGTTGTGTGATAGAGAGAGAGAGAGTGTGAAGACTCAAGCAATTGAAAACTAACGAGTTTTTTGTGGGTAGCTTGCGACTTAGCATCCCGTGAAGTGATCCATGTGACCTGCACATGCTGGAATGCGTAGAGTCAAGATAGGATGGAAACAGGTGTGTTTCGCGAGTAGCTCGCGGGTAAGACCTTCCCGCGAGACACCCGCGAAACATTCTGTTTTGCCAAACTATCATTTCTGATACACACTTTCTGGGCCTACACTATTTATATCCACATTACCCACAAATGTTGAGGAGTACTTTTGAGAAAAAACCCTAGCCACAAATCTTGAGAGTTAGAGATTATTACACCCACATTTTTCTACACAATTGCTTGCGGATTTTCCTCAACTCCTACCTCTCCATTTCCATACCATTGAGAGTTTGATAGCCCAAACACTTACCACACCCTTTTAGAGTGTCCAGTAAGGTTTTGGTGCTGCTGGGAAGCATTGGAAGAAGCCAAGGATGGCAAATGCAACATGGAGCTTGTTGCGGGATTCGGAGAGCTAGACAAGACATGGTTCCGAGAAACTTGTTGGAGTAGGAGCTTGGAGGGCTTAGGTACATCGGGTAGATTAGGCTTAGAGGGTCTCTTGCTAACCCATGTATCCCAACTGATTGTCTAGTGGATCGATTATCGCTTGGAGGGCTGCAGAGAGGTTTTTCGCTGAGGACTTCGATTTCCTCTTCAATAACATATCGCTGTGTTGTCTTTGTGTTTGCATCCTTGTTCCATACTCTCTTTTCTTTCATTTTACTACTGTGTTGTTATGATTATGGATTAGAGTAGCTTGTTTGTTTATCTGCTCGCATTTACATTATTCCGCACTTAGTATTAAGTTTGTGTAAAATCAATCGAGTCGTAACTTTAATTTGGGGGTCTAAACAGTTCTTGTGTTTTCAACACATTTTCAAGCATTCAATTTTTTCAAATATCTTCTTCCTTATTTTTGAATTATAGAAAAAAAGTTATATTTAATGTACTTTTTTTTAATGGTTTATTTATTTATTTATGTTGGTGTTTGAATTGTTTTTTCTTCACATCTGTTTGTATTGGCTTTTTTAATTTTTTTTTAATTTTTTTAATGAATATATTTTATATGCCCAAAATAAAAATTCCAATGTGTGAGGTTTAATTGGATAAAAGAGATAAACGTCTCAAATTGAGATGAATGAAAAATTATGATACTAAATCCAAAAAAAGACTCATCGTACATGCGAAGCACGTGTGATGAGGCTAGTACTATGTTATAAATTTTAAGTGGATTTAAAAATTGAATCTTTTAGCATTACAGATAGTTGTGACCTATTTTGAAGGTCCAGGAGTCGACCGTGAGCAGGAAGGAGAGAGTAATTATAAAAAATTTATATCATTGAATTATTAAATTTAATATACTTATATACCCTAAGTTATTTATTAGACTAAAGTAGTGTTTTGTAAAGATTAGAGGTTATTTATAAAATTTAGACATCAGATAACTAATAGGCAACTAACTTTTTGAATCCTCCTAATATATGGAGATAACTAACATGTAACTAATTTTTTGAATCATCCTAATATATAGATAAAAAATAGATTTTTTTTTTTAAAAGAAGTGGAGTATTGTAGTATTTGAATTTAAATTGAATGAAATGTATGTGGGTGGTGGCTTTTGCTATTGGTTGCAAAAATTTCGGTGAGTTTGAAAAAAGCTAAAAGAGTGTTTTAACCATTTTTCTCTTTAGTAAGAAATAAAATTAAGCTAAAGGGTATCTAATTTTAGAATTTGTGTGAGGATATTTTAGTACGTAAAATGATTAAACCCAAATAGGGGAATTTTGTTATTAATAGTATAGATTATGTTTATATATGTATAAAAGAAATCAGGGTCGGCTAAAGCATAGATGCAATTGATGCAATCACCTAAGGCCCTTAAATAAAAGAAGGCCCCCATTTATAAAAAAAAAAAAAAAAAAAAAAAATTATGTGTATATATATATATATATATATTTATATAATTTATCTATATATTTTAATTACAAAATTTTTAAGTACTTTTATTAGTCAATAAAATGCATTAAAAAGACCACATTGTATCCTAAAATGCAAAATACTACATAGTGACAGTGCACACAGCTTGACAGGACAAGACTGCATAGTACACACATCACTGCACAGTCTTGTCCATAAGCCACAACATATCACAAGGCCATATGCTAAGCCCATAGTTCACACTTTGACTTCACAGCTGGCCCCACACACCATACGGCCACACACTTTTTTTTTTTTTTGAGAAATAATTACAATATGCTTTTAACCCGGTATCTTGAACCATTTTCTCCGTAGACCCTTAAGCACTTTATACATGGGGAGGTGCCAATTCAGCTACAATCCCTCTGGCACATACGGCCACACACTAATTAATAAGTTATCACTTTTTTTTTTTAAAATGCAAACTTTTATTTGATCAATTATTTTAAATTATCAAACCAATTAATAATTTGATGTATATTATATCAATTCATTTGTATTATTGTGATACTAATTTATTGAAACATGTAATAAATTAATTTTTATTTATGTAAGTTTAGACTTTAAAATTTAAAAAATGGCCTACTTAAAATTTTTGCTTAAAGCCCCAAAAATTGTTGAGCTGGCCCTGAAAGAAATGAACATGTTATTCAAGCCTTAATGAATGAAAAGAAAAAATCACAAAGTGTAATACAATCCCCTTTTATAAATCTCTTTATTTATTCCAAAAACCAATTAAGTGTCATGGTCTGATGATTAAGAGCAAAAATCGAAAGCGGGCGTCATTGGTTGAAATTTTCTTAAATAATAAATAAAATATAAACCTCTGAATTTATTCAGACATTTTCTGTTAACATTCAATCCCACAAATTAAATTGAAAGGGTCAAATGTCTTCTTTTTTTTTTTGAGAAGGAGAAAGGTTCAAATGTCAATAAGACAACCTAGACACGAATTTGGTTGAGCAGTGCTACAGACACAAATTATTTTACAATATTTTTACAAACTGTTGATTTGGTTTTAGTAATTTTCAAATAATCATTAATAAACATAAATGTGATGTTAGTAGTGGATCCATATTAGAACTAATAAGAATTTGTCACATCAACAGTTTGTAAAAATGTTGTAAAATAATTAGTGTATGTAGCATTACTCTTTTTGGTTTTCTCGAACAAGCCTAATTTAGGAAATATTTTCTTATATAGTTCAACGTCCAATGTCAATAAGACAATCTGGACACGAATTTTTTGGTTGTCTCGAACAAGCCTAATTTAGGAAAAATTTTCTTATATAGTTCAACGTCCCTCTTAATTTGGGGAAACTCCAGCGCCCTCACCGTCAATTCAAGCAAAACTATAGGCATTTCGAGACGGTCACTTCCTCCTCCCACAATGGCTATGTCCAAAGCAATAATTCTCTCCCTTTGCATGTTTATACTTTTTGGGCTTCTCACTAGCTATACAGATGCCAAGGAGGTTGGTTATGGAGCTATTGGAACTGGGGACCCTATTAGCTGCAGCAAAAAGAGTGGAGGCACTAAAGCGAATTGTCAACCAGGCGGACCTGCTAACCCCTACAATAGAGGTTGCAGTCAGATAACCAAATGTAGGCATGGTTAACATGCAAAGCCTCTCTTTGAACTCAGTTTGAGTCAGGCATTCAGTGGAATCTAACAATAATTCCATACATAGATACGGAATTAAAATACTATCTTTTCTCTTTCCCCATCAAATCGTAAGCATTATCTTTCTTCATGAATGATAATTCCTACAATCCAGTTGTACGTCATTATCTTTCTATAATATAATAAAAGTTTCTTTTTTCGGACATTATTGTAGAATGAATATTTGAACATTATTTTATAGACTTATTGTCAACAAGATGTGTTGTATGTGATTTAGATACAAGAATAAGATTTGCATGTGAAATCAAGATCTAAATTACAAGTTATTTGTAAACTCAAAACCCTTGTTGAAAGTCATTGATAAAATTGGAGTTTTCATTTGTAATGACTATAACGCATTAATTAAGAGGATTTATATTGGTTATGGAAGTAAAGGCTTCTAGTTGAATGAATAATTTAATAAATAAAAAAAGTCTATTAAATCACCACATAATAAATAATTTGAATAAAAAACATAACTTGTTAAATAATTGATTGAAAAAATAGAATTGATATTTACAATCATTTCATAAATACAGTTAACCTACTGCGCACACAACCCAAAAAGGGTAATAATGTTTTTTTCCCCTCTAAAGTGAGAATGTAAAATATGATGTTTCAGAACCTACAAAATATATATCATTCGTCCCATGTTTATAAATCTAACTTTTGAATAGCATTTTGTACATTAGTTTTTGTAAAATAGAAAAAAATCCACATTTTCCCAACTAACTGCCAAAACTTTCTACATTAGTCTATGTATAATTGTGTAAAATACAAAAATGGATCAATAGCTACAGAATTACATAAACTTACATTGACACTATTTATTTTGCATTTATTTTTTTAAAATTATTTTTTAAGTTTCCTGAGAACAAAAGAAGAGAGTGGATGATGGTTGTTATGAGTGAAGAAAGAGAATAAAATAAAATAAATTTATATTTTATTGAAATAGAGTATAAAATAGATAATCTAGTGTGGATGTTTCTGAAAAGTGGTTGGGTAATATAGAAAGAAATATATTCTTATGTTAAAACAAACGAAATTTTTTGTACCACCTAATCTGATTGCTATTAATGCGATTCAAAATTTATAAATATTATTTTATTTATAGGAATATACTTATATTATTAAGAGAACTACATGTTTTTTTTTTTTTTTATAAAGAAAAAATATTTTGAGAATTTCTAAAATTGAGCAAACAATAGGACCAATGGGTTAGATTTGACGACAACGTTAAGTAGCCCTATTGCTCCATATATAGTGACCCCTAATTTACTAACAGTAAACTCACCTATGATCTTCGAACCCTAGCAACCCTAAATTTAATTCTTTCCCTCTCTGTTTGGTTGCAGATAAAGGGCGGGAAAATGGAAAAAATGAAAACCAAAAATTTTAAATTTTATGGTTCATGATGCTTTGAGTTTGAAATTTGAGATTTCTATGCTATTATCTGTTCCTACATTTTTTGAGCAACCAATCGATTTTTTGAATTTTAAATGGTTCAAAATAGATTGAGATACTCCTACGATCTTTTATTGTATCTTGATGTTTGTTTGCCAAGAAAATTGAGAAAGTGAGAAAAAGTTTTGAATTTGGTAATTTTGGCTAATTCAACATTAACCTGACTATTGAGTATGCATTGATAGTTTTGCATTCCCTATATAATTTTGTCCATTTCTTGTTAGGTCCATTGATAGTTTTAGTAAATGGCTATGCATCAAAATCGGAAATTAAAAGATTTACAGAATTTGAGAAATTTAGTTTATTTTAGCAGTTTTTGAAAATTTAAAAAAAATTATAGCTGTTTTGATAACATTCACCATAAAAGGTCTTCAAAATTGATGCATTTACAAAAGGGTCTTTAAAAACATCACTTGTTGTTCATAAAAATTTTATCATCTCAATAAAAACCATGGGATTTTAGGCTTCAAACATCTTTCTTTAAAATAAAAATCCATGGAAACTTTTTCTTTAAATAATTTCTTTTGTTTTTTTAAAGATTGGTGCTTTCAGAAAGATGTTTTTAATAGAAATCATTTTTCTCAAAACTCTTGTCATCTAAACAAAAACCATGGGATTATTTTGGATCCAAAATCCTTTCTTTTAAAGAAAAATGCATGGGAATTATTTTTCTCTCTTCCAAAACCTTCTTCAACGATTGTTGCTTTCACGAAAAAGTTTTCAACACAAACTTTGTTACCTCACAAATTCTTAAATAAAAGCCATGAGATTTTTGGATCTAAGCTCCTTTCTCTAAAAGAAAACCTGAGAGAATCATTTTCCCCAAACCACCTCTTCCAAAATCTTTTTCCTTCATAATTGTTGTTTTCAAAGTGGTGAGCCACATGCATGTACGGTGCGGGTGCATAGAGAGTACTCAAAGAAGGTCAACATTAGGCCTTATCAAACAACAGAAAATGAAAAATACATTTCTTTAGTAAATAAAATCAAGAGAGAAGAGAAACAATTTGGCTAACATGGCCTCTCAACTTTCTTTGGTAAATTTTGTTGTAGTGAATCCAAGAACTTATTTTCTTGAGTAACTTTTTCTTGAAAACGAGCCAGACCTTACTACTTCAGAAACTTTTCTTGCCATTTATTAGTCTATTTATCTCTTGATTACCCAAACAAACAGAAAACTAGTAGTGTACCCTCAAATTCATTTACTTAGCAAGTTTAAATAGTATGGTTAAAAATGTAAAATTGCTAATTTAAAAATTCTTAAACTTTAGCTAAAAAAAATAAAAACTTTCCCTAACAACCTTTCTGCCTACTCCATGTTTCAAATTAAAAAAAAAAAAAAAAAAAAAAAAAAAAAAAAAAAATTTCCCCTCATTCTCTCTTACAGATTTTCTTTTTTAACACATAATTTTAGCTAAATTTTTAAAAATAAGTTTTTCCTAACGACTTCCTGCCTCTTCCACGTTTAAAAAATATATACTCAATAATAGCATTTTTTTTTTTTATCTCAAGTTGTTGGTTTTTTTTTTTTTTTTGATATCCGCTCTCTCCAACGTTAGACATCAAGGGAAAATTAGAAATAAAAATAAATAATAATCGAAGTAAATAGAGACAGTTTAACTTATCCCATTACCAAGTAGTTATCCAAAAAATAATAAACAGTTAACCAAATTTAAAATTCTACCAAAACCCATTATGAAACACTGAAACACTACTACAGTTATACGTACCATTTTTTTTTTTTTTTTGTTCTTCATTCTATGAATCTGCATGTCTCTCCCTCTTTATCACTTTCTCTCTCTTCCTCAAATTATAAAAAACAAATCCACTCTTGCACATCTATTCCCAAATTCTAACTAATTTCAAAGGAAGACAATCACACAAAACTTAATTAGAAAGGTATGAACATACCATTTGTTTTTAACAAATTTCATTATATTAATTTCTCTTTCCCTTTGTCTTTCTCTTTATATCTATTTCTCTAATTGCTAATTGCTCCACACAAAAAAAAAAAAAAAAAAACTCATTGCATGCGCGGAGCACCCGTGATGAGATTAGTAGTTATTGAATTTGGCTTGAAGTAGGAGGTTATCCACATGTAGTTCTTGTCTATGTTAGTGGGAAGTTTTTGTTTTGCGGTGGGAGACTTATCAAACGTGTGTTGTTGTTTTTATTTTATTTATTTTTAAATAATTAACATATCAAATGTTGGTTGGCTGGTAGATTAATTGTTTTATTTTATTTTGAAAGTCATTGATAAAATTGGGGTTTTCATTTGTAATGACTATAATGCATTTGATGGAAATTTAGACCCCTTAAACAACAATAGGATTAACCTGGTTAATTAGCCAAGTGATTAACTTAGTCCAATTCATGCAAATCTAGGTTAACACAATCACACAATCATATCAAAAATATATAAAGCAGCGAAAAATAAATAACACAAGATATGATGACCTAGGAAACCACACGGTAAAAACCTGGGGAGAATTTGACCTAACTATCCTCAAGGTAAACTTGAATCCACTATGAAAGAATCAAAGTTCATACAAAAGGACTTACAAGCTCCCCGCTTGACTTCCTAATGCTAGTCACCAGTAGAACTTACTGACACGACCACGTGCAAGCTCCGAATCCATGGACTCCTTCTTTCTTGGATTCTTCAATCAACTACAAGCTCCCCGCTTGTTTATCTTTAAGCTCCAATGGTAGCAACCGAGTTGATCATCAAGATGTTGAAGTAATCTCTACCTTGAAAACCCTAAGTTTTGTGTAAAGGAAAGCTCCTCAAGGATCTCACAAGAGATTCACACAAAATAGAAAAGTATGAGCAACAATACAATGGGAACAACCTCCAAAAACATGGCTAGGGTTTTGTTTAAATACCTAGGGCAAAAACATAAAACCCTAAACGTTTAATGAGGTAGGGCTGAGTTGGAAATTCTGCAGAAAAAAACAATCTGGCCGACTTTCGATCGATCGAGTCTATTCTTCGATCGATCGAGCCAGGCCGAAAGTCACAAAGACTTCTGCAGCCACTCGATTCCAACTTTACAATAATTAATCAACTTTGAGCAAGCCTAAACAAGACTAAACACATTGTTTTGATCATGGTTTGCCAACATTACACATTAGAGTTTTAAATACATTAAATCTTAAGTCTGTAGAACCTAATAAACTCCCCTTTGGCAATCCATGACAAAACACAAACTATAAGCTCAAAGTGTACAAATAAAAAGCTCTTTACAAAAAGTAATGCTCATAAAACACAATTCAATCCTAACTACTATCCATCAGTTGCAAGTGTAGACAGCAGCCAAATCGAATCAACCTGTATATTCCTGAAACACTCTACAAACGCATAAACGCATGTGTGACAGAAAAACAGTAAATCAACAGATATGTAAACTAACTCTCCCCCTAAGTTAGATATACCAAAAATTAAAAACATTCTTGAAAGTTCACACAACACATAATAAAGACATATATCAATGAATAACTCATAAATATAAATCAATAAGCAGTGAACACAGAATCAAGAATCATATATCAAAAATGTATTTCCCAACAAGAATAGCCCAAAAGAAAGTATACATGGTGAAGCACCTAGATACAATCTAATATCAAAAAATCTCCACAAAAAAGAAAACTCCCCCTAACTACAAAAACTCCTCTACAAGTCTCAAAACTCTACTTCCCCTTTTTGTGACAGAATGCCAAAGGACATCACAGGCCATTATCAAAAGAAGGTGGTGAGGATGAACGAAGATGCGCCAAGTCAGCTTTCAGAGCACGAATCTCATCAAACAAGTCCACCAAAAGCTGACCATGAGCTGCCTGAACGGTCATGACAGTCTCCAAGGTACGACGTACATTGAAGTCATCCGAAGGAGGTTGGGGAACAGCAGTAGCAGCAGCACCAACAGGATCAGGAATAGCCTCACGAGCAGGACTTGTAGAAGAAAAGGGAAGAGGTGCGGTACCAGAAGGCTTAGACCTAGAGTGTTTAGAGCCAGCTTGAAGATGAGCAGCCCTCTGTCTAAGAAATGTCGCACCTATGGGAGCAATCACATGGACGGGCTCAGAAGATGGGAAATCATCTAAACCAAGATAGAGAAAAATCCTATGAATAAAGATAGGACGAACAAGAGCATGAGCGGTAGATGAACTCCTATAAACTTCGTTCAAAGAACGAAGAAACAAATGAGGAAAACTGATAGGAGCACTAGTGACAAGAGCGTACAAAAAGACACACCGCTCGAGAGAGATGGTGTGAAGATGAGAAATGGGCCAAAAAGAATGACACGCTATCCTAAAGAAAAGATAGATAGTCTCAGGAAGCTCAGCAGTGGTGATCCGAGGATCAAAACCCCACTGGATAGAAGACCCAGTGATGTAAGACATGACATCACTCAACACAAGAGACTCATCATAAGGGTAAACAGGGTGCTGGACCAAAGATACCCTAGAGCATCAGCCACTACCGTAGGAGTAATGACATACTCTACGCCTCGTATCCAACTCTTAACTAGAGTGTTGGAATCATAGATGCGGATAGAGATGTTCGAAAAGAACTCTTTAATCAGGGTAGCTGGAGGAATAGGATCAGAAACATCCAATAAAGGTAACCAGCCTCGACACTCAAAATTTGCCCTAATGGCAGGATCAACCTCATCTAAGATGACAGAACGCTCAGCCCAAATTTTTCTCTGAAGATTCAGCTTTTCAAAAATCTCTTGGTTTTTCTCATTCAGAAACCTCTCACAGTTAAAGAAAAGTGGGGAATGTGAAGGAGAGGGCACAGACCTACGGGCTCTAGTCTTCCTAGGCATGATGCTAAGAAAAGGACAGAGACACAAAGTAGAACAAAAAAAAAAAAAAACAAAACCAAGGGCAGACTGCAAATTAGCACAAAAAAATATAGAATAAAAATCTATATGATGCATGAACAGTTAAAATGTCATGATGCATGTTCTAATGCAGTAAAAATTAAGTTTAATTAAAGGTTAGATTAACAAAATTTGCTTGAACATAGGGTTTCTAACAAAATCCCCAAAATTGAAGAATCACTTGATGAAATTTTGAAAACAAATTGATGAATTGAGCATCACAAAACACAACACACAGATTATAATGCTCAATTACATCAAAACAATAAGCCAATTTCATCAATTTTAACGTAATTGAACAAAATCCCTAAATCGGATTCAATACAAGCCCTAGAAATTTCAATTTTTCACAAACCCCAAAATTGATCAAATTAAACCATCAATATAATGTTTAAAGCATGTCCCCACAAAAACCCATTGATCAATTTCACAAAATAAGGTTTGAATCAACAAAAATCCCAAAAATTGTATAGTCCGAAAATTACCCTCAAATGCATGGATTTATGCATGAAATCATGAAAATAAATTCAAAAGGAAGGGTATTAAGGTCTTACCGGCTTGAGGAGAGAGAAACCCTGCAAAGAAATCGGAAGAAAACGACAAAAAAATCTTGGTGGAGCCTTGCCTTGTCGGAGAGAGAAGAAAGGTTTGAAAAGAACTTTTAAAAAAGTGTTGAATCAGTCAAGAACAATTATTTTAAAAAAATCTGATTCGCGACATTCGATCGATTGAATCAAACCGAGACTCTTAAAAACATTTTAAGTATTTTCGATCGATCGAAAAATAGGCTGGATCGATCGAAACAGGCAGTGGCTCACAGTATTTTTGAGAAAATCACAGGTTTTGAAAAACACAACTACATTTTGAAAACAACTCCTCAAAACATTAAAATCAATGAAACAATAATGCGTGAGTATAAGATGAAATGCTTTTTCAAAAACCCAAAATTTTACACCCAATTCTCTCACAGCAAATTTTCAATCATTCTCTCTTTGAATTCTTTAAACAACAAAATATGTTGTGCACAATTCTCAAGATATTTTTAAATTTGGTTGGTCAGACCAAAAACACACACACTAACATATACAGTGTTTAACAAAGAGTAACTTGTGTAGTGTGTGCAACTAGCAAAAGTTTGAGATACATGTGAGGTGATATGTGAATAGCAATTAAACACAAAGTCTACACAATTCATCACATAGAATTTAAAAGAGACTACCACCAAAAGAGTTACATCATATAACTTCCACATCTCCTAGAATAAAAGCTTACAATCATGTAAGTTTCTTGAATTTTTGCCTCTTAATTATGTGAATTGGCATCAAGCCTACTAGTACACACCAGTTTTAATTAAGTGAATTGGCATCAAGCCTAATAGTACACACCAATTTTAATTATGAGATTTAACCGAGGCTACACCTTATGTTCTTTTTGTGCATGTGCTACACTTTCTCGAGCACAAAATCTTATGATATGCACTAAGGTGTTCATGATTGGCTAGTGAATAGTGGTGAGATGGTTATTTATGCCTTTCTCAAAAGGATCAAGTCCGACAGTCAAATAACATGTGACTTCAAGATTAAGACAAAGTGATAAACACCATAAACATCTTTCCCACACAACATGCACTACAAAACTTTAACTAGTAAAGTGCAATGAATAAGCTCATCAAAGCTAAACAAGGTACACAAGACATGACATGTGTAAATAGAGTGACCAACCTTGTTTTCAAAAATCAAGAAAAACAGTGTCAAACATAGTTTTGCTTCCTCTTCTCCTTTTTTTATTATTATTATTATTTTTTTATTTAAAGAGAAAACAAATAAATCCTAGAATGAAATGCATAAATGTAATGCAATGCAAGTCCTAGAACAAAAAAACACAAAAACCAAAGAACAATGGTCACAGATGAATAGAGCAATGAAGCACAAGGACTATGTCAGAAAGACTCACTTAGATCGAGTCTTTTGCATCCAAAACTTTTTAGATGCACCATAAGCATTGGAGTTCTTATTCACATTAAAGTGATTCCCAACTCCAGGATTGGAATAAAGGTTTAACGCCTTTACCAACTCACCAATTAGTGCCATAGGATCTTGTGCTTGAGGCACAGGTACTTTTGGTTTGTTTACTCTCTTAGCAGCTTGAAGCTTGTAACAGTTAGGACGAATGTGTCCAGACTTTCCACAATAATGACAAACCCAAACAGGTTTACCATGCATCTTGTCCTTAGATTTGGTAGGCTCCTTAGGTTTAGACTCTCTCAAATCAACCCTAATCTTCATAGGTGGTGAAACTTCTACAGGTTTAACAACCTCACTCACAGAAGGTTCAGAAGAAGATGAAGGAACAAAGATCGTGGAATGAGGTGCAGACACAAAGATGCTCTCAACAAAACCTAAACCAGATTTGTCAGAAGGATACTTTTGAACACTCAACATTTGATCAAGTTTTGAACTAGCAGATAAATCAAGTTCTAATTTCTTTACTTTACCAATCAACATCATATTCTCAGTTTTTACATTGTTCAAAAGATCATTAGTATCAAACAACTTAACAAGAAAATTTTTCTTATTAAGCTTAAGAGATTCAATTTTCTTTAGGCCAAGTTCAACATTCATAGCATCCTTTGCAGCAACTTTGCAAAGTTTATTATAGGCCTCTTGAAGATCTGCATCCTCAGAGAGTTCCCCATCAGAAGGGTTCTCCTCAGCAGATATGCTTTCATTAACTACAGCAGTAGCAGTGAAAGCAATGAAGTTTCCATCCTTGTCATAACCAGACTCATCATCAGAAACCTCATTATCACTAAGGGTTACAGCCATAGCTTTGCCTTTAGACCTCAAGAATGTTGGACATTCAAATTTAACATGACCATACCCTTGACAACCAAAACATTGAGCACTCAAGGAATTGTTGGAAGATTGACCTACTCTTTCTCTAGGTTTTTCAGTGTTGCTAACCTTAATGGGATCATTCTTCCTAAAATTTCTAGGTTCAGCAGTGTTTGTATTCCTTGCCCTCCTATTAGTATTCCTAAGAAAGTTTCTAAAGTTCTTGGCAAGGTAAGCTATCTCTGTAGCAGAAAGCTCATCATCAAATCCTCCAGCATCAACATCATCAACAGACTTAAGAGCCATTGATTTGGATTTGTTAATTTTGGGTAGGTCTAACGTATAAGACTAAAGAGATCCTACAAGTTCATCCACAAGGATGGAGTCCACATCCTTGCTCTCAGTAATGGCAGTCACTTTGGGTCTAAAGTCTTCAGTGAAAAATCTAAGTATCTTCCTAACAATTTTAGGTTGATCATAGACTTCACCTAAATTAAAAGCAGAATTAACAATATCATTCAGTTTGGCATAAAATTCATCAAAGGATTCATCATCAGACATCCTAATGCTTTCAAACCAAGAAGTTAATTGCTGTAGCTTATTTATTTTGACAGCCTTTGTGCCTTCATGCACAGTTTGGAGGATTTTCCAAGCAGTATGAGCAACCTCAACATTTGAGATTCTGTTAAATTCCTCCATAGAAATAGCATTAAGATGGCATTCATAACTTTGCTATTAAATGCAGCTGCTTCTTTTTGAGAAGTTTGCCATTCACTCACAGGAGTAGTGGGCTTCTCCCATCCGTACTCAACGGAATTCCAAACTCTCTCATCGATGGATTTCAGGAATGCTCTCATCCTTACTTTCCAATAGGCATAGTTATTCTCGTCAAAGTGAGTAGGAACAACAAGAGAGTGTCTGTGTTCTATGAAAACAGGGGTCAAGGATCAGCTCAGAGATCAAAAGATCTACAACAGAAGAGCTACCCGCTCCGATACCATTTGATGAAAATTTAGACCCCTTAAACAGCAATAGGATTAACCTAGTTAATTAGCCAAGTGATTAACTTAGTCCAATTCATGCAAATCTAGGTTAACACAATCACACAATCATATCAAGAACATATAAAGCAGCGAAAAATAAATAACACAAGATATGATGATCTAGGAAATCACAAGGTAAAAACCTAGGGAGGATTTGACCTAGTTATCCTTAAGGTAAACTTGAATCCACTATGAAAGAATCAAAGTTCATACAAAAGGACTTACAAGCTCCCCGCTTAACTTCCTAATGCTACCCACCAGTAGAAGTTACTGACACGACCACGTGCAAGCTCCGAATCCACGGACTCCTTCTTTATTGGATTCTTCAATCAACTACAAGCTCCTCGCTTGTTTATCTTTAAGCTCCAATGGTAGCAACCGAGTTGATCATCAAGATGTTGAAGTAATCTCTACCTTGAAAACCCTAAGTTTTGTGTAAAGGAAAGCTCCTCAAGGATCTCACAAGAGATTCACACAAAATAGAAAAATGTGAGCAACAATACAATGGGAACAACCTCCAAAAACGTGGCTAGGGTTTTGTTTAAATACCTAGAGCAAAAACATAAAACCCTAAACGTTTAATGAGGTAGGGCTGAGTTGGAAATTCTGCAGAAAAAAACAATCTGGCTGACTTTCGATTGATCGAGTCTATTCTTCGATCGATTGAGCCAGGCCGAAAGTCACAAAGACTTCTGCAGCCACTCGATTCCAACTTTACAATAATTAATCAACTTTGAACAAGCCTAAACGACTGAACACATTGTTTTGATCATGGTTTGCCAACATTATACATTAGAGTTCTAAATACATTAAATTCTAAGTCTTTAGAACCTAACAGCATTAATTAAGTGGATTTATATTGGTCATAAAAGAGAAGACTTCTAGTTGAATAAATAATTTAATAAATAAAAAAGTCTATTAAATCACCAAACTTAATAAATAATTTATATAAAAAACATGATTTGTAAAATAATTGATTGAAAATATAGAATTGATATTTACAATCACTTTATAAATAGAGTTAAGGTATAGCGCACACAACCCAAAAATGGTAAGAATGTTTTTTTCCCTTCTAAAGTGAGAATGTGTTGTGAAATGATGGAAATATATATAAAACGAAGCAAAAGGAACAAGAAATATATATTGATAAACTCTTATATTCAAGTGGTCATCCACAATTCTTTTGATCTCTCTTAGATGTGTACAACAATAGTAAAGAAACCTCACATATATATAGGACCTTAGAATGCTTGTAGAGTTTATGGGAAAAATTTGTAATAATGAGTACAATTATGGACATTCATCTCCCCTATAGGCTTTACACATTCCAACCTTTACACATCCCAAATAACCTTTTCATTGCCCAAACTTTACACATTCCAATCAGACTTTATTTCTAACATTCCCCCTTGGATGACCACTTTTTAAGAATATGCCTCATTAAAACCTTGCCAAATAAAAACCTTGTGGGAAAAAAATTTTGGCTAAGGAAAAATAGTACAATATTCTCGTATATCTTTTAGTGCCTTAGGATTGCCTCATTAAAACCTTGCAAAGGAAAACCCAGTGGGAAAAAACCTTAGCGAAGGAAAAAGAGTACAATCAGCACACATCCTTTAGAAATTTTACTCCCCTTCATGAGTATATCGAATATCCTTAAGTCAACGCATACCAATATTGTGCACCATCTCCTTAAAATTCGTAGTTGGTAATGGCTTAGTGAACATATCGGCTAAATTATCACATGATCGTATCTGCTTGACATCAATATCGCCACTCTTTTGGAGCTCATGTGTATAAAAGAATTTTGGTGCAATATGCTTGTTTCTATCACCCTTAATATATCCTCCCCTAATTTGAGTGATACAAGCGGCATTATCTTCGTATAATATCATTGGACTTTTTATGATTGATGATAATCCACAGGTCTCACGAATATGTTGAATTACTGATCTCAACCAAAAACATTCACGACTCGCTTCATGAATTGCAATAATCTCTGCATGATTTGAGGAAGTAGCAAAAATTGTTTGCTTAACAGATCTCCATGAAATAGCAGTATTTCAATAAGTAAATAAATATCCTGTTTGTGATCGGCCTTTGTGTGGATTAGAAAGATAACCTGCATCAGCATATCCAACTAACTGTGGTTTTAATTCATTTGGATAAAATAATCCCAAATCAGTAGTCCCACGAAGATAACGTAAAATATGCTTAATTCCATTCCAATGTCTTCGAGTTGGTGCAGAACTATACCTTGCTAGTAAGTTAACTGTAAATGCTATATCAGGTCGTGTGTAATTTGCAAGATACATCAAAGGACCAATTACACTAAGATATGGTACTTTAGGACCAAAAGTTTCTTCATCATCTTCTTATGGTCGAAACGGATCTTTCTTAACATCAAGTGACCGACCCGCCATTGGAGTGCTCAAAGGATGAGCTTTATCCATATAAAATTGCTTCAGGACTTTTTCTGTGTATGTTGATTGATGAACAAGAATTGCATTTGGAAGATGTTCAATTTGCAGGCCAAGACAAAATTTTGTCTTGCCAAGATCTTTCATCTCAAATTCATTCTTTAAACAATTTGCTGTTTTTGTTAACTCTTCTGGAGTCCCTACAAGATTTAAATCATCAACATATATTGCAACAATAGCAAATCCAGATTCTAATTTTTTGATAAAAACCTATGGACAAATTGGATTATTCTCAAATCCTTCTTTCAAAAGATATTCACTGAGACGATTATACTACATGCGTCCGGATTGCTTTAACCCATATAAGGATCTTTGTAGCTTGATAGAATACATACTTCGAGATGTAAGATTATATGTTTCAAGCATTTTATATCCTTCAGGGATTTTCATGTAAATATCATTATCTAATGATCCATACAGATATGCTGTAACAACATCCGTTAATCGCATATCCGAATTTTCTTTTTCTACCAAACTAATCAAAAATCTGAATATAATTGTGTCCATTACAGTAGCATATGTTTCTTCATAATCAATATTAGGTCTGTGCGAGAAACCTTGTGCTACAAGTCGCGCTTTGTATCTTATAATTGATGGAATTAAATGTGTGTACGCAGCGGAAAAGTAAGTTTAGAACGGATCTACTTCATTCAATATTGTTAACACGTACTAAGTAAATTTCAGAATTTGAGAACAAGAGATCGTACCTTGAAGCGGTGAATTACAAAACCGAAGATTGAAGCACTTGGGAATACTCTGAATCTTCACTCCAATTCCACTAATCGCCCAAGATGTGTGGTCTCTCAAATTGGTAACAAAGGGATAACTAGTGAGTACCAAAAACCCACTTCCACACCACTACAATGGTGATTTTCTTACCAATAATTTTCTGTACGTTTTTCCCTTTGTTTCTAACCAATATATCTAATTGGACTGGCCTTTTGGGTCTTACCAATTGGGCTTAAGTGTGTGGCTTGGAGTGGGACCAAAAGGGACCAATAAGACACTAGCTCCAATGGGCCTTGGGCTTTTCTGTCAACTCTTGACAAGTCCAAAGTTACCATTAACTATATTTAATACTACTATATAAATATAGTTGCACTCTAGGTCTTATCTATATATTATTTCCCAAGACTTTATTATACATGCAACCCCTTCATAAAATATTCGTAGTAATACAAAGTCATTAATATAGACTGCCACTTTGTAAATTACTACATCTTGATCCTTGAGTACCCGGTTTAATCCTTTAATGTTATTCATTATATATTTATGAAATCCTATTCCATAAATATATACTTTAGTAACTACTTACTAAAGTGGTTAGGCCTAACTCTCTGAATAATAAACCCATTAAACTTATCTCAAGGGAATATTTTATATCTCCGTTAAGAGACTATGAATTCCATCTTGAGAATACATGTTCCATCAACACTTAATGTGGCTGCCCAACATATTGAGGTTTTGACCATTAATATAGATCTCACTCCTGATATATCAAAGCAACCTACACCTCATGATCAGGTTAATTATTCTCTCAGGATTAAGAGTTCATGCAAATACAAGTCATGAGATTTATTATTCATTTGACAGTCCTTAGGCAAATAATAAATCTCACAGCGGTCCAGTTCAATATATCTTAACTCTTAAAACATATTAACACATCAACTAGAAGTCTCCACTTCCATGATCAAGGCAAATCATCGTAGTCGATATGTTATAGTCTTCGCAGATGAAATGCCCAATTTCATCACCGACTACGAACTATAATTCTGAGTTTACAAAGAACTTGTGATTTATATCTTCTGTGACTCTTCACATAAATCACATACTATGCATCTCATGGACCATATGATAATGTCCGAATATTCATGTTACCATTATTTCAGATGATAATAAAACAAATTTATTAAACATAATATTAAGTCATACATAATGTCTAACACAATGTCACACTTAATATCATACATAGCATCATTCAATAGGATTTAAGGGCACTAATCCTAACAATAATTTCATTTTTTTCATTTTGTTTACGTACAAATACCCATTTGTATCCAACAGGTATTACACCTTTAGGTGTTCGGACTACTGGTCCAAAAACTTCACGTTTACTTAGTGAATTTAATTCTGCTTGAATTGCCTCTTTCCACATTGGCCAATCATTTCTACGTTGACATTCATCAACAGTTTGTGGTTCATATTCATTATCATTACTTCTGGTAATATCAAGGGTAACTTTATATGAAAATATGTTGTCAACAACAATTATATTTCTATCCCATATTTTTCCTGTATGTATATAATGTATCGAGATCTCGTTATTTTCAGGTACCTGATCCTCTTCAGGGGATAACTCTTCAAGATGTTTATTTTCAGGAGATTTTTGTTCATAAGTTTTGGATAGATCAATTATTTCCGTGGCCTGTTTCCTGGGTATAGCCTCTTTATAGGCTGCAACTTGTTTTTCTTGTGCTTTTCTCTTCCGGGGGATTTTATCTTTAACACTGATAGGTCTTCCACGCTTCAGGTGTGGCTTTGATTCATTTGTTGCTGTATTAACTGATTGTCCTACAGGGACTTCAATCTGTGCTGGAGTATTAGAAGCTGAAATGTGAGATTTCACTATTTTCTTATTGTCGGTGAATACATCCGGTAATTGATTTGCAATTCCTTGCAAATGAATAATCCTTTGAACTTCCAGTTCACATTGATTTGTACGAGGATCAAGATGAGATAACGTCGAAACATTCCAAGTAATCTGACGTTGTGCTTCAGGCAACGACTTTTCTCCCCCTAATGGTGGGAAGATTATTTCATTAAAATGACAATCCTCAAAATGTACTTTAAAAACATCACCAGTTAGAGTTTCAAGCTATCTAATGATAGATGGGGAATCAAAACCTGTATAAATTCCAAGTCTACGTTGAGGACCCATTTTAGTGCATTGTGGGGGTGCAATAGGTACATATACAGCACAACCAAATGTGCGCAAGTGAAAAATATTTGGTTGTTGTCCAAGTACAAGTTGCAATGGTGAAAATTTATGATAAGCAGTTGTCCTAATACGAACTAATGATGCAGCATGTAAAATAGCATGACCCCAAGCAGAAACTGGTAATTTTGATTTCATAAGCAAAGGTCGAGCAATAATTTGAAATCTCTTGATAAGTGATTCAACTAAACCATTTTGAGTATGTGTATGGGTAACAGGATGTTCAACATCAATTCCAATTGACATGCAATAGTCATCAAAAGCTTGAGATGTGAATTCACCAGCATTATCTAAACGAATTTTCCTAATTGGATAATCAGGAAATTGTGCTCGCAACCAAATTATTTGAGCAAGAAGCCTAGCAAATGCAACATTTCTAGTAGAAAGTAAACATACACGTGACCATATGGTTGATGCATCAATTAAAACCATAAAATACTTGAATGGACCACAAGGTAGGTGTATTGGTCCACATATATCACCCTGAATTCTTTCTAAGAAAGATGGATACTCAACAACAATCTTTGAATGTGATGGTTTGGTAATTAATTTACCTTGAGAACATGCATTACATGGATAATCACTAGGTAAAAGAATCTTCTGGTTCTTTAAGGGATGTCCTTGGGAGTTTTCAATAATTCGACGCATCATTATTGATCTTGGATGACGTAGACGATCATGCCAAAACATAAAAACCTTTGGGTCCAAACACTTCTGGTGTATTGCAACATTTGTTTCAATTGTTCTCATTGTAGTATAATATAACCCAGAAGAGAAAATATGCAGTTTTTCTAATATGAGCTTCTGGCCCAATACTATTGAAGTAATATAAAGGAATTCTTCACTGCCTTCATTATTGGTTTCAATATGATAACCATTATAACGTATATCCTTAAAGCTAAGTAAATTTTTGCTTGATTTAGAAGAATACAAAGTATCATCAATACAAAATTTTGTGCCCTTTGGCAACATGATAACCACTCTTCTAGAGTTTTCAATTAAGTTTGATGAACCTGATATGGTATTGACATTGGCTTTGCATAATTTAAAATTTGAAAATATTTTTTATCTTTAAGGATCGTATGAGTTATTGCACTGTCTGCTAGACAAAAATCTTCTTTATTCATCTTGGAATTGATTTTACCAGTAGGACCCATGCATCTTCATATATGCAAAACATAAATTAAACTTTATTACTTTAAACATAAATAAAACATATCAAAATAAAAATACTTATTACAATGCCATAATATAATGAAAGAAAAATAATTAATTGGTATGGACATATCCATCACCAATCATACTTATTAGAATATGATAATATAATAAAATAAAATAATTAATTGGTATGGATATTTCCATCACCAATCAAATTATCAAATTTTCTATCAACATCCTCAAAGAAATCAGAGACATCACGATGAGTCATATCAACTCCATTTGGAAGGTCAAGATCCATGGGATCTACAAGATCATTATGACCAACAAAGTTTGTTTCAATTCCCTTTCCCTTTTCTTTTATGGAGGCTTGGTACAGATCTACCAAATGTTTAGGAGTACGACAGGTACGTGACCAATGACCTTCCATTCCACACCTATAACACTTATTTTCATGACCGTTTGATGGTTTATTTTGTAAACCTTTGCCATTTTGATTTTTCTGATGGTAAGGTGTGTTATTCCTTTTTGAAGAATTATGAGTACGATCCTCTTTATATTGATTGTTCCATCCACGGCCACGACAACGACTACGACCACGAACATAATTTCCTCAATGTTTATCAAATGAGGTTCCATTCGCTTCAGGGAATGGAGTAGAACCGGTCGGGCGAGATTGGTGGTTTTTCAACAAAAGCTCATTATTTTGTTCAGCCACTAGAAGACATGATATCAGTTCAGAATATTTTGTGAACTTACGCTCTCGATATTGCTGCTGCAGGAGCATATTCGAGGCATGAAATGTAGTAAATGTTTTCTCTAACATGTCTTCATCAGTGATTTTTTCCCCACATAATTTTAATAGTGAGATTATTTTAAAAAGTGCAGAATTGTACTCACTCACACTTTTAAAATCTTGCAACCTCAAGTTCAACCAATTATAACAAGCTTTTGGAAGGATTACAGATTTTTGATTCTCATATGTTTCCTTTAAATCATTCCATAAGACAAGATGGTCTTTTACTGTAAGGTACTCAGATTTTAATTCTTCATGGAGATGATGGCGAATAAAAATCATTGATTTTGCACGATCCTGCAGGGATGCTTGATTGCCAACCTTAATTGTATCTCCAAGGTTCTTTGCCTCTAGGTGAATCTCAGCATCAAGGGTCCATGACAAGTAATTCTTGCCCGAGATGTCAAGGGCAGCAAATTTAAGTTTTGTAAGGTTCGACATCTATATAAATATATAATTACGTAAGAAGTTAAATAACTAAATATATATATATATATATATATATATATATATATATATATATATATATATATATAATATTATCATACACAATTTTAGTGAAACAGTACTACATATACATGTTCAAATTTAATTGTAATGAAACAATACTTTACATTTTTAAAGATTATCAGTACACAAAATATATAGCTATAGGTATAACTAAATGGGAAGACAATATGTAATAATATATTACTAACCATTTTTAACAAATTTTTTTTTAAACTAAATAAACATGAATCTCATAATATATAATAATAGGATAACGTGAATCTCATAACAATATACAACAATAGGATAACGTGAATCTCATAAAATTTTAATCAATTAAAAACCACGAAAATTATGAGCATAAAACATAAAGACAAACAAATAGAATAATTACTAATTCTTTAAAAAGAAAACTTACAGTGAGTTAAGAGAACTACACAAATAATCTTTAATGTTTGAAGAACAATGGAATCCTTTCCAAAATTGGGTAGAAACTTGTGTTGATAACGTGTTGTGAAATGATGGAAATATATATAAAACAAAGTAAAAAGAACAAGAAATATATATTGATAAACTCTTATATTCAAGTGGTCATCCACAATTTTTTTGATCTCTCTTAGATGTGTACAATAACAGTAAAGAAATCCCACATATATATATAGGACCTTAGAATGCTTGTAGAGTTTATGGGATAAGATTGTAATAATGAGTACAATTATGGACATTCATCTCCCCTATAGGCTTTACACATTCCAACCTTTACACATCCCAAATAACCTTTTCATTGCCCGAACTTTACACATTCCAATCAGACTTTATTTCTGTAAAGTTGTAATTTACAATTGTGTATTTGTTGGCTTTTATTCCGTGCCAAATTTGATTGTAAGTATGTTCAATCGTTTAAAACCCTGTATTTGTTGTGGGATTTGATGTAAGGGGTGTGTGAGAGAAAGAGTGTTGAAGACTCAAGCATTTGAAGATGAGAAGGATTCTCACGGGTATCTCGCGACCAAGCATCCGCGAAGTGATCCATGTGCCAGGCACATGCTGGAATGCGAAGAGTCATGCCAGGTGGAGACAACTGTGTCTCGCGAGTATCTCGCGGGTAAGGCCTTCCTGCGAGACACCCGCGAGGCAAGTTGTTCTGCCAGCCTGTACTTTTTGAGTCACACCTTTTGCACCCCTCCTACATATACCATCATTACCCACAATTGTTGAGAGATGCTTCAAAGAGAAAACCCTAGCCAAACACATTGGTAATTAGAGATTGTCTTCCCCACCTTCTCTAAACAATTTGCTTGTGGTATCTCCTCAACCATTCCTTCTCCATTATCCATATCTTTGAGAGGTTGATAGCCAAAACACTTACCACACCTTTGAGAGTGCTGAGTGACGTTTTGGTGCTGCTGGGAAGCATTGGAAGAAGCCTTGAATGTCAGATGCAACATGGAGCTTGTTGCGGGATCCGGATAACTAGGACAAGACACGGTTCCGAGAAGCCTTGTTGGAGTAGGAGCTTGGAGGGCTTAGGTACATCGGGTAGACTAGGCTTGGAGGGTCTTTTGCTAATCCATGTATCCCAACTGATTGTCTAGTGGATCGATTTCCGCTTGAAGGGCGGCGGAGAGGTTTTTCGCCGAGGTCTTCGGTTTCCTCTTCGATAACACGTCTCGGTGTTATTTGTGTTTGCATCCTTCTTCCCTACTCTTGTTCATTTCCTTTTTACTGCTGAGTTGCTTTAAATATGGATTAGAGTAGTTGCTTTGCTTATACGCTTGTGTTTACACTATTCCGCACTTGTTATTAAGTTAGTGTAAAATCAACGAAGCCATAATTTGATTTTGGGGGTCTAAACCGCTCGTGTGTTTTCAACACATTTTCGAGCTTTCAATTTCTAACAGAATGTAAAATATCATGTTTCAAAACCTACAAAACATATTATATTCATCCCATGTTTATAAATCTAACATTTAGTTTTTGTAAAATAGAAAAAAAAAATCCACATTTTCCCAACTAACTGCCAAAACCTTCTACATTAGTCTTTGTATAATTGTGTAAAATATTAGAAGCAATTAATAGCTACAGAATTACATAAATTTACATTGACACTATTTATTTTGCATTTATTTTTTAAATTATTTTTAACGTATCTTGAGATCAAAGGAAGAGAGTGGATGATAGTTGTTATGTGTGAAGAAAGAGAAAAAAATTGATATTTTAATGAAATAGAGTATTAAATAGATAATCTAGTGCGGATGTTTTTGAAAAGTGGTTATGTAAAATAGAAAGAAATATATTCTTCTGTTAAAACAAATGAAATTTTTTATGCCACCTAATCTAATTGCTGTTAATGTGATTCAAAATTTATAAATATTATTTTATTTATAGGAATATACTTATATTATTAAGCGAACTACATGTTTTTTTTTTTTTTTAAGAAAAAAAATATTTTGAGAATTTTTAAAATGGAGCAAACAATAGGACCAATGGTTTAGATCGACGACAACGTTTCGTAGCCCTATCACTCCATATATAGCGATCCCCAATTTACTAATGGTAACCTCATCTACGATCTTTGGACCCTAGCAACCCTAAATTTCATTCTTTCCCTCTTTGTTTGGTTGCAGATAAAGGGTGGGAAAATGGAAAAAAGAAAACCAAAAATTTTCCATTTTACGGTTCATGATGCTTTTGAGTCTGAAATTTGAGATTTCTATGCTATCATCTGTTCCTGCAATTTTTGAGCAACCAATCAATTTTTTGAATTTTCGATGGTTCAAAATAAATTGAGATACTCCTACAATCTTTTACTGTAGCTTGATGTTTGTTTGCCAAGAAAATCAAGAAAGAAAGAAAAAGTTTTGAATTTGGTAATTTTGGCTAATTCAACCTTAACCCAGGTATTGACTATGCATTGATAGTTTTGCATTCCATATATAATTTTGTCTATTTCTTGTTGGTTCCATTGATAGTTTTAGTATATGTCTATGCATCAAAATCTGAAATTAAAAGTTTTACAAAATTTGAGGAATTTAGTTTATTTTAGCAATTTTTGAAAATTTAAATTTAAATTATAGCTGTTTCGATAACATTCACTGTAAAAGGTCTTCAAAATTGATGCTTTTACAAAAGGGTCATTAAAAACATCACTTGTTTTTCATAAAAATTTTATCATCTCAATAAAAACCATGGGATTTTAGGCTCCAAACATCTTTCTTTAAAATAAAAATTCTTGGAAACTTTATCTTTAAATCATTTCTTTTGTTTTTTTCAAGATTGGTGCTTTCACAAAGATGTTTTTAATGCAAATCATTTTTCTCAAAACTCTTGTCATCTAACAAAAACCATGGGATTTTTGCGCTTTGTAGCAAGCTGTGTTGCCCTCCTCTGAATAGATTCCTTACTTATGGCACCCATGACGTTGAAGAGAGGAGAGGGAGGAATAGTGACGTGCATGTGTGTGAGGATGCACATGGTAGCCAAAGGAAAGATGAACTTATCAGGTGTAGCGATGTCTCGATATAAATCTATAATAGATTCTATCATGTGTGATGGAAAGTCTATAGAAAGACCTTCCATGACGAAAGAAGGAAACGAGCACGAGGCTCAGTGATAGTGTTATAGTGAGACCTTCCACGAGGTCATCTGTTGGAAAAACATAGTTTGTATTGCATACAAAACGTTCGGAGCAAAAAATTAACGGATCTACTTCATTCGCAATTGATAATATGTACTATGAAAATTTCAGAATATAAGAACAAGAGTGCGTACCTTGGTGCGGTGAAATTCAAAACCAAAGATTAGAAGTACTTGGGAACATTTTTAATCTTCACTCCAATTCCACTTGTGCCCAAGAAGTGTGGTCTCTCAATCAGTTTATATGTGTGTTCAAGGGAGAATAAGAGAGCGTCCAACACTCACATACAAACCATTTTCTTATCTTACAAAATATTGTTTATTTCTCTCCTTATAACTGATTATCTAATTAGGCTAGACTTTTAGGCCATTCCAATTGGGCTTTAGTATGTGGCTTGGAGTGGGAACAAAAGAGAACAAATAAGACACTAGCTCCAGTGGGCCTTGGGCTTTTCTTTCAACTCTTGACAAGTCCAAAGTTACTGTTAATTATATTTAATACCACTATATAAATATAATTGTACTCTAGGCCTTATTAATAAATTATATCCTAAGACTTTATTATACATACAACCCCTTCATAAAATATTCATAGTAATAAAAAGTCATGAATGTAGACTGCAACTTTCGAGATTACTATATCTTAATCCTTGAGTACCCAGTTTAATCCTTTAAGTTATTCATCATATATTTATAAAATCCGATTTTATAACTATATACTTCAATAACTCCTTACTAAAGTAGTTAGGCCTAACATTCTGAATAATCAAACCTATTAAACTTATCTTAAGGGAATATTTTATATCTATGTTAAGAGATTATGAATTCTATCTTGAGAATATATGTTCCATCAACACTAAATGTGGCTGCCCAACATACTGAGGTTTTGATCGTGACTTTAGATCTCACTCCTGATATATCAAAGCAACCTACATTTTATGATCAGGTCTATTATTCTCTTAGGATTAAGAGTTCATGTAAATAGAAGTCGTGAGGTTTATTATTCATCTGACAGTCGTTAGGAGAATAATAAATCTCACAGTGGTTCAGTTCAATATGTTTTGACTCTTAAAACATATCAACTAGAAGTCTCCACTTCCATGATCAAGAAAAATAATCTTAGTTGATATATTATAGTCTTCGCAAATGAAATACCCAATTTCAGCACCGACTACGAACAAAAATTTAGAGTTTACAAAGAATTTTGACTTATATCTTTTGTGACTAAATCACATAAATCACATACTATGCATCTCATGGACTATATGATAATGTTCAAATATTCATGTTACCATTATTTTATATAATAATAAAACAACTTTATTAATTACAACATTAAGTCATACATAATGTCATATATAGTGTCATACATAGCATCATACAATAGGATTTTAGGGCACTAATCCCAACATTATCACCATACTAAGGATCCGTGGACCCTTAGCAAACTCAATTGTGGAGAAATTTAGGACACCTCCCCACAACATGGCCTTCTCACAGAAGAGTGAGGCCGGCTCGTCTCTAAAGATGGAAGAGAGATGACGATGACTAGGGTAATCCGGATGATCCACCCTAGGGGCATATAGTATCTCGAAAATGAGTTTGGGGGTGACTACGATACTTGTACCATGAAATACCATAATAAACCGAGGTACAAAGGAATTGATGGCATGCATGTTGGAGTAAAACTCTTGTATGAACATATCAGGACAACTCGAGGGTATCTCACATAGAAAAGCTCATCCCTGAGAGCTAAACGCATCGGGTAAAGGAGTGTCTGGGAAATTTGACAGAATGACCTGGTGTTTTTGAATAAATTGCCCGGTTAGAGAAGTTTCTCAGAGAAGTTATCTCATGCCTTCTTATCATGAAACCTAAGAGAATCAAGGGGAAAAGAGGAAGAAGGAGAAGAACCACGACAAATCGGGTTTTTAGACAGAACAGACTTTTTAGGTGCTATGTCAAGGAGACTAAACGAGAGAGATAGAGAGAGAGAGAGAGAGAGAGAGTCACAAAAGAAGGAATGTATAGGAAAGGAAAGAAAGAAATGTGCAATGAATGATAATGCATGTACATGTTACGTTCTAAAGAAAATTGCATCATGGGTAGAAACCCAACCCAACCTAATGGCACTAACAATATATAAACAGTCACACAATCCTAGAATGCATGAAACATTATTATAATGAACATAGAATGCAATGCATGATCATATGAGTTCAAAATAACATAGCCCATCCCAAAAATTTTGACAAAAATACAAAAACCCCCCAAAATTTTCCCAAAAATTAAAATCTAGGTCAAAAAGATGCATGAATGCATGAAAGATGAAGAAAAAGAGAGATTAGAGAGACTTACCAACAAATTAAAGCTTGGATAAGGCCAAAAATAAGGAGGGAGGATGATTTTTGTTGAAAAGAAAGGGTTAGGGTTGAGAGAGAAGAAAGAGGTATCGAGATATTTGAGATAGAAAAGATGCGGATCGAACCTCAGGTATATATAGAAAAACATAGCTCGATAGATCAAGGAGGTATTGAGCTGCTATCGAGAACAAAATCTCGATAGATTGAGAGGTATAGAGGAGGTGTTGACGACAAAAGTTCTTAATAGATCGAGGAAGGTATCGAGAAGCTATCGTGCAAACAGAGACCCTAAAGAATTTAGCTCGATGGATCGGGCTATTTATTGAGAGGTATCAAGAAGAAACCCTAAAATCTCGATAGGAGAGGCTTGTATCGAGGAGGTGTTGAGCAGGTATCGAGCTATCTGTCGAGAGTCCTGAAGAAGAGTTTTCAAGGAGGAGAAACAGCATAAGATGAATGCAATCATGATAACCGTCAAAACAAGCATTCAAAGAGCATGTTAAACATAAAAACACAAACTCAACTCTAGCTACAAAGCATTCCTAGATCAAAACACACTAAACCAGTCTAACCAAATTTTATTTCAAAACAAGTTTAGACAGTTTAGAGAGCATATACTACCATATGTATTCCTAGTAATGGCCAAATCACATTGTACCTGTACAATAGTATCAAAAGTAGCAAAGAGTATGCGTCTTGTGTGTGAAACTTTTCCAAGAGAGCATAAGAACATCATTATATGAAAAGTAAGGATATAGGAGGATTAATTATATTCATACATAATCATAACTGTTTGATGGGGACTATCACCTTTAAGGTACATCATATAACTCCCACATCTCCTAGAAACACGCTTGCAACCATATTAAATGCATTTTGAATCTCTTTGCTTTTCATCTTTTCATATATATTTTTTTCTTTTAAGCATATAATGCATGGGCATATATGAGAGAAGAGAAAATACCCAATTATGTAAGCTTAAACATCCTTATTTTACTGTGTAAGTGTTACACCTTACCGAGCACGGCTTTTATGAATTGCACACAGATGTTTTATGATTGACAAGTTTTAGTAGTGAGATGGTTATTTATGCCTTTCACTTAGGATTTTCTAGTCCTTCCCATCAAAAAGAGTGATTTAAGATATGAAAGATAAGAGATCAACCAAATCATACAAATCAAATAAAATAAGCCACAAAGCTCACATTGCTTAGTTGTGCATGAAAATGTTCATCTAAGCTACAAGAGATACAAAGTTGGGAAACTTTTTTTCAAAGGCCATCCAGGGTATACAAGTTCCAGTTTAACAAACACACATTGTTTTGTATTTTTCTGATTTTTCCCTTTTTTATTTTTAATTTATTAATAAAACTCAAAACAAAGCAAAAACAAACAAACAAACAAACAAAGCATCAAAACTAGACTAGCTCAAACCACAACACAAACCATGCAAGAGATCCATAAAGAGGAGAAATCACTTAGAATCTTTTCCTTTCCCGACGAGAGACTTGGATGGAGGTCCTTTCTTTTGCATGAACTTTTGTCCAGATGGATAAGTAGGAGAGTTGAAACCATTGAAGTTCGAAAGAAGGATGACCGCCTTAAGAAGTTCTCCAAGAGGGGCTAAAGAGAGTTGGAGTTGATTTTGGTTCCCTAGAGATGGCACACTATTGCTTTGTTGAGTGGCTAACCACTTGTAGTAGTTTGGACGAGTGTGCCTAGATGCTCCATAGTAGTGACAGAAGTGAGGCTTCTTTGTTGGTGGAGTGATGATTTTTTGCTTATTCTCTTTCTTACCAACCTTAGGGGGTGCTCCTCAAATGGATTTTCCCTTATCCCTTTTATCCTTACTCGCATTTTCAGTTTTAGGATCAGTTACCTTAGAGTTATGAAAGTTATCATTATTAGTAGGTGGAACAAAATAATTCTATTTAAAGCATTAGAAGAGGTACTACAAGAAGAGAGAGAGTGACAATACCCGAGACCTGTTCTGTCAGATGCAGACTTCTAAACATTCAGCATTGCATCCAATTTGGCACTTAAAGTCCTTTCTAGTTGTGCTCTAACCTGAGACAGTTCAGCATCCAGTTTTTTGGACTTTTCAACAAGAAAGTTGTTCTCAAATCTCAATGCTCTAATGGTCTGATTAGCTTCATCAACCTTGGTGGAGAGTTCCTCACATTCTAACTCCACTTCACTGAGCTTTCTCTTGGCCAACCTGTAGAGCTTCTCATTTTCTCGGAGACCTTGTACAACTTTGTGCAAGCAGTGTGGATGTCATCCTGATCATCCATCTTCTCAAACTTTGATTTCATCAGCTCTTCTTTCTCATCAATTACATCTACTACTTCCTCAGTAGACTCAAAAGTAGCTGCAAAAGCACTTATTATCCCTTCTTGGTCACTTTCATCATAATCTACTTCTGGTTTTGAATCACTTAAGGTGGCAGCTAGGGCTTTGTTTTTCCAATGGATTTGAGATATGTGGGACACTCTTGCTTCATGTGTCTAAATCCATGACACCCATAGCACTTTGGTCCAGCAAAAACACTATTGCCTTGACCAGCATCCTTGGATTCTCTCTTACCTTTGTCTTGGGACTTAAATTGAGAGAATGCAGACTATTTGCAATCCTTACGACTTGCTTTGACATTTGCATTTTTTATGAACTTCTTGAATTGTCTGGTGATATATGATTTCAATTTGGTATCCTCATCACTAGACAACTCATCATTATCATTATTCTTGTTCTTCAAGGCTATGTTCTTGCCTTTTCCATCCTTGCCAACCCTCAAGAATTCATTAAACAACAATCAAGTAGTTACAAGTGTAAAGAATCTTATCAACTACCCTGGCCTATCCTGAAATACCAACTTACAGTTGAACCTTTGCTCCAATACCCAAATGGACTTGATCTTGTAATAGCCTTATTTCCTTTGATGCACAAACCTCCAATTTGTGACTACCCTTTGCACGGATCCCAGTACGTGACCAACTCCAGCAACTTGAACAGATGTTATTGGCTGCAAAGTTCTTCACTTCATCAACAATGAACATCAGGAAGTACTTGATTACAAAACCCTATGGCGTATAAATGCAGTAGCTTCACACAGAGAAAATAAGTCTCTTGCACTACAAAAAAATCAACCTGTGCCAGTGTTTTTTTCTCAGCGGTTTTACAAACCGCCGTAATAGATAATCCTGTACCAGCATTTTTTGGAAACGCTGGTATTGGAAATCCTATTACGGCGTTTCCCAAAAACGCTGGTGTAGGAAGCCCAAAAGCGTTGGCATAGGGTTATTGATTTCCCTTATGGGAAAGACCTATCTCAGCGCTTTTAAAAGCGCTGGGACAGGTCATTCTCATAAGGGAATGAGAAAGAGCTGTCCCAACGCTTTTAAAAGTGTTGGGACAGGTCCCTTCATTCCCGAATGGAGAATGACCTATCCCAGCACTTTTAAAAGCGCTGGGACAGATCTTTCTCCATAAGGGAATGAGAATGACCTGTCCTAGCGCTTTTAAAACCGCTAGAATAGGGTCAACCTATTCCAGCACTCCAAAAGCCCTGGGATAAGTCACCTAAAGCACTGGGATAGGTCACCTAGGAAATAACCAAAAGACCAACCTAAGAAATGACCAAAATACCCTAAAACCATAAAATGACCAAAATACCCCCAAAACCTAAAAATTACAAAAATACCCCCTAAGCCCAAAAAATGACCAAAATATCCCCAAAATCCCAAAAATGACTAAAACACCCTCGAAACCTAAAAATGACTAAAATACCCCCAAAACAAAAAAAAAAATGATCAAAATAGCCCCGAAACCTAAAAATAAATAAAATACCCTGAAACATAAAAAATGACTGAGATACCCCCAAAATCCAAAAAATGACCCAAATACCATCGAAACCTAAGATTACCAAAATACCCCTAAAACCCAATAAAATGACCAAAATACCCTTGAAACCCAAAAAATGAACAAAATACCCCCAAAACCTAAAAATTACCAAAATACCCCTAAAATCGAAAAAATGACCATAATACCCCCGAAACCTAAAAGATGACCAAAATACCTCCGAAACCTAAAAATGACCAAAATATCCTGAAATCCAAAAAATGACCAAAATACCACCCGAAACCTAAAAAATGACCAAAACAACCAAAATAACTCTAAACCTATAACGACCAAAATACCTCTAAACTTATAAAATGACCAAAATACCCTTCAAAATATCTAAAATGACCAACATTCCACTAATCCTATAAGATGAACAAAATACACCCGAAGCCTCTAAAATTACCAAAACTAGCCTAATACACGTGCTATGCACGGGGTACCCTTCTATTCAAAGAAACCATCTCTAGATAGATGCTAAGATTTGAAAATATTTAACCCAATACACTAACATATTCCATAAAGTTTCAATTCGTATGAAAATCAAATGCCTTTTTTTAAAAAATATGAAATTCCTAGGAAGAGAGAGAGAGGGAGAGAGAGGATAGGTACAGCCAGTTGATGGTATATTAATAAAAGTCCAATTCCATACAAACCAAGAAAAGAAGACATACTGGACTTCAACCAAAAGGTTCTCTCCATTCAGCATTGTAGTTAGCGGGGCTGCCATAATATAGAAAATAAAAGTTAAAAGGTCAAAGATGAACTTCAAGTAATCTTTAGGAATGAAAATAATATCTTTGCCTTTTCCCCAATTTTTTTTGAAAATTCAATATAAAACAAACAATTAGATCAAAAAGATTTCTGGAAATTTATTTCTTTTCTCTTATTATCGGCAAAAAAAAAAAAAAAAAAAAAAATGAGAGGCAAACAAAAAGAATTAATAAATCATTCAGAGGGGGGAAAAATCCAAAATTAACGTATAAAGACTAAAAGTATGACATATAAAAACCCATGATTTCATGAAACTTCATCCAACTTTAGGCATGTAACAATAAAAAATATCTGTTTGAAATTTTCATGAAATCATAAAGACTAAAAGAATCTTCAATTCTAATAATTGCAGTTAAATATTCAATTAGAATTGCTTACTATACCACTGACATTAGCTAATTAAACATTATATAAGAAGTTCACTTGGTCTTGGTGACGTAGAGATATAGAACCAAAAGAGGGTGAGTTACTTGTTAGAATGCATGGTCTCAAATCTCCTTATTTTCCCAATATCAATATTCATGTAAAAGAAAAAAGGAGTTTATATCGTGTGCCAAAACATAAGTATTTTTTTGATCTAGTCAATTCTTCCACCAAAGGGAAGATGGAACATAATTCACTTAGGTTTATGATTTGCAAAATATGACGCCCGTGCTACATTGAAGCATAAATGCATTGCTCATTTTTCCTGCAACCAAACCATTAAAATTAGGAGAAAAAAATTTTCAATTATCTTTTGGTCACAACTTAAATTAAAACACATAAAAACAACACCCAGCCTATTAAAATTAGAACCTTGAAACTCATTTAGCCACAAAGTCTCCATAAAATTTTGGACTAACAATGGGAATCAGGCAAACTGACCCCATGCTATGCAATGTTGAAATAACACAAAACTTAAAAGAGACTATGAATTTCAATTTCCATGGCATATTTGGAAATAAGAATTCAAATATTTAAAGGTTTCTCATTTTTTGTTTAGTTTATAACACTTAAACAGTACATTTTGTCACATTTTAAACCACAATATTTGTAGAAACATATCTACAATTTCATAAAGGCAATAGATCACAAAAGTAATAATACATATAAAATTTCATAAACTTAAAAGAGTGGAAGTTATCCTTTGCATCAACATAGGTTGAACATTTCTTTTATGAACACTTTGTGGCAAATCTATTATTGCATTGGCCACCCTCAAGTATATAGACTTCCGTCCGTTTGCTCTATATGGTTTATTGTTTTGCCATTGTGCCATCCAGCATTAGCACCCCATAGTTGTGAATAGGTTCTGCAACTGTGAAAGTGAAACACTAGCATGGACAAAAGATCACAATGGTGCCTTCATTATGCAAATCACTTTTATATTAGTATCTATATTTTTGCTTAAAGGATCAGACAATGATGTTTTCTCCAAAAATTTGTTATATATGTGAGAATGACAATAAGAGATCCCACAAAGAAAAGATGAACAACTATACTAAACTAAATTAAATACAGTTTCATTTCCAAAATTCAAAGAGAACAACTTCAAGAAACATACACTAAAAAATGACCTTTCAAGTAATACAAATCTGATCATGAAAGAACATCACAAACATCAAATTTAATATTCAGTATTCAGTGTCTACATGAAAAACAAAAGTTTTATGAGGCAAAATGCTCATTAAAAGTTAAAACTATGTTTACTAGGAAACATAAAAAATGAAATATTCATTTCCATGTGTGTTCATTTATCTCTCTCAAAGTGAAAGGTTCACACAATTGTTTGAAAGAATTTATTCTTCCTCAAAACATACTACCAATAATGATGCAGTAAGAGACAATAGAGCAGATGTCCTCGAAGAGATCAGTAAGAGACAATAGAGAATAAAGGAGAAAAATGGGTAAATATTTAGCATTAGTATTACTACTCAAACTAATGAACATGGACATCTACCTATTTTAAAGCCTCAATTTTCTGTTCTTTATAGAAGTGAAATATATAAATAAATTCCTAAACATCTTTCCTATTAGTAAAGTATTTTCTTTAACCCATGAACAAAAAATATATCAATGAACAAACTTTTTCCTAAATTAACTACAGAGATTACAAATACTTAAGAGTCACAGTGCTCTAGGCATAGCTTCTAAAATAGACAAAACCTCAACCACAAAATCTGGGTTGTTCCCATCTTGTAGTTTCTAAATTGTTCAAAAACGATCTTTCAAATATCTCATTCTATCACCAACAAAGCCCATCAACAAAATTCCTCTACCGACCCAATTAAATAAATAAAGCAGTACAAATTCTGTTTGCTTCAATGTTTTGGTCGAAATTAAATATTTTTTTAAAATGGAAAACTCATTGCTTGTCTTCAAAACTTAAATATTTCAAAACTGATAAATCGCAGAAAGAAGTTTAAGGAAGAAAAAGGAACTGAAATTTCCAAAGAAAGAAAAACTTACACAGAACATAACCCACATAGAAATCCAATCCACACTATCATATGTAGAAAAATCTCTCAAAAATAATTAGAAAATACCCAAAAAAAAAATGACCTCCTTAAATAGATAAGCAAAGTGTTCACAACATTGTAATTGGGTCATAGCAGAACAAATACTTGAGATTAAATAATAATCTCACAGATTAGAGAGGCTTTTGACTAAATAGTTACAGTGTTGGAGAGGTTTGTAATCTTCAAGAATCATAGGAATATAAGGAACAGAGGGGTTGCAAATTCAGGAATAGAAGGGAGAAAGAGTGTGATGTGGTGGTCTTGAAACCAAGAGATGAAGGTTTATTGTAAAAGAAGAGTCTGACGAAAGGGTAGCAGATTTAGGGAAGGAAAACAATTAGGCAATTTGACCTTTGAAGTTGTTGTGGACTTTTCTTGTCATAATAAGTGAAGAGATTGCTTGCCTCCTGAGTAATTAGGTAGGAGACATCCAAATGCAATCTCCTCAAGTGAGTTAGGGCAAGAAGGAAAGAACCAAACAAACAACATCAAAATCTGAAATCTACAAACCGTAACAGAAAATCCCAAAACATCAAACCAAATATCTAAATCTATACCTATCCAACCAAAATACCCAAAAACTAAGTCATATTAAATACCCAAATATAAGAAAGGGGAAAAAAATAACCGATGGCAGTTTCGGCGATCTGATGATGGCAGGTAAATGGCCTGAACAGTGTTTTTTTCAATTTTTTTCTCTTAAGAACGATTCAACAAAACATAGATGGGTGAACCAAAAAAAGCACAAACATAACAAAAAACTGCCAAACAAAATACAACAATCGAACAAACAGAACTCAAGGAATTGTAAAAATAAATTGGAAATTAAGGGAAGAGGTAGCCTTTTCAAAAACCTATAAACGGTAATTGAATAGAAAACCAAAAAAGGGGGAAAAAATCCCTACAAACGAAAAACAGAGTAACTACAAACGAAAAACTTTAAATTTATACTGCAAAAACCTTAACAACAATGGTAGAGAAGAGACATGGGAAACGAAAATATAAAAAGGAGAAAATATTTCAACAAAAAATTAAAAACAACATAAATGAAATGACAGAACTTTATTTTTTTGGCAACACATAAATCTATGTTCTTTAGCACCAAATCGATTTCAGTTTGACAGAAGTCATCAATAAATCTACACTCCACAGTAATTTTCAAAACCCTAGAAACAGTAATTGAATAGAAAACCAAAAGAGGGGAAAAAATATGCCTACCTTCTGAATTATCTTCTGAATCGCTTCTGAATCACCTGTTGTTGCAGAGCACGAACAGAGGTTGAACCATTACAGGGGTTTTTTTTTTTTGTCTGTTTGATGGTTTGGAACACACTAGTTCGATCTATGTGTATATGGAGGTGCAGCGAAGAATCGTGAGTTTGAGGGAGTTCGAATTTGATCGGGAAATATGGTTTGGGTTTTAGGGTTTGCGTTTTTTCTTTTTCATTTTTTTGTTTTTGTGGATAACCGACTGGTGTCTTATAAGGCTTGCGTTTTCTTTTTCTATTTTTTTCTTTTGGATAAGCGGGTGGGTGTCTGAAACTGAGTCTCTCCATCGCACCAAGCGAGATTTTAAAGAATTTACTCTACACGTGTCAGTTCCTTAAGCGGCCTTTTTTTTCCTAACGTGGCAGCATTTCCTAGAGGCTTCTGCTATTATATATAGTATTAGATAGGGGTTAAGGGGTTATTTTGGTCATTTGTTATGTTTAGGGAGTATTTTGGTCATTTTTTAGTTTTAGGGGGGATTTTGGTAATTTTTTAGGTTTAAGGTGTATTTTTCTAGGTATTTTGGTCATTTTTTAGGTTTCGAGGATATTTTGGTCATTTTAAGGTTTAGGGGTTATTTTGGTCATATATAGGTTTCAGAGGTACTTTTGTCAGGGGGTATTTCAATTAATTTCTAGGTTTTGAGGGTACTTCGATAATTTTTTAGGTTTCGATGATATTTTGATCATTTTTAGGTTTCTAGGTTATTTTGGTCAATATTCAGGCTTTGGGTTTATTTTGGCCATTTTTAAGGTTTCGGGGGTATTTCGATCATTTTTAGGTTTCTAGGTTTTTTTGGTCAATTTTCAGGTTTTGGGGTTATTTTGGCCATTTTTAAGGTTTTAGGGGTATTTTGGTTATTTTTAGGTTTCGGGGTTATTTTGGTTTATTTTTGGGTTTCGAGGTTATTTTGGTCATTTTTTAGGTTTCGGAGGTATTTTGGTAATTTTTTACGTTTCAGGGGTATTTTGGACTTTTTCTTTTGGGTTTTGGGGGGTTTTTTGGTCATTTTTAGGTTTTGGAGGTATTTTGCTCATTTTTTGGGTTTTATGGGTATTTTAGTCATTTTTAATGTTTCGAGGGTATTTTGTTCATTTTTTTGGTTTCAGGGGTATTTTGCTAATTTCTTGGTTTTGGGGTTATTTTAGTCATTTTATGGGTTTTGGGGGTATTTTGGTAATTTTTAGATTTCAGGGGTATTTTGGTCATTTTTTAGGTTTCAGGGGAATTTTCATCATTTTATGGATTTCAGGGGTATTTGGGTAATTTTTAGGTTTCGAGGGTATGTTGGTCATCTTTTAGGTTTCAGGGGTATTTTGGTCATTTTTTGGATTTTAGGGGTATTTTTGTAATTTTTAGGTTTCGGGGAGTATTTTGGTCATCTTTTAGGTTTCGGGGGTATTTTGGTCATTTTTTGGGGTTTTTGGGGTATTTTGGTAATTTTGGAGGTCAAGAGGGTATTCAAGTAGTTTTAGAGGTATTTGGGTCATATTGGGTTAAATAGGTGGGTTACTAATTAAATGGGTTGGGTTGGTAATATATAATTAATTTATATATAAACGGATCATAAATGGACTAGCCTCTAAGCACGCCTCCTGCGCTCACAGGTCATAATACTCATCACACCCCTAGGTTTTTTTTTTTTATGATTAGAGAATGTAGTAATCCCAAATTATAATAAATGCTCTAAATTAATCTTTACCCAAAAAATAAAAGAGCCTCTGAGCACGCGTGTGAACGCGTGCTCAGAGGCTAGTAGATAGATAAATAAATAAAACCACTCTCCCACAAACTCATGTTTTCAAAACAACCCTATCAAAACAAAAAAAAAAAAAAAACCCTCAGTCAATTGAATAAAATTTTAAAAAAAAATTGACCATTTTCAAAAGAATATTGAATTATATTTCTTCCAAATTTGGTTTTTCCTCATGATTCAAGGGTGTTGTGGTCTTTTTTTAGGCTTCAAAGGTATTTCAGCTATTTTTCTTGCTTTGGGGATGTTTCAACCATTTTTTGGGTGGTAGGGGTGTTTCGGTAATTTTCTACGGTTATATAGGTAAGTTGGCCTTCTTTTAGTTTTAGGGGTATTTTAGTCATTCCAAATTAATAAAAAATTATATTTTAATTATTTTCTAGTTATTACATCATATTTTAAAATTTGTAGAGAGGAATTATATTTTATTAATTTGAAGTATTAAATTAAAATATATTAAATTAGTTTGAAGTATAAATTCAAATAAATTTTGTTTAGTTGAATTATGAAAATATATTTCTATTAATTAATATATTTCATTTTATTAATTTGTAGTGTTAAATTATATTTTATTAATTTGAAGTTAAATCTTATTAATTATTAAATTATACTCAAATAATTTGTAGTATTAAAATATATTTACATAATTGGAAGTATTAATTATATTGTTATTAATTAGTAAATTATATGTTATTGACAATTGTACTATTAAATTGCATTTTAGTAATTTGAAGTATTAAATTATATATTTGTTAATTTGTAGGATTAAATAAAAAATTTTAATTATTAAATTAAATCTTATTAATTTGAAGTATTAAATATTTTTTTTATTAATAAAATCCGTATAGAGCTATTAAGGCAGACTTAATTTTCGCCACAACAAGTTATATTCCCGTCATAATAAACCTTAGCCTACTCTTTCTTTATTGCAGCAACTTTAAAATTCTGAATGTTGTCACAATAGGTCAAAATGTTGTCACAATAAAAATTCTGAATTCCCTCTAAAACTCTTCGGTTCCCACCAAAACACTTAGTAAAAATTTGGGTCTCTTTACTCTCTCACTCAAATCAAACCATCGTATTGCACAGCCAAACACTCTTTACTGCATTCTCCCTCACTCTCGTCTCCGAACCCTCACCGCTCAGACTACTAAGCCACCACCGTCCTCCCCGCCACCAGTCCAACAGTCCTTCGACAACGTCATTCTCCCTCACTCCCTTCCTCACTCTCCCTCACACTCTGTAGGCCTTGCCTTCTGCCACCGACACCACCACCGCCAACAACACAGCCACCGCAGCCATCCTTGGACTCCTTCCCTCCCTCATCACTGTCTTTTCATTCAGTTGGTACAGTTCTCATTTTTTTTTTTTTTTTTGTGATTTCTTTTTCATTAAATTAATTTACTTTTGTTTGTTTTTTAATCTAAAATTTCAAACTTTTTTGGAAATAACGTTTGCGGGTTTTAAAAAAAAAAAAGTTTTTTTGGCCTCTATAAATTGGAATTGGTTTGGTTCTGATGAATAACCGTTTTCTGGGTTCTGCAGATTTGAATCTCTCTTTCAGTGTTGGGCTTAAAATTTTGAACTTTGACAGTGTAAATCATTCTTTCTCTCTAATTCCTCTTTCCAATTATTTGTTAATTTTCTCATCTGGGTATACTTTGTTATATAATGGGTCTTTGCTAATTTCAGTTTTGGAGTTTTGTATCTGGATGTTTTAAACTTCAATTCACTATTTTTATATTAGCTTCAGTATCATTTTTGAAATAGTACGCTGTGTATATGTTCTAGGCTTGGATTGAGAATGTGAAAGCATCCCTGGATGATGGAGCTGTAAAAGTCTTAAAAGCAAAGCTAGCTATAACTAGAGGTTTAGAGAAGAAAGTGAAAACAGAAAAGTCAGGTAAACTGCAATTTTTATTTTTATACTTTATGTTTTAACATTATGTTTAGATTGTGATTGATTTTTGCGCGCGCACACACACACACGTACTATCTATATAGGTTTTGCTCATGAGAAATGGAAAGATATATGATGTCTAATATTGAAGTCCTCATATGAGGCTTCCAATTCTAGATAGGCAATCACCTGAGGAAATGATGTAATCAGTACTGGTGTTGGATTGGGGTTTTTTGGCCATTTGAAGAACTTATACCTAGTAATTGTTAAGTCTAAATAAGGAAGAACAAATGCGAGATCAAAATTCAGCAGTACTTAATAATCAGAAATTGCATGAAAGAGACCTTTTACTATGGTTGCTAAGTGATGCAGCCATGCAGGCCTAGACTTAGTTTGCTCACTATAAACAACTCTAGCTTATCTTGGTTTGTTTGGGTAGTCCAATTTAGTCTGACTAGGCCCCAGACATTAGATGGTTTAGATCTAGGATGCAATTTAAGAGAGTGGAAGTCGGAGGGAGCATGAGAATGACATTTTACAACTCATAAGGTCCACACGATCTACAATATATATGTGTAATGTGTATATGTTCTTGTTTATTTATTTATGGTTATAGAATTTGTATGAAGGTAGAGTTCGTCTTCTAGTAAGGAACTCATCTTAGGGAAATTCTTATAATTGAGTTTCTCTTGCTGTACAATGCTTTCATTTTAGATTAAAGAAAAAAAAGTAGTTAATTTATTCTAATCACAGAGTGGAGAGGGGTCTGGCACTCTCTTCCACAAATTATTTTCCATAGGTCTAGGTTTATATATCTGTAATTAATAAGGTGGCTTTTCAATTAGTATCTAGTGAAAGTATCTTTTCACCTAAAATTAAGTAGTGTCCAATGTTTTAATAAATGGACTAGATCGGTGGTTCAACTATGAACTGCTTCCTTACACTGTCCAATTAACCTTAAATAACTGTATATGTGAATAACCACTCTAAAGTCTAAATTGTTGACCTGCGGGTCTAACTGTGCGAATCAGCAACCTCTTCTTGGGTCAAACAGGTGAGTGGCTTGAGTTTCTATCTTAGAACGCCATTTCAATAACACGGCAACCCCATTTCAATAACACACCATTTCACTAGGGATAGCAATTAGGAGGCCTATGTGGCTGATTTTTAGGATTTATGCTGACTGGATCAATACTCATGGTTGGTGGCAATAATGCTAAACTTAAGTTGCTGCATAACTGATGTTGTGATTATTGAACAACATCAATTATGCATGTTATATGTAAAAAATTTGAGATCCACAATTGAATGATTCTACTTGCAGGTTATATGTAAAAAAATTTAGTGTCATCACAAGTATTAGTACTCTCTTGCTGTCTTTACAGGTATTGAGTCCTGCAATCCATATGTAATTTGGTAACAGCAATTATAACGAAACCTGGATTTACTTTTGTGAGTTTTTTGTTTTTTTTTTAGAAGTAACTTGTGTGAGTTAGTAAAGTAGGAAAAAGAAAAAAAGGTTGAGGCAAATTGACTCATTGTTGTAAATTTTTTGTTCTTTTTTATAAAAATTTGTGCTTTCGTTTTGGGGGCAAATTGTCTTCCTAAGTAGCCGTTTAGTTACAACTATGACTATTTAATTCATGTGTCCACACAAAGCCATATAGAATGGAATGATATACTATGAAGATACTATGGAATCTATGGCCATAATTTAAACCTGATTAATTGAGCAATTATTAGACATGCAATGCAATTTGAGGGAACAAAAATCTTTTAGATTTTTGTGTATATTGGTCAACATCATATCGCATTGATCATGGAATTTGGAAAAAATGTAGGGAACCCAACTTTGAATAATATATAATTGAATAATTGAATTCCCTAGCTGGATTCTCGAATCTGATTTCCTTGTGAAGCTTTCACCACTTCATATCAGCGAGAAAACAATTCCTCAAAACTGTATCATATAGAGCATTGAAATTGACATTTATATTTGAATGAAATAGAGGTTGGATTTATATATTAAAAAGAAAAAGAAGGTTACTATGTACTTGACTATAACTGAGCCACAATATCTGTGCTTTTCTAGTTGTGTGTGTGTAATGTGTACACAAATGGTATATTCCATTAGAGTGAAGTCGGAGTGTTTAACAAATTAGCAAAAGATTCCATGTTGAGTTGACTGTATTATTGAGTTGACTGTATTACTGACTCCTGTGCACTAAAATTCATTTCAAAAGTGCAATTCCTTATAAGGCAGTAGAGTATGTGTTGTCCATTGTAATTTACATAATATACTCAATTGATTTGTCCAGATCTGAAAATTCCGTAGTAATATATGTTCAAATTCCATATCTTCTGGCCATATTTTATTAGCCTTTTTCTAATTCATTTCAACTGAAAATCATAGACCTCATTTGATTGGCAAGAAACCATTTGGCAAAAACAATCAACTCTGTGGCTATATAGGGTGAAACTAAAACAGGTGGTCTACACTCCCTTGTTTACTCTAGCTATGCATTTTTGGCATTTAAAGCCCAAGTAGAAGGGATTGTATTATTTACTTGCATGAGTGCCACATTTATGTCTTATGTGAGTTCTAAGATCAAATACAAGTTCTCTAATAACCTCTTTTGTGCTCTTGCCATGCATTTTGGACTTTTATATCTATCAATCTCTAATCAGGCTCATCTATGGTGAGCTTGTTGGTCAATGAAAGAACAAAAATCCAAAAGAGGGTTTGTTAAATATAGCTCTGATAAAAATTTTTAAAGGTAAAAGATTATTAGAATATGTTATACTTTGAGTTATTTTTTTATATTGCCATGTTAATAACAAAAATACCCTCATTAACAAGCTAATATAAAAAATAATTCAAAGTAACTCTTAAGAGTTTAGTTTTACACCAGTGTAAATGGCTAGTTTGTTGACATTTCATTCTTTTGTGTTTCATTGTAATTTGATGCAACTTGGTGTTTTAATAGATACTGAGGACATACCCGTATCCATACCCGCAGCTGGAGCGGTTCTTGTGCCCAATAAATGTGGGCCTAACCGATTCGATGATATATGGAATATGCCACCAAGCAAAAAATTATTCTTGGAAATAAATGGGGTGGGCCAGCCAGTCAGGGAGAATGCTGGACCTTGGGCAAAGTGGCTAGGAACAGTGGCAAGAAAGCCTGATATGTGCCCAATCAATTACCGCTTATGGCACCGGATGCCACTACAATACAAGAATCAGTGTTGGGAAGCCATTTAGGTATTAGGAAAAAAGCAATGGTAAAAGAAATGACTATGAATTTCCTTTAAACATACATCAATTGCTTCAATAGTCATGATTTTCTTCTTCTTTTTTTTCTTTTATCTTTTGGTTCAAAATAAAATTCAATCTTTCTAAATAAAATTATATAAGGTTATGAAAACTACAAGAATAGGTTCTATCTCTCTTTCAATGGTATGACTTTATTTAAAGTTTGAAGTTAATTATCTTTAATTTGGAAACCCCTATTTGTTCATTTCGCTAGTAAGGACTGTTGATAATCTGTTTTTGTTAAGTTTGCAGGTCGTTTAATGTAGGAGACATGTCCTAACTGAGGAGATTTTGTCAAGCCCTAGAAATGATCTTTGTTAATGTATCTTCAAGTTACAAATGTCATTGCTTGTGGAAAAATTGTGTGACTTATGGCTTGATAATGGTGTATTGGATCTTTGATAGAACCAGAGTACCAAGTCCATTTGTATATATGTATTTGTAGATATGTGCTTCATTTGGGCTTACTGAGTATTTGAAATGCCTTATAATATTTTCTTTTGCAAACTACAAGAATAGGTTCTATCTCTCTTTCAAAACTACACCATTTTGGTATCAAGTTCTCTCTCTTTCAAATTCTTCACTCTTTTTTACTTGTTTAAAGCTTTGTGTCAGTTTGCTATTATGTTAAAAATGTGACATTTTAAAGTTAATTCAACTTTACACATGGTAGGCACGATGGGTAATTTCTACAGCCCGCATCCCACTTGCCAAGCAAAGGAAATTGGTACTTTCACAGATTGGGAAGTTGTGGAGGGGCCACAAATCAGAGTTGAAGGAGAAGCACTACAACCTAAACAAAACTCAGGAAGATTTACTTCAGCTATCACTGCCGGAGGTTGATGACACTCAATTTCATGGCTTGGTGGAGTAATGGTTCTCTGACGATTTTAAGGTAGTAATAGTTACAGTAGTATAAATGTTTTGCTTTTACAGGTTCCATGCTCAAGATTTTTGGTCATATTAGCTTGTTATTGTAATTGGTAGTGACTTTCTTGAAATGTTTGTAGGAGTTGTTGAAACATAACAAAGTGCAGCGTGGGAAGCAGAAGGAGCTACACACGCTCGGATCCAGAAGCATGGCCCAGACGGCGGATATCATTGTAAGAACAATATTATATATATTAATATCATGCTTACAATTACAAAGCTTATATTATTTTGTGTTCTAAAGTAGGAATAAATGTGTTTCGACACCATCGAATTGACACCCTTGCTTTAATATGCTGAATGTACTAACTATGTTGTAGGCAAAAAAGAAAGGCAGGCAACTAGAGAGAGGTAAGATGCATGAAGTGGCGTATTCTCACCGTGATGGTGCTGCTGTGAATGCCACTACAGAAGCGAACATTGTAAGTTTGTAACAAATTATTTTAGTAATTTGAATGTATTGTATTTTGAGTTCGAAGGAAGTTCTTTGATTAACGTCACATGGTAGGGACTTCAATTAAAGGGGATACTAGTTTCTCATTGCCCAACCTTGTCCTTGATTAGGTTGTTGGCATCATTAGATTAGATTACATTAGGGTCATACAATGTTATGATACTTTTGTTTATAACATTATTATTTTTATTTATTAAAAGATCCTTTACTCTTTTATGATTAAGATTGCAAAGAGGGTCACAGGTTTGAATACTTTACCTAACAGATCATTTTTATGATTAAGATTGCAGGTTTTTGTTTTCATGGTGAATATTTCTTAACTTAGTGCCCAATGTTTGAATAGTTTTATGGTGCGGCTATATTATTTCTTTAGGATTGGAAATGTAGTTTGTCCTGCAATTTTGACTTAAAGCTTAATGATTACAGTAAGCAATCTTGAAGACTGGAGGCAATAATTTAATGTTGTTGGATTTGGGAAGTGTCTTACTAAGCTTAATAAGCCTAGAGTCACATGTTTAACTTTGTTGCAACTTATAATATGATGTCTTGATACTTCATTATTTCTAGATATTATGGTGAAAGGGGCTTTGAGGTTGATAATGAGTTTCATTTCTATGATAATGGCTACAATTTTTAAATTTTCCTGTCTGTTAATCCCCCTTTATAAATATTGCTGCTTGTTTGAATTTGCTTGGTTGTGTTGGACAAAGCGCTCTCAATCATAAGTTGCTTTATTACTTTTAGTTTAATTTCAATGATTACTTAAGTGCAAGGTGGTCCAACTTAACACCAACTTCTTTTTTCGATGCTGATTTACCTCTACCTGAACCTAATCTGTGAAGACATTAATGCTTGAAAGTAAAAGCTTAAGTGGGATATCAAAAGCATTGGGTGTCCTTATACAAAAGGTCTTTAGTAGATATTGTTGTGAATATTCTTGAGGCCATTTCAAAGAACTGAGAAGGGTGTCGAATGTGTTAGTGGTTTGCATGATAGGGTCCAACTAGTAATCATACTAGTAGTTTTCCTATGCATTTGAGTGTACCCACCTATAGTTTTATTTAATTACATCAGTGAGGATGACATCTGTAACATCTAAAAACCCAATGAAAATATCCAAAAATTCCCTAAGCATAAATAGATTTTTGGTTTCAATATAGGTTGCATGTTTTGGGATAGTGTTGTTTTGACATATTTTAATAGTGCTCATTTTGGAGCAGTAAGACGGTTAGATTTAGTTGTTTTGAGATTATATGATTAATGAGTACAGTTCTGACATTGCAATGCATATCAAGGGCACATGACATAGGTTCATCTATGGAAAACTACACATTGCAATGCATATCAAGGGCACATGACATATTGTTTGGGTATATAATATCTTGTGATATCTGAAATAAAATGTTGTGGTAATTTGAACAGATTTTCATACTGATCTATTTAAGGAATCAAACTGGACAACTCTGGTCCATCTTCAATGTTATTGTGAATTTTGTCTTGGAAAATATTGTGTTATTTGAACCTTACCTGTTTATAATCCTCCCCATGCAAGCCTAATTTACAAGCAGATTGGGGTGGAGTTCAGGTATCTCAAGCTGTGCTTGTAAAACGGTTACGCAAGCTCACAATGATAAGCAGTTTTGTAACCTAAAAGAATTACAAAACTAATGAACAAGAACAAAATGAATCTATGAAGTCTATGGGTTTATACAACTTTTTGTTAAATTTGTTTGTATATGAACTAGGAAACTTCTAGGTTCAAAACATTGTAGTTCTTCACATGTTGGTTTAATTTTTGATATGCTTAGATATTTGATGGAAACTCTTAAGGACACAATATATATGGTTTGGGTTCTAAGTACACATGGTATAACTCTAACCCAACTGTTTTTTTTTTTCTTTTATAATAACTCCAACCCAACTTTTATATATATAAAAGCATATTACTCATGTTGGCATGTGTATTATTGCCCTCGTTGCTACTATGTTGTTTTGTTTATTTGTGATCACTAGGCAAAGATGAAACATCTTATGACAGAGGGGTCACAATTGCGGGGAAACGACATTGAGGCAGGCATACTTTGGCAGCCCGATGATGCATTTGCACAGGTCCTTAGTGCAGAGAGAGGTGGCCGTGTTAGAGGGGTAGGCTTTGGTCCAACCCCCTCTGGCAATCGTGCGAGGTCAATGGATGATAGTACGCCACCTCCAACATCTACTGCAACGGACCAAAGGGTTATGGAGTTGTCTACTCAAGTCAAAGAAATGAAGGAGAAATGTTTGCGTTATGATGCTGAAATGAAGGAGAAATGTGCGCATTATGATGCTGAAATGAGGTTAGTAAGGAGGATGTTGACTTCACTGTGCCCATCGTTTCCCAGTCTGTCTATGGTAAGAAGTATGAATACAAAGTATGTGCATTTTTGTTCATGTTTGTATGGTGATTGGTGGGTTGTCAAGAAGTTTCTGTGATGGAAAATAATCAGATGAAATTTTATTTGGAAATGGTTTATGGATAATTTATGAAGTTAATGGGTTATTGGATGGTATATGATGCTTTTGTGTGTGTCTGTGTGTGTAGGTGATTGGTGAGTTTTGATCTAATGAATTTTGCTGTGAAATGGGTTAATTGGGTGGCCATGTCTTTGGAGAACTTTTTCTATTTGCTAAATATTGTTGGTTGCCTGCTCTATACAAATAAAGATTCTTTTTAGTTATTTTACCAAAAAAATAATAGTAATAAAGATTCTTTTTTTTTTTTTCATTTATAATTACTTCTTTTACAGTCTAATTTAGATTGCATTAGTGTTTATTTATTTATTAGTGGGAGGGTGTCATGTCAGGTCAGGTCTATTTTGCTTGGTGTGTTATGACTTTCTAGACTGATTAGTAGTGTGATTGAAGATGAGAATCAAGTGCTGTAATGAGGTGTAGGAATATACCAAGGTTGTAAGTAAATGAGTGATCAGAGAGAGGAAAATATGCCCAAGTCGTGGCCCAGAATTTGACAAGAACTTTTAAAGAGAAAATATATATGTATAGCAGGTCGGAACAACTAAGTTACCCATTGAGTTAATCTAGTAATTTTCAGGTTCATATGATCTAATGTCCTGAGTTTAAGTCTTTTAATCGACACTTTAAATCATCCCAAATAAAAACTTTCTTGTAATTACCCCATGTTTATAAGTATAAAATTTTAAAAATAAAATAAAAAAGGTTAAACAACCAAGTAATCAACTGATCATTCAGGCGGTCTTACAGCGCTTGATTATTACAACCACCTCAAATAGAGGAAAAATAAAATTATTTGTCCTTGAATTATTACAAGCAGCAAAGTGAGGTAAACTCATTCATTCCAAAAAATGAAATTAAGCTTGTTTAGAGTTTAGACTCAGGCTTGTTAATACAATAAGGTAAATTTATGGGTTTTTAGAAGTTACCTTGAATTTAAAGTCACCCCATAAGTATTTTTTTTGTAAATATATTTTTGTGTTGTTTATTAAATCCTCATTTTAACTTATTTTAGTTATTAACTGTATTGTGGTTTTGTGACTGGGAGCTTGGAAAACATTTTCCTTTTCTTTGTTTTGATGGTTGTTTCGAGGTTATTTGTAAGTAATCACTTATTGAATCTTTTGCATAAATTGCTTACTAATCACTTTTTGAGAAATTTATTGAGACTAATGCCCAATTGATATACTTAACTAAAATCAGTCATTTTGAGTGTCTTTTAATTGCTAATGTGGCACTTGGTAGTAATACTAGTGATATTGTGTCATTCAGCTACTAACTCTGTTATTTAGTACACTAATCCATTGTGTGTTTCTTAATTCGTAGGATTGTGATGGTGATTCTGTAGTGGATATCCAGTCTCTCGGTGCTCAACACTTATCATTTGATGATAAGCAGTAGGCGATACTTTGGGCACCTATTTTGGAGTAGTTACTATGATATTTTGATATTTATAATAAAGTTTCAAACTTTGATATATATGTACACATCATAGTTGGAAACTTTATTATAACATTCTAGACAATTAGAATGTATTCTTTTGTGCAGGACATTCTATATAGTTAGAATGTATTCTTTTGTGTAGGACATTGTACATAGTTGTTTAGAATGTATTATTTTGTTCATAACATTCTACAAACTTGGGATGTTTTATTTTGTGTATAAAATTCTAGACATTTGGGATGTAATTATTGATATGGTGTAATTAAATATATTTAGTTTCTTGGTTTAATGTGGTATGGTATTTGCTATTGAAAAATATGAATTGTAATTCATTATAGTTGCTATAAAATAAGTATTGGAAAATATGTATTTTAGGTACCTTACAGGTGCTGAAAATTTTTTTTAAAAAAAAGACCTATGCTAGCGCTTTGGAAAGCGTTGGTGTAGGTCCTTTTAAATTATATTGATTTAAGACCTATACCAGCGCTTTTCAGAGCGCTGGAATAGGTATTGCCTATGCCAGCGTTTTCAAAAGTGCTGGTATAGGCCTTTTAAATTTTATTCATTCAAGCCCTATACCAGCGCTTTTGAAAGTGCTGGAATAGGTACCGCCTATGCCAGCGCTTTTAAAAGCGCTGGTATAGGCTTTCAAAAGCGCTGGTATAGGTTATGTTCTCATTTTCATAAAGGTTGTCCCGACACAAGTAAAAACGCCGGAACAGGGTCTGAAAGCACCGGGACCCTATCCCAGCGCTTTTGAAAAAACGCTGGTACAAGTCCCGCGACCCTATCCCGACATTCAAACACCAGCGGTTTGAAGCACCGGGAAAAAAAATGCCAGGATAGGAATTTTGACCCTATCCCAGCGCTTTTTGGGGCTATCCCTGCGGTTTTGAAAACGCTGGGATAGCCCCTTTTTTTTGTAGTGTTGGTCTCTGTATCCATGTGTGACGGCTCTTAAAATAAGCCTTATATATGTCTAGGGTTTTGAAAACGCTGGGATAGCCCCATTTTTTTGTAGTGTTGGTCTCTGTATCCGTGTGTGACGGCTCTTAAAATAAGCCTTATATATGTCTAGGGTTGTGAGAAAAAAAACCCTAAACAAATACAGAAGCTTGGGCTGAATTTCAGATCTAGAAATTATGAAATCATAATTCTCGATAGATAGAGCTGCTGTCGAGCTATCTATCGAGCTTTACATTAAGTCTCGATAATAGGCATCTGTCGAGCTATCTGTCAAGACTAAATGAATTGCTTTTCTTCACTTGTTTCTTGGACCAATCTTCATGTCTTTAATACTTAACTTGAACAACATGTTTCTTGAAGTACTAAACCCTTAGATCTACCCAACTACAAGTAAAGTGTATTTTGTCAAAAGATTAGCCAATTACAACAAAATATGACCCTAACATTTATGAAACTAAATTTTGAAGATCATTTACATTAGTTTTTGTAAAATAGAAAAAATCCACATTTTCCCAACTAACTGCCAAAACATTCTACATTAGTCTATGTAAAGTTGTGATTTACAACTATGTTTTTGTTGGCTTTAATTTCGTATCAAATTTGATTGTATTTGTTCAATCTTTTCCCTATATGTTTGTGGGATTTAATATAAGGGTTAAGTGTGAGAGTTTGAAGAAGAAAAGCTCAAGACAGTGAAGTTCACAATTGGCTCACAAGTGGACGTACCCGCGAAATGCCACTTGAGCTGCACGTGCTGGAATCTAAATAGTTTTATCAAGGCTGGATTTTGTGAGACACTTCGCTACTTGGCCAACTCGTGAGTGACCCACGAAACTCTCTGCCAGGATTTAAAAGTAAGCTTTTCTCATTTCTTTTACATACATATATATAAACCCTCATTACCCACGAAATTGTATGGAGACTTTTAGAGAGAAAACCCTGGAAAAATACTTGAGAGTTAGAAGATTGTATACCCACAATCATCTGCAGATTTTTCTTAGTTTTCCTCTACTCTTACCTCTCCAATTACAAATCATTGAGAGGTTCTTATCTCAAAGACTTTCCTCACCCAATCATAGTGCTGTGAGAAGTTTTGGTGCAAGTGGGAAGCATTGGAAGGAGCCATTGTTTGGTGGATGCAATTGGGCGATATTGCGGGATCCAGACAACTAGTGAAGACAAGACTCCAAGAAGTCTGTTGGTAACTAGAGCTTGGAGAGCTCAAGTACATTGGTTAATTTAGGCTTAGAAGGGTTATTTCTTATCCATGTACTCCAACTTATTCATTAGTGGATCGATTCGGCTTGGAGGGCCCCAGAGAGGTTTTTAGTCGAGTACTTCGGTTTCTCTTCGATAACACATCTCAAAGTTATCTTGTATTTGCATCTCTCTTCCCTAACTCTTTAAGCTTTACATATATTGTTTATTGTACGTGCTTATGATTTAGAGAGTTGTTTCGGTTTTATTATGATTCATTTACTTTTGTTCCACACTTAGATAAGTAAAGTAAAAGTGATTAAGCCATAATTAAGAAATGGAAGTCTAAACAAGCTATATTGTTTTCACACTATTTGAGCTTTCAGTCTATGTATAATTGTGTAAAATACTAAAATTGATCACGTAAACCTACATTTACACTATTTATTTTGCATTTATTATTTTTATTATTTTTTATGTATCCTATGAACAAAGGAAGAGAGTGGATGATAGTTGTTGTGTGTGAAAAAAGAGAAAAAAAATTGATATCTTAATGAAATATAGTATAAAATAGATAATCTAGTGTGGATGTTTTTAAAAAATGGTTATGTAAAATAGTAAGAAATAGATTCTTATGTTAAATCAAATGAAATTTTTTGTACGACGTAATCTGATTGCTATTATTGTGATTCAAAATTTATAAATATTACACTATTTATAGGAATATACTTATATTATTAAGAGAACTACATTTTTTTTTTTTAAGAAAAATATTTTGAGAATTTCTAAAAAGGAGCAAATATTAGGACCAATGGGTTAGATTCAATGACAACGTTTCGTAGTCCTATTGCTCCATAGTGACCCCTAATTTACTAACGGTAACCTCTCATCTACGATCTTCGAACCCTGGCAACCCTAAATTTCACTCTTTCCCTCTCTGTTTGGTTGCAAGGAAAGGGCAGGAAAATGGAGAAAAGAAAACCAAAAATTTCCAATTTTATGGTTCATGATGCTTTTGAGCATGAAATTTGAGATTTCTATGCTATTTTCTATTCCTGCATTTTCTGAGCAACCAATCAATTTTTTGAATTTTAGAGGGTTCAAAATAAATTGAGATACTCATACGATCTTGTATGGTAGCTTGATGTTTGGTTGCCAAGAAATTTGAGAAAAAGAGAAAAAGTTTTGAATTTGGTAATTTTGGCTAATTCAACCTTAACCTGAGTTTTGACTATGCATTGATAGTTTCGCATTCCTCATATAATTTTTGCCATTTCTTGTTGGGTCCATTGATAGTTTTAGTATATGGCTATGCATCAAAATTTGAAATTAAAATTTTACAAAATTTGAGAAATTTAGTTTATTTTAGCAATTTTTGAAAATTAAAATATAAATTATAGCTGTTTTGATTACATTCACTGTAAAAGGTCTTCAAGATTTTTTTTTTTTTTTGATCTCAAAAGGTCTTCAAGATTGATGCTTTTACGAATGGGTCTTTAAAAACATCACTTGGTTTTCATAAAAATTTTATCATCCCAATAAAAACCATGGGATTTTAGGCTCCAAACATCTTTCTTTAAAATAAAAATCCATGGAAACATTTTCTTTAAATCATTTCTTTTGGTTTGTTCAAGATTGATGTTTTCACAAACATGTTTTCAATACAAATCCTTTTTTCTCAAAACTCTTGTCATCTAAAAAAAAATCACGGGATTTTTGGATCCAAAATCCTTTCTTTAAATGAAAACTGCATGGGAATTATTTCTCTCTCTTCCAAAACGTTTTTCAATGATTGTTGCTCTCACAAAATTGTTTTCAATACAAACTTTGTTTCCTCACAACTTCTTCAATAAAAGCCATGAGATATTTGGATCTAAGCCTTTTTCTTTAAAAGCAAACCCAAGGGAATCATTTTCTCCAAACTACCTCTTTTCTTTTTCCTTCAAAAATTGTTGTTTCAAAGTGGTGAGCCTCATTCATGTAGGGAGTGTGTGCATGGAGAGTACTCGAAGAAGGTCAACATTAGGCCTTATCAAAAAATAGAAAATGAAAAATACATTTGTTTAGTAAATAAATTCAAGAGAGAAGAAAAACAATTTGGCTAACCTGGCCTCTCAACTTGCTTTGGTAGATTTTCTTGTAGTAAATCCAAGGACTTATTTTCTTGAGTAACTTTTTCTTGAAAACGAGCCAAACCTTACTACTTCAGAAACTTTTCTCTCCATTTTCACAGGAAAAATGGTACAAAGGTAAAAATATAAAAGATAGTAGTGGACAAATTGCACGTTGTCTATCTATATCTATACTACTTCTATACTACTATTTAAGGGGCTACACCTGTTTGGACCGGATTTTTTTTTGTTCCAAAATACCCTTACAGCCTATGTTTAAGTAGGGGCAAAACTTGGTAAAAATGCTTCTTTAACTTCCACGTAAATCACTATCTACAAAATAGGAACACACTCCCAATACACTCACGTTGGTTTTCAAACTCAAATTGCTTCTTCTTCGGTTCTCCAATTCTCTTAATTTTGTGTTTTCAAACTCCTTTCATTCACCTCTTCGCTTCAGATTTCACTACAAACAACACCTCTTTGCTTCAGATTTCACTACAAACAACAACAATAGCAGATAGATTTGAGGTAACCTCTTTTCTTAGATCAAATTTCAGCCCTCGCTCTCCCTCTGATCTCTATTTGGCCATGTTTTGCTTATTGTTATTTTGAAACTTACTGGATATTTTCTGATCTATTGTTTTACAGGCCTTTTGGTTTAGGAGGGGCCGCAATTTAAAGTTGCAAAATTGTAGGTTGTGTGTTCATGGACTCTTTGGTTTTCTTTGTTAACTGATTTTTGTTGTTTTTCTCTGCTTCCTACTTTCCAGTTTCAGGTGGAGGCTTACTGTTCTATCCTTATTTTTCATTTCATTTTTTTTCCCTGAAAATTTCCATTTATGCTCTGTGTGACTATGTGAGAGTGTGTGTGTGTTGCCTCTTATAAGCTGATTATTTTAACAATAATGGAGGATCTGGATCCTTAAGAATGACCAATATGTCACTTGGTGGATGACAAGTGAAAGTCATTTGGAATGTGTGCCATGATGCAACGTGTACAAGTGAAAGTCATTTGGAATCCATGAACATATTTAGTGAATGGAACGCTATACAGACTTGGGGTCTTGCAATTGTGTTGTGGCGGTGGTTTTTTTATATTTTATTTCCCTTATTATGCATTTCTGACTTATTAGTTTTGTGCACTTGCGTTTTCCTCCTTTTTGTTGTTGTTTTGAGTTTGGCTGCCAAATTGTTGATGCATAACCTAACCTTCATAGTGATCGTCATATATATGTTTGGTGCAGAGGGAAGAAAGATCACGATAATGCTATCATATTTTTTTTATTAAAGCTCAAAACGAAGAATTACCGTACTATTGTGCAGGCAGAGGAGATCAGCGTGAGAAGTAGAGAGAGTAAACTGATTTTTGGTGCAAAGTATTTTCTCAAAAAGACACGTTCCAGGTTAGTTTTTGACACTAAAGTTAGCGTTTATCACCTTGCCTTAAATTGTTATGGTTTGCAAGTCTAAAGCTAGCGTTTATCACCTTACCTTAAATTGTTATGGTTAGCAAGTCTGATTTTTTTTTAGACACGTTCCTAAGAAATCATAGCTAAAAAAAAAGTCTTGGATTACCAGATTATGTGTTAATTTTCTTCTCCATGTGTTGTTTTATCCCCAACAAAAACTTATTATTTTATCATGAATTACATTGTAAAAGGACTATACTTTGTTATCATTATCCTTTCCATATCACTAGCCTCTGAGCACGCGTTCATGCGCGTGCTCAGAGGCTCTTCTATTTTTTGGGTAAGGATTAATTTAGAACATTTATTATAATTTGAGATTACTACACTCTCCAATCACCAAAAAAAAAAACCTAGGGGTGTGATGAAAAAATTATTTTACCACACATAATACTCATCACACCCCTAGGTTTTATTTTTTATGTGATTGGAGAGTGTAGTAATCTCAAATTATAATAAATGCTCTAAACCTTAATTTAGAGCATTTATTATAATTTGAGATTACTCCATTTTTCAATTACAAAAAAAAACTTAGGGGTGTGATGAAAAATTATTTCACCACACATAATACTCATCACACCCCTAGGTTTTATTTTTTGGGTAAGAGTTAATTTAGAGCATTTATTATAATTTGAGATTACTCCATTTTTCAATTACAAAAAAAACTTAGGGGTGTGATGAAAAATTATTTCACCACACATAATACTCATCACACCCCTAGGTTTTTTTGTGATTAGAAAATGTAGTAATTCCAAATTATAATAAATGCTCTAAATTAAGGTTTACCCAAAAAATTGAAGAGCTTATGAGCACGCGCATGAGCGCGTGCTCAGAGGCTAGTTATTATTTAAAGGGTTCCAAGCCATTCAAGTTGAGGATTCTAAATAAAACTTCGAAATTTTAATTAAATTATTTATAAAAAAAAAAAAAAAAAAAAAAAAAAAAAAAAAAAAAAAAACTTTTTTTTCACCGTATTTCTCTATATCCCATAAAATTAAGCATCGCCTCACCTTACACTTTCTAGCTTCCTTTTTTTTTCTTTTTTTCTTTTTTTTGGAGATTATATCTACTTGAGCTTATTTTTGACAGAGTTTAACAAGTGCAAAAAAGAAAAAGGTGAGAGAGAAACAAAAAAGGAGAGAGATTTTATAAATAACATATAGTATTAAATTTTAAAACTTAATAATTATACTTTTTTTTTATAAAAAGAAAAAAATCAAGGCTGCGTGCTAACTGAAAAGTAATGCATATGGGAGGTGATAAGAAAACCTTCTTTTGAATCTCTTTACACTTAGTAAACCAGTAATAACTTTCTTTTGATGTGTGATCCTTTGTAACACCCCAAATCATTAGAAAAAGTCACCTACAGTTTCTCGTGATGGTTCTTTTTCACACTTTTGGATTCTTTTGGGGTCGGGTCGTGACAGTTAATTATCAAGGGAGTTCAAAGATGCCTTTCTTTTCCGTGCCAAATATTCAAATGTAACACCCCAGACCGTTAACAAAAAAAAATCCCCTTACAATTTCTATTGATGGTTCTTTTTCAGGCTTCGGACTCTTTTGGGTTCGGGGCATGAAACCATTGGGATACATGTCATTAGTTAGACAAGTCTATTTATCTCTTGATTACCCATACACACAGAAAACTAGTAGTGTACCCTCAAATTCATTTACTTTGCAAGTTTAAATAGTAGGGTTAGTAATGTAAAATTGCTAATTTACAATTTTCTAAATTTTATCTTAAAAAAAAAAAAAAAACAGTTTCCCTTACAACCTTTCTACCTAATCCACGTTTCCGCTTTTTTTATTTTTTATTTTTTTCCTCATTCTCTCTTTCGTATTTTCTCTTTTAACTCTTAATTTTAGCTAAATTTTTAAAAAGAAGTTTGTCCTAAGGACTTTCTGCCTCTTCCACATTTAAAAAAAATATATATATATATATATAGCATTTTTTTTCTCTCTCACGTTTTGATAACCTCTCTCTCCGACGTTAGACATCAAGGGAAAATTAAAAATAATAATCGTAGTAAATAGAGACAGTTTAGCTTATCCCATTACCAAGTAGTTATCCAAAAAAAGAAAAACAGTTATCCAAATTTAAAATTCTACCAAAACCCATTATGAAACACTGAAACACTACTACAGTTATAAGTACCATTTTTTTTTCTTTGTTCTTCATTCTACGAATCTACACGTCTCTCCCACTTTATCACTTTTTCTCTCTTCTTCAAATTATAAAAAAAACAAATCCACTGCTGCAAATCTATTCCCAAATTCTAACTAATTACAAAGGTATGAACATACCGTTTGTTTTTAATAAATTTCATTATATTACTTTCTCTTTCCAATTTGTCTTTCTCTTTATCTCTATTTCTCTAATTGCTCTACCCACGAAGAAAAAAAAAAAAAAACTTATCACATGCGCGAACGTGTGATGAAGTTAGTAGTTATTGTATTTGGCTATAAGTAGGAGGTTATCCACATGTAGTAGTTGGCAATGTTAGTGGGAAGTTTTTGTTTTGCAGTGGGAGACTTATCAAATGTGTGTGCGCAGTTGGTTTTTTTTTTTTTTTTTTTTAATAATTAAAAATATCAAACGTTGGTTGGCTGGTAGATTGACTGTTTTATTATTTTTTGGCATGGTTTTGAATTTTAAGTGAGATTTTTTTTTTCTATACTATTATTTAAGGGGCTTCTCCTGTTTGGATTCCTCATTTTTTTAGTTCAAAAATGCCCTTATACCCCTATATTTAACTAGAGACAAAATTAAAGAACAATCCAGTAAAAATGCAACTATAACTCCCACTAAAACATTACCTAAAAAATAGGACCACTCTCCTATTAATTTTCAAATTTATTTATTCACTTATAAATTAGATTTTCAAAATAAAAATTATATATATATATATATATATATATATATATAATAAAATAAACACAGTTTTTTTTCTCCAAAATAGTACCACTAAAAAAAAAAAGACTCTTCGTACGCGCGAAGCATGTGTGATGAGGCTAGTATCTATCTTCTATATCTATACTACTATTTAAGGGGCTTCCCCTGTTTGGATTCCTCATTTTTTTAGTTCAAAAATGCCCCTACACCCCTATATTTAAGTAGAGACAAAACTAAAGGTCAATTCGATAAAAATGCAACTCTAACTCCCACTAAAACACTGTCTAAAAAATAGGACAACTTTCCTATTAATTTTCAAATTGATTTATTCACTTATAAATTATATTTTCAAAATAAAAATTATATATATATATATAACACATTTTTTTTCTACAAAATAGGACCACTAACAAAAAAAAAAAAAAAAAACTCATCGCACGCGCCTAAAAATCTCATGTCACTCTTCTGTTAATTTTTTTTTTTTGGGAAAATTCTCCTATTAATTTTCAAATTGCTTTATCCACTTATAAATTAAATTCTCAAAATAAAAATTATATGTATAAAATAAAAACACAAATTTTTATTTTGCTACAAAATACTAAATAGGACCACTAAAATAAAATTAAAAAAAAGCCTCATCACACACGCGAAGCGCATGTGATGAGGCTAGTAAGAATAAAAGGAATGTGAGTTGGCAAATAAATTGGAGCATATTTGGTTTTTTTTTTCCCCCCTTTTTCTGCCGGTGGAGATAATATCTATATATTAAGAAGATTTAGAATGTCAATTATTATATTTTTCACTGTAAAAAACACTCATAATTTAATTAACTTATCACTATTCTGTGGGGTTAAAATAGTAAATCAACAAAAAGTTAAAAATATTCCAATAAAAGAAAAACTACCCCACATCCTTGACTCATATATATATATATATATATATATATATATAAAGAATTGAGTTCAAGTTACACCTGATGTAACTCTAAGCAATGTTACATCACTCAATATTTTTTAATTGGATGCGAATTTTGACAAATCGACCGTTGGCTTACATTTGTCCCGTGTTTATAAATCTAACTTTTGAAGAGCATTTACATAAGTTTTTGTTAAATAATAAATAAATAAAATACACATTTTCCCAATTAACCGCCAAAACCTTCTACATTAGTATATGTATAATTGTGTAAAATATTAAAATCCATCAATAGCTACAAAATCATATAAACTTTCATTGACAATATTTATTTTGCATTTAGTTTTTTTATTTTGTATTTACATATCCTGAGTACAAAGAAAGAGAGTGGATGATAGTTGTTGTATATGAATAAAGAGAAAAAAATTTGATATTTTAATGAAATAGAGTATAGAATAGATCATCTAGTGTGGATATTTTTGAAAAGTGGTTATGTAAAATAGAAAGGAATCGGTTCTTATATTAAAAAAAAAAAATGAATTTTTTTGCACCATCTAATCTGATTGCTATTAATGTGATTCAAAATTTATAAAATATATACTTATTTTATTTTATTTTATTTATAGTAATATACTTATATTATTAAGAGAACTACATGTTTCTTTTAAAGAATTTTTTTCTTTTTTTTTGAGAACTTGAATAAAGAAAAGGACCAATGGGTTAGATTCGACGACAACGTTTCATAGCCTCATCACTCCTAGTGACCCCCAATTTAGTAACGGTAACCTCTCATCTACAATCTTTGAACCGTAGCAACCCTAAATTTCATTCTGTTCCTCTCTGTTTGGTTGCAGAGAAAAGGCGGGGAAAAAAAAAAGAAAACAAAAACTTTTCAATTTTATAGTTCACGATGCTTTTGAGTCTGAAATTTGAGATTTCTATGCTATTTTTTGTTCCTACATTTTTTGAGCAACCAATCAATTTTTAGAATGTTAGATGGTTGAAAATAGATTGAGGTACTCCTAAGATCTTTAAACGTAGCTTTATATTTGGGTGCCAAGAAAATTGACAAAGAGAGAAAAAGTTTTGAATTTGGTAATTTTAGCTAATTCAACCTTAACTTGAGTATAAACTATGCAATGATAGTTTTGCCTTTCCTGTATAATGTTGTCCATTTCTTGTTGGGTCCATTGATAGTTTTAGTATATGACTATGCATCAAAATCTGAAATTAATAGTTTTGCATAATTTGAGAAATTTAGTTTATTTTAGCAATTTTTGAAGATTAAAATATAAATTATAGCTGTTTTGATAACTTTAAATAGACCAAGTTAATTATCCCTTTTTTCTCTATTTATAATTCTTTCTCGTGTTGTTATGTAGCAAGAACACCAAAATTGCTCAAATCACAGGAAAAACCAAAGTCGGAACCAGGGGGTCGAGGAAGGCAATTGCTCCCTTACCCCACCAAAAAGCCAACTCTTTGTAAACTATCCATAAAAAACAAAACTAGAAACCGAAACTTTCTCCCAATCCCTCCTTCATTCAATAATCCAACCCATTAAAAATTTTCTTGTAGTCAAGATTTTTTTTTTTTTTTTTTTTTAAGATTCTTCTTATATATATATATATATATATATATATAATGGCAAAATTCAAAACCCAAAATGCTATAATATCCATTTTAAGGTTTTCATTTTTTATTTTTATATAAAAAAATTAGGCGAAACTACACTATTAGTCCCTGAAGTTTATTCTGTGTACGCAATTGGTCCCTCAAGTTTGATGTGAGCACAATTAGTCCCTTAAGTTCTAAAACTGAGTTATATTGGTCATTTTACTAACTTCTGTTAACGGTGTTACTTACGTGGCTAACTTCACAATGACTTGGCATTTTCTTTAATGACGTGGCATATTTTTAATTAAAAAATTACAAATTAAGTGATGAAAAATATTAACCGGTACCAAATTAAAAATAAAATAAAATTTCTACCTACTGTAAAAACCCACAGCGAGAGAGAAAGGGAGAGAGGAAAGAAAACAAACCCCAGCCGCCGCCTGAAGTTCCATTCCCTAACTGCCGCCTGAACTTCAAACTTTTTTTTGGTATTTGAAGTTCCATTCCCTATATTAATGTGAAAAGTAATGCCTACAAGGTTCTTAGAGCGAAGGTAAAATGACTGTTTCATCATATGCTCTCTCTTCTACGTATTTCTGTACCTGTTCATACATAGTGACAGCTAAAATCCTTAACAAGATGAATAATCTGCAATGTAATAGGACTATAATTGTTCTGTGGAGTTCTACTGGAGCCCCTTTCTAACAAAAGTGAAAGAAAATCGTGGTAGTAAAATTATGAGGTTAGACCGACTTTCAGCCGCACAGAATTGAAATGGTGCTCATATTATGGTATTTAACACCGGTCACTGGTGGGAACACCCTTTGAAAATCAAAGAGTAAGCTTTTTTTGTGTTGTGTGAATTATTATGAGAGGCTCATTCTCCTTGGGCTATTGCCGGCGGCAGCTAGGGAATGGAACTTCAGGCGGCTGGGGTTTGTTTTCTTTCCTCTCTCCCTTTCTCTCTCGCTGTGGGTTTTTACAGTAGGTAGAAATTTTATTTTATTTTTAATTTGGTACCGTTTAATATTTTTCCTCACTTAATTTGTAATTTTTTAATTAAAAATATGCCACGTCATTAAAAAAAATGCCAGGTCATTGTGAAGTTAGCCACGTAAGTAACACCGTTAACAGAAGTTAGTAAAAGGACCAATACAACTTAGTTTTAAAATTTAAGGGACTAATTGTGCTCGCTTCAAACTTGAGGGACCAATTGTGTACATAGGATAAGCTTCAGGGACCAATAGCGTAGTTTCGTCAAAAAATTATTACTATAAACCCACCTTTGAATAGTTGGAAATGAAAATTATGGCAGCACAGTAAAAAAGGTTCATTGTTGCAAGAATTATAACAGGGAATGAACAGGAGGACTAACTTGGTTTGTTTTAACTTTTTTGAGGACTAAAATCAATTTTATAAATTTCAGGGATAAATAAAAATTGACCCAAATTTTAAGAACCAAATGTATATTTTTGCTGAAATTTCAGTGTGTTTCTGGGTGTTGATTGTTCTTGTTCTTGCAAAGGAACTAGTTATTTTTCTAGCTCTCTATGCCATTCAGTTACAGAATAGCGTTTCCCTACGATGCTTCAGTATGAAACCATGCTAATGCTGATCAGTCTGTGATTGATCCTTTTTTCATCCATTTGCTGAGGGAATGAGAATATAAATTGAACTTCTAGTGCAAATGCATTGCTTTAACATTTTGGAAAGCTGCAAAGCCTGAATGCCATTGTTTTTCTGTTGTTGTGAACCCACAGTGAGACTTTTTGCGTAATGTGTAGACCAATGAGAAATCATCCATGGAAAATAGACAAGTTAATAAGGTCTGAGTCTTCCTTGTTGGCTGGCTAGCAAATGCTAAACTCTTACATCCTGCCTCTGTTCCTCCTAAACAAACGCTACCTGAGCAACAGTAGTAGTGCGTCCACAGCCTTAACAGCTGTTTCAACAATTTTGGTATTAATTTTGACAAATGTTGAAGATTGGGAATCCACAACAATGGGCCATTAGACAAGCCTTACCCCCTTACCCAATCCCTTTTTTTTCTTTTTTCTTTTTTTTTTTCTTTTTTTTTTGTTTTTTTCTTTTTTTAATATAGATTTAACAATTGGATTCTAAATTTCGTTGTTGATGTAGAACAGACCTTCATGGCATTTTTTGGACTCTCACGCACGCCTAAAATCAACGTGTAAGGCAAAAGGCACTAGTAGAAATCATGTGTGACAGTCGAAATTGCATGAAATTTGGCAAGCTAAAGCGAAACGGCATTTTGAACAATAATTGTTACTTTGCCATGAGGAACCCCCTGAAAATGGCGAATTTCTTTGTTTAACACTCGAAAATTGTGATTTTGCCATTTATAGTAATTTTTGTTTCTTTCATAACTTTTTGCTCAAAATTCAAAATAATGTTCTGCTTGTTTTGAGACGACCATTAAAGTTAGTAGTTTATGATTTTGCATTTAACTCAATTTTGTCATTTTTGGTAAATTTCAGTATTTTGCCACCTAAACTTGTAATTAGTGTGAATTAGGGTGTTAGGTGTATCCTAAACGTCCTAGAGTCTTACTTTCTTAGTTTTTATATGCTTTGTAGTCATCAAGGACAAAGCAGATTATTATTAATAAAGTTCAAACGTTTTGTCAAAATTCTTTCTTTGGTGGATTCCAGTTTATCACCTTCTAAATTCAAAAAACCCCTCGTGAATTTGAGATTTACTACCCAGAAACTGATAGTTTAGTTTCTGTCCATCAATGTGTGGAGGCTCACTCAAAGTGCAATTTACATTTGCTTGAGAGAGTTCATAAAGCTCACTTGAACGAATGCAGTTTCATTCTAGCGAAGGCAGTCTCACTCAAGTGAGATGGTAATAGAATGTGCTATTTTTGTATAAAAATGAGGGAAATGAGACATTTTATGTCTCTAATGGCTAGTTACAACTGAGGTATGTTTTTGAAGGGTTGCACAAACCAAACTGACTCTTCATTCCTCATTAGTGCCTTTCCATAGGCAATTTTTCATTGTTTATAATTTATAAATATAGCCTTCATATTCGATTTTTATAGATTTTCTCAAAGTTTGTCACTTGAAGATATTTGGCTTAATTGTATCCTGGAAAGAATCTTTCTGCAATTGATTAGTAATTATTCCCTTGTTCATGCCTCTATAATTATATTGTTAGTGGAATGCTGACATGGCAAAATCTAAACCATTAAATCATTAAAGAATAGTTAGGATTTAAGGAAATCTATTTGTAAAGTACCTTACAAAATCTAGCGGATTTAAGTCCTTAATTATTAGTAATTCACATGCCCTTTTATATGCGTGCATTAATATTGTATCAATATGATCACACAAATGTGGTTTATCTAAAATCCTCCTCACTCTTTGGTTAATTAGCTAGGTAAAATTGGATGGATTAGGATTAAGTTATTTCTACACCACTCTATGATTTTTTATTAGATTAATATTTTGAAAATTTCACAATTGGCTTACATATTCTTTTTGTTTTTAATATGCATGTAAAATTTCATGTTTGGATGCTGTTTACTATCTTATCTATAAGTTCATGTAATTAGAGTTAAAAATACTTGAAATTTAAACATTTTATTCGAGATAGTTATGATATCTAATCATTTGCTAGTATTAAAGGTATAGGTAATGTAATCTAATGGTTACTTTATCAAAATACTTGTTAATAAAATTTATGAAGTAGAGTAATATTGAAAAGAGTTATAACTTATAGTGACTAATGAGTGTAACTTGAACTTAATCCTAAATTGGATATTTTCTCATTTTCCTTATCTTTCCCTATCACTTCCTTGCCTTAAATCATTTCTATTTTCTGTCTTATTTTATTATTTACTTTCAATGAAAGTTAGCGTGACATCCATGCTTAAAAATGCGCATTGTATGACAACATTTTGTCTTCATCACTGACTTATAATGATTATACATTGTTTGAGAATATTTTGTCTTTTTAATCAACTGATTTATGAGTAGCAGGAACTTTTCAGTTCGCGCGGATCCTTCACAGTTCAATCTTTTTAAGTGGATGGGTTCCATTTTGTTCAATTGAAATAAGAGACCTATGTTTGAATCCCACTGAGATAACAAAAGAATCAATTGATATCTTGCTTATAATGTTGCAACTTGCAAATGTCTTAGGTTCAAATTATATATATATATATATATCCAGGCCAATTGAATCCTCGAAATCCCTCCAATTTTCACGTGTATGATGTACGGCATTTGATAATTAAATAAATATCAAATGTAGCACATCCTGCTAAAGATTGGAGGGAATCCTTTCTCAAAAACGAAAAGTACTATGTATGTGTGTGTTTGCGTCAATTAATATCAAATAAATATGGGGAAATTCCATTTCAAATGCAGATACAGTTACAATGTCATGAACAAGCTCTTCATATCACGACGACTAAGGAGAGAGATGAAATTTAACAACATAGATAGTAATTAAAGTCGTTCGATAACTCTATTTGCAGCCTCCGAAAGCTCTTCATAAATCCTCATAGAATAAACCACATGTTTTGGGGTATGCTTGTAGCTTTGTATTATTGACTGGCAATTGAGGTTATAGCAGTCAAGTGCTTTATTCACAGACCTTTCAGCATCATCGTACTTAGCTTTCTTCAATCTAATGGTTGCTGAAGATAGCTCTTTCATTGCAGAGGAAAACCCTTGGCTGCACTCTTCAAAACGATTCTTCGTCTCTTTATCTTTGGCACCAGAAGCCAAATGTGACATGTTGGTTACCAAGCTCTGAGCATGGTTTTTGAGACAGCTTACAATGACAGTGGCAATCCCTACTCTATCAGCTTTTTGGGAACGTTGGTCAGATTGCAGACACTGTATGCATGTCGATGGTACCTCCGCATTGTGACATTCGATTTGGATCAATTTGTCATCAGCTTTGAGCACTGGTGGAAAGGGAGTAAGCAAAAGAAGATGGAGAATAATAGCTGTGAACAATGTAAGTAAAGCCATTTGAGGATGAATGTTCTGTGTATTCTCTAGGCATTTTATAAGCTAGTTTATTGTTTTTTTTTTATTTTTTTATTATTACTATTTGCAAGTTTCATGTGAGTCCTCTACACTCTACTTATTTTATTTACCTTATATATTTTATTTACAGTAATTTTGTTAAAAAAACTAGATAAATTTTTCCCAAACCAATACTTAGATGGTTACATGGTAAGTAATTAATTAATTAATGAAGTCAAGGATATTACAAATTTTAGTATATAATAAATCTTACAAACTAACATGTCATCAATTAGAAACAAGTGATTCAAACATTTATTTATTATTTTATTGAGTAATACCAGTCTCAAATTCTTACCGTATTAGTTTGTAGTGGTTTAGCATTTTCCTTAAATAATTTTCCATCTAAGAAAAATGACAAAATAAATTGTTACAAGGTAACTAATGACCTAATTAATAATAATTTACCATCATAATTTGGAGATGTTTTTTTATGTGTAACGGGGTATATGACGTCTCTCTTACATTAGGTTACACAAAATAAAATTTTCATATTTTGATGATTAATTTTTATTATTAAGCAAAATACCAATTGATTTTTGGTGTAAATAAGGTTAAAATCTCTTACCTAGTATGTATGAGAGGAATAATCATGTACAATGTTGTTAGTGAATTAAGAAAGAAAATAATAATAATAATAATAATAAGTATGCGTTTCTTTACTTCTATTACTTTTTGACTACCGTTTTGATTCTACTTGACGAGTCACATTTTCTAGAAAGGAAAAAGAAAAAATTCGGTATGCGTTATTCTGTATAAATATAATTTTGGACTTTAGTATAAAAGGCTCCACAATTACTTCTGATCCAGTAAAGAACACGAGAATTCTCTCCATTTGCATTAAGGTCGATGAAGATATCCATTTTATAGTACGTATTCAATTTTTTTTTACAAATTTAAAAATATACATGGCGTTTTATTATTTAAAATCTCATTAAATCTAATATAAAATAATAACTTATTGTTCATCAAAAACAAATGATAACTTATTTTAAATAATTAGACCTAAAATATTTTAATTCCTTAAAAAACTAGTTCTTTATTGTAAAATTATTCATCCTCGTTCCAAAAACAAATGGAATGATCCTGATTGATGAAATTTAGAGACAGTAATTGTGGGGGGATGGGCCAAATAAAGACAAGGGGCCCGTGGGCTAAAAGACTTAAGGAAATGAAGATGATAAGAGGGAAGAAGTCAGGCCTAACCCAGGGGTCCTGAAAAGATTATTGGAAATATTTTAGTAAATAAACAAGTTTTGATACAACAAATAATATCCTAAATAATTAGCAAAAATATAAAATAAGAATGGATTAGAACAATATCACAATTTTATAGAATCATGTTGTCAAGACGTTATCCTTAAAGGTTGATTCATGCTACCTTGAGTAAAACTCGGTGTGATTAGTTATCTTGGCCAAACAATCTCCCATGAGTAGACTATAACGTCAACCTTTATGATGGATGAACTTTCACTCACGAAAATTGAAGAACAACCTTTTATTGCTTTTCCTTTAAACAAAATATAATTGTAGAAAAATATGTGGGAGAAAAATATAATAGAATTGTGTATATCTAAATATAGAATAGCCAAATATGACTTATAGGAAATAGTGTGATCATGGGTATTATATAGGCTATTCATGACAATAATGCTCTATAGTTATGAGTTCAAATCTTCTGTCCTACTTTTCCTCCTCCACTCTATATTCCACCAATAAAAACTTGTTCATTTAATTAATTAAATACTACTACTAATTAATAATTATGAACACGTGGCAAGTTTTTATTGGTGGAGTATAGAATAGAGTAGAAAAAGTGGGACAGAAGATTTGAACTCGTATAATTATTAGTTACTAATAACCTATAAAAGTCCAACTTCTACAATATCCATTATTGTCCAATGACTATTTTTCTCATAATTGCCTAACAGCTATTTTACTTTTTTTTTTTGAGAATCCAGCTTCATTATTATTAATCAAAATAGGCTAAATCAGCCTGAACAATACATTGGATGTCTGGTGGTACATCTTCCATCCAGACAGTTAAATTGGGTGAATTTTTTGCCCATCTTGCTAAAGCATGAGCAACATTACAGCTAAAAAATAAATAATAATAATAATAATAATAATAATAATAATAAAAATATTTGGAACACACCCCCACCCCCAACAAAGTTGAGTCAAGATTCGAGGAAGAGGCAGGCGTGGCAGTAAAAGGCCCAACCTATCAAGGAGCACGCATCTTATCATAGGGAGTTCGGCCAAGGATCGTTTCAGACTCGGTTGTCTTAGAATCGAAGAACTACTGGGACGAAGAGATAAGTGTATCCAACGAACTACGGGAGGTAACGCCTAGATTCAGCAACCTTTACCTTTGTATTAAATGGGCTATACCTATCAGAATAGTGTCATCCTCTCATCCCCTCACTCACCCTTACCTGGAAAAAACCCCTGATGAGACAAGTGTTTTCTTACCCTTCCATATATCCACCGCACAGGTGGACGATAGACAAGGATCCCACCCCCTATAAATAGAGCATTAGTCCCATGAGAAAGGGATCCATAAATTGTCAAGGAAAAGAGTGAAGTATAGAAAAGAGAAAATGCGATATCTAACCTGTAAATGTCTCCATTGGCCTACCCGAAGAAGTTGAATTAATATATGCCGACGTCATTTTCCAACTCTATTTCGTTTATTAGTTTAATTCATTCTCTATAAGTATTCCTATTGTATAAATTCTTAGCCCATTTACAAATTAGTTGTAATGACCAAATCTTTGTTGTGTAAAAAGATTTGAACCACGCAGTAGTATATGGGAATGATATTTGAAAAATGTTATTCCACCAATAATTTCACCTAATGCTTAGTTTGTTTTGATGAAAAACTGTTTTTTTTTTTTTTTTTTTTTGGGAAAATGAACTCGTTTTCCTGTGTTCATTCATAACACTAAAATGAGCTAGATATAATTTATATTTTGGCTCATATGTGAAATTATTAATATTTCTTGTAATTAAACTAAAAATTTAATTCACAAAAAAACTCAAAATAGAAAATATTTTCTGTTATTTAGATCATTTGGGAGTCTAAAATGAAATAATGACCTCGAATTCAAAATTTACTTGAAAAATTAAGTGCAAAGGTTGATGTTTATAATGTAGAGTTTCTTTATTGTGATAGCTAGTTGAATATGTAACATTTTGGAAAATTTCAACTGTATTTTAAGAGGTGGAAAATGTTTTCATCTCTATTTGGCTTATTTTGCCATTGACCGCATAAAATATTTTCCTTAAGTTGTATTATTTGTCATATCAAATATCAAAAAATACACTTTCTCAAAAAAAAAAAAAAAAAATACAAAACAAAACAAAAAATACACGAAACGTTTTCCACCAAAACAATTGCGCACAAAAGATATCGTGTTCTATGGAAGATTGGCGGACACAAAATGGGCTTTTGCCCTTTTTGGGCAAATTCTATAGGGGAATGCCCCCCTTCCCAAACTAAATAGAGAAATGCCCCTCTTTTATAACTCGATTTATGATAAATCGAGTTAGAAAAAAAAAATTTTCTAAAACTTTATAGTGGCGTTTTAAGGAGTCTATAGTGACGTTTTTTAACTCGACTTTAATAAAATCGAGTTATAGGTAAAAAAAAGGCCACTATAGGTCGATTTCATTGCCTATAACTCAATTTCATTGAAGTCAAGTTAAAAAACGTCACTATATGTCCTTAAAACGTCACTATAGGCTCCTTAAAAACGCCACTATAGGGCCTAACTCGATTTATCACAAATCGAGTTTTAAAAAATGGGCATTTTCCTATTTAGTTTGGGAAATGGGGCATTTCCCTATATAATTTGCTCGAAAAGGGCAAAAGTCCATTTTGTCCAAGATTGGCTATCTTGTTCCATACCAAAATGCAAAATCATCAGCCCACCTTATGAATATCAATTTATTACTTGCCTTGAATTCTGTGGGTAGACAAGGATGGAAGAAAGAGTTAGTTAATTCATATGCACAAGAATAGGAGACACATCAATGGGAGCTATGCTCAACTAAATGATGACCTTATATATAGCTCTCACATACATGATTGAAAAATTTGTCGTCTATGAAAAATGTTAGGGTAAATTACACCAACCTCTCTTAAGGTTTATCGAAACAACACTCTTCCTTTCCTTTCCTCCCACTTATTTATATAAATGATACTATTCTTTGAGTTTTGTATAAATGTGAGAGAGAAGTCCATGTCTGACTTAATTTACATAACTAGTATCATACCGATCACGACTTGGTACAAAACCTTTGGCGCATAGATGTCGCAACAAATTCTCCAACGTTCTCAATGTTATCTCTTGTGTTATGATGACTTGTAAAGGCTTTAAATATGGCTTGGGACCCTACTACATAGATTCCTAGGTCAATTTGTCATCATGGGTTGCAGATGGAAAAGTTTGTTTTCCTGAAGCTCGACCGATTGATTGGAGTTGAGGTTTAATTAATGCATGAATCACGATCGATCGAGATGCAATTGAGGTAACAAAACTTCACGTTCTTGAGCATATTCTTGAGCTATTTTCTTACGTCTTCAAAGTAGATCTTCAACCACTAACTAGGCACTAAAAACTTCCATTTCATATAATTGAAAAAAGAGTTTTGACTACCGGTTTGCCAACATGAACATGATTTGACCCTAACAATTAAAGTTTATGTGCCACATGACACTCTCTCTTTTTTTTTAATTATCAAAATTAAAATAAATATTAAATTTTATTTTCAAGTACTTGAAATTTTGGTAATAAAAGTATAGTTGGAATAGAATTTTATATCTCTCTTTTATTTTTCATTTTTTAATTCTCTAACACAATGGGGAAGAGAGGAGAGATTTGAACCCTAGATGTTTTTATTGAAACATCATGAGATGTTAGTTGAGCTACAATGTTTTTAGCAAAATTTTAAATCTCTTAAAGCTTAGCTAACTTGTCACAAAGCAAACATATCCACTTGGCATAGCAGCTACTATTAGGACCTAGCTTTTACCATATAGCATACGATTTTCCATTTTGAAAAAAATAGAAAACCCCAAAACAATCGACAAAATGAACATTCTCTTAAGTAGGTTTGTATTGTTATAAATGAGCATGAATATTTTTTTTTTCTAAGTAACTATGAGGGTATAAACTTATTTGTTGCACACTTGCACTTATAAAATCGTCAAAGGGGAGTATCATTCCTTAAATCTCAAAATAGGTTAGTGCAATTATACAGCACACTAGCCAAGGCAAGCAAGTGTGCTAACCTGACTATATTCGAACCCTACACATGGATAAACTGTGAGGCAAAGGAATGAGATGTTGGTAAGAGGAATAATACTCCTGACCCGTGCCAAGGCGTGATCACCATTGGGGGGAGTGAGATGTGTAGTCTAGCATGAACACCTAGCACTACCATGAGAAGGATAGCAACCCTTGTTGGTCAAAGGCTATGGAGCACCTCTCATTGGCTAGTATTAAGCTGGACCACTGCTAAGGACACGTGCAATACTCCCAACTCCCATGGTGTCCCTTTCCTTCTCAAATACTTGTCTCTCACGATGTAGCAAAGCCGCCTTTCATCCCATTACCCTAACATTGGCAGATTTTCTCTCTCCTCCAACCATGGCATAATACAATAGTTGTAATAGGGTTTGCGAGGAGGAATGAGAGCTTGACACTTGTTTCTATGTACCTAACAACATTCTTCATACTATAAGAGGAACATGTTGCTAAGCAATTCGTTAGGGTCATATTTTCTATGTAATTGGCTAATCATTTGACAAAATGCACTTTACTTGTAAATTGAGTAGATCTAAATTGGGTTTGATACATATCAAGTAGTTGTATTAAAGACAAGAAGATTGATCCAAGAAACAAGTGAAGAAAAGCTATTTTACTGAAGCTCAACAGATAGCTCGACAGAAAGCTTCTATTGAGATTTAATGGGTAGTTAGACACAAGCTCGATCTATCGAGTTTTACGAAATCAAAATTTCCAGATCTAATTTTTGGCCCTTGTTAATGTATTTGTTTAAGGTTTCTCAGAACCCTAAACATATATAAGACTATTTTAAAAACTGTCACACACAAATACGGAGACCAAGAGTATAATTTTTTATGTGAAAAGCTGTTGTGTTTGTATGCCATAGGGTTTTATAACCAAGTGCTTCATGATCTTCATCGTTTATGAAGTGAAGAACTTTGTAGCTAACAACAATCATTTAAGTTGCTGGAGTTAGTCACGTATTAGGATCCATGCAAAAGAGTTAGTCACAAATTGGAGATTTGCGTATCAAAGGAAAGAAAGCTACTACAAGATCAAGTCCAATTGAGTATTGGAGCGAAGGTTCATCTGTAGGTTGGTATTTTGGGATAAGCCAGAGTAGTGGTAAGATTTCTCGTACTTGTAAGCACTTGATTATTGATTAGTGGATTTTTGGGAGTGGTGACCTTAAACATCACCCGGTGGGATTTCTGCCTTGTGAGAGGTTTTTTCCATTTGTCAACAAATTATCGTGTTAATTTATTTTCCGTTGCATATTAGTTTATTTGGTGTTTAGTTGGTGCCTCCACGATTTGCATGTAATTTGACCTAATTAATCAACTTAGATAATTGAATTCATTAACTATGGTCAAGTTATCTTAACCCAACACAATTAAAGAGAGAGAGAGAGAGAGAGAGAGAGAGAGAGAGGCAGAATTCTGGGTAGGAAAGAAAGGAAATATGATAGGATTTTGGGAAGAACAACACCATATGTACAAAACCTTAAACTTGCATACAATACATAGCTTTTAAGAGTGAGGGATATTTTGTCCTTCACTCACCATGGTTTTTCATCCCCTTCAAAGGGTTTTCCATGTACGTTACTTTTATTTTTTACTTTCTTTATTCTGCCTTTACTTTCTTTTAGTGTTTTAGTGTTAAAGTTCACATTTTTGTTGTTCATAAAACTTTAACACTCAAATCTACCGTTAGAATTTTAGGTCATCTACTTTGCACGCTTAAAAATCTAACTTGCACGAACAGTAATCTTTACATAATATTTTTGTTGGCTTGAAATTTCGTTTTGGAGAAGATAGTTGCGTACCAAGCAGTGCTATACAACAAGCTAGAAATTTACATCCTGGGAGTGGACCAGCAGGGGCTTTTAATGAGTTTCTTTTCATAAGCCTCAAGAGTCAAGATGGTCCCATTTTGAAGACTATCTACTGTGTAGTCTTTTTTTTTTTTTTTTTTTTGTGGATAATCATCTACTGTGTAGCCAGATTTGTGTGTGTGTTTGCTTCTCACAAAAAAAAAAGAATAGGTAATTGTTCCACATTACTTAAGAAAGTGTGTTGTGTGTAGTATAACTTGCCTCATCCTCTCTTAAAAATTACCATGGCTTTTGTGTGGAGTTCTGATGTGCCTTTGTGTTAGAACCCCTTTCCCTCTCCCTTGTGTGTATTTGTTTCTCAAAAAAAGATCTTTTTTTTTTGGCTAAAATTTATTTTATATTTCAATGGTTGGCAGGGTGGAGAGATTTGAACTTTGAATATTTTCTATGAAAATACAATGATGTATCAACCAATTTAGCTATACAAGACTCTTTGGCTTTTGGCCAAATTATTAATTTGAAGTTTTAATTATTTTCTTTTAATAAGAAGATAGTAATTTATCTTATATTTTTAAAAGTGAAACAACATTAAAAAGAGTATGAAAAGGATCATATCGATTCTAGGAAAGTTACAAATAATATTTGATCTTTTCATTTTTAGATAGAATTCAATTTGATACTTCAGTTATTAATTTCGATAATTTAGTTCATCAACTTTTAAAATCGAATAAATTTCATCTATTGTTCTCATTTTCATTTAAATTTTAACAAAATTAAAAGTTAAAATTTACTTGGTTTTGAAAATATTTCACTTTCCATACTAACTTACATTTTCTCTAATTACCATATTAGTTAATTTCGTTAAACAATAGAAAAGAGAATAAGTGATGAATTGAATTGATCATGAAAGTCAAGGAATTAAACTGACATAATTAATATTTGAGGGATTAAATTACGCTTTATTAATTTTGAGAAATTACACTTTACAACCCTAAACTATATCACATATTACACTTTGCAACATAAACTTTTCAGGCACACGTTTTGCACACTAAGCTTGTTACACTTTGCATTCCAAAGTTAAGTTTACTATTAACTTAGAGGAAAATTCAAAGTTTAAGGTGCAAAGTGTAATAAACATTATAGTTTAAAGTAGTAATGTGTAATTTTTCATTTGCTTTTAAAGCATTGAAAAGAGAGACAATTAGGTCTTTTTACATGCTACTATATTTTTCCATCAAAGTTAACTGCGAATTTGATGTTGGGGTGCAAAGTGTAACAATGATTATAATTTAGAGTGCAAAACATACATTTAAAAAGTTTAGAGTGCAAAGTGTAATCAAGAATATATTTTAGGATGGTAAAGTGTAATTTCTTCTATTAATCTAATAGTTTTGGGTCCATATATATTATTAATTTTACCTAACTGGAACTTGGGAGAAATGAAATCAAAACAAAAGGACAAAGGTTTTTCTTTTCATAAATTAAATTTGATATCAACCAACAGACAAAGCTCATCTTATAGCAGAATCCACAATCTCATTGTCTAAAAAAAAATACATATATAAAATCGTATGGCTATAAGAGCTGCTAGATGGCACATCTTAATTTCTCAGCTCTGAGTCCAACTGCCTACAGAAGTAATTGTGTGAACAAGATTATTTCCCTCTGGAATTTTCTTTTAATAGAGAAAGCTCATGTTTTGTTGCCTCCGTAACTTCTTGGGTTGTTGTAAGTAAGCACTCTCCATTATAGTATTTAACTTAGCACATATGCCTATAAAATTCCGTCTCATTATTCTCTCTCTCTCTCAATAGCATCATGTATTATTTATCCTTGGTAGCATATTACATATTCTTCAACTCATCTAAAGTGGTTTATTATCTTTTTCTACTTCTCTTGGCTACATTTTATGTCTTTCTACTCATTGAAGGCATGAGAAATTTCCAGGAACTACCAGCTCATGTTTATAAGCAAGAGGCTAGGACTTTGGTTTATTTTTTGAAGTTCCAAGAGACCCCCACATGTCTTGACTCAAATGGCTCCTATATTCTATGAGCATCTTTCATCGGTGTCAGAAGCAGCAGATAGATGATCTTGACCCTGAAATCTATGGCTGATGGCTTGCGCTGATTTTCATACTTCCATGTCACACATGCTAGTTCATCGAATTTCAAGTGTCATGACACAATCATCAGCTTTGGAACTCTTTCATTTTTGCTTTCAAGTAGAATTTGTGTTTTTCTTTCTTTACATGGAATAAGGGGTTGGGTTTTGGTGCGATAGCAAGTGTTATTCACTCTAAACAACATGTGTTTTCCACCCAAAACCCTTTTGTACATTGGATATATATATATATATATATATGATGTTTTTCTTTGAATAATACCGGTGTATAGCACTAAAGAAACAATAATACCCAAAGTATATTCACGAAAAAAAATTAACAAATAAAAATCTTAGCTAGGCTATTGTTCTTGATGCCAAGTTTCTGGGCTTGTTAGTTTCTCTTCTCTTTTGAATTTTGATAAAGGACTCCGGTTGAGTGAGTGATTATCGGTGGTGGGTATATGTGGGATCCGCAGCTGGGTTCCATCTTCTTAATTTGGTGAGTGACGTCCATTTACAATGTGCTTTCCCTTTCTAGTACCTAAAAGTATAATGGAGAAAGTTTCATTCCTTAAAAGTTTGGAGTTATTTTTTTTCTTCCAATTTATTATTATGGTAATTGAAAAGATAGTCTATGTTATGTGACTTTTTTAATGAGTTATGTGACTTGTTTAAATAACATATATAAATACTCTTATAAATCACAATGTAATGAATTAGAAAAGATAGTTCCAAACATTTTTGAAGTCAAATTTTGTTTAAATAAAACAGCCTGTGACTTATTAAAAAAAAATTAAAAATTTTAGTCTACTGTTGTTATTATAAAGTCATCTTAAAAATTATGTCTCAAAAATATGTAAATGAGTTTTTGGAGAACATTAAAATGATGTTTTTTAACATTTATTTTTTGCTTTTTAACACTAGAATACAATTTTGGAAGGAAAAACACACATAAATATTAGAAAGTTGCTACCAAAAGCAAGTACGGCCTATCCCCCATATATGGTTCTATGACTGCATTTACAAAAATTTGGTTTTTAAATATCGGCCCTTTAAAATGAGAAAAGAAGCTTAAATCGTTGATAATCAATAGATTTTTTTTTTCACTACCCTATTTGGTTCACTTTAATTTCATACTGGGGAATCTACAGTTGTTAAAGTATTATATTATTTATAAAGATATAATTATAATTTTTCCCAATAAATAAAAAAATTGATGAATGATGAAATTACACTGATTCAAGCAAACGAGCATTTAAAGGGATTATTACTAGATATTGATCTAAAAAATAGGTGACCTACAAACAGGTAAGAAGATCATAGACAATTACCTACTTTTTAGTTTTTACTAATTACTAGTGCATGCATGTAGAATTGAATTTATGCTACCAAAATTAAACATTGTAATTGCCCGAGATTTAAATTCATAATTGAACAAGTTTTACATAATGTTTCATTATAATTTAAGCTTTTTTTATTTTTTTTTTTTTGATACGATAAAACTTGTTCAATTATAATGTTTCATTATAATTTATTCTCTACACCTAAAGATATCAATAAAAATTATTTAAGCTTTTTTTTTTTATGTAACTATAAAATCAAATGTATAAAATTGAGAGGTATATAAGGTTCGACGTGTTGCAAATTGCAATACATGCTTTTGAAGCTACCTACTTCTTTCGTTTCAGAGTGTAATCCCATCAATATCATAAGTCCTAATCTTATATTTTAAATCCAAAAAATTTTAACACCTAAAACACAATAAAGTAAGGGCAAGGCTTGATCCAATGCACTAGAGCACATTGAACAAGTCACGAGACTAACACATATCGAGTTTTAAATGTGCATGTCATATTCGTAGTACATTTACTAAACTTGACATAAGCCAACCTCTTTAGGTACCAACGTTACGTTGGTACCTAAAGAGGGTAACGTTGGTACCTAAAGAGGTTGGCTTATGTCAAGGAAATGAAAGTCACAATTAACATTGTAGAAAAAGAGGATGAAAAGCTTTATTGGTATAAGATCCAGCTAAAAAAAGTTTAAAAAGCCTAAAATCAAATCAAATCAGATTCTCTTTGGTCCATAGAAGGTTGAGGAAAAGAAAGAAAAACTGAACTTTTAATTTGAGTCCTCTCATTTCTTAGGATACACAGCATGATGAATTCAATAGTTTGAGGGCTTTCGATTTTCATAATTCATGCCCTGAACTTTTACCTATTCATAATTAATTTGTCAGGGCCATATGCTCTGACATTTTACTAATTTATTATAGTTGTTGTTAGTTGTTAGTTGTTAGTTGTTACTCAGAAGCATAGCTACTTCTTTGTTCCAAAGTTTTGGACTACTTGTTTGAACAAAAGGGGCTTCTGCTCTTTTTTGAGCAAATTAAATAGGAAAATACCCCCATTTTCAAATTAAATAGGGAAATGCTCTTCTTTTAAAACTCAATTTTTGATAAATCAAGAGTTAGAAAAAAAAAATTTCTAAAGCTCTATAGTGGCATTTTAAGAAGCCTATAGTGACGTTTTAAGGACCTATAGTGACGTTTTTTAACTCGACTTTAAAGAAATCGAGTTATAGGTAAAAAAAAACGCCACTATAGGTTGATTTCATTGTGTGTAACTCGATTTTATTGAAGTCGAGTTAAAAAAGTCACTATAGGCTCCTTAAAAATGTCACTATAAGGCCTAACTCGATTTACCAAAAATCGAGTTTTAAAAGAGGGGTATTTCCCTAGTTAGTTTGGGAAGGGGGGCATTTTCCTATTTAATTTTCCTGAAAATGGCAGAAGCCTCTTTTGTCCCTACTTGTTTTCATTGAAAGCTTATATGGTTTTTTTTTTTTTTTATAACGAGGTTTCTGTGTGTAATTTATTAATCCATGGACCATGGTCCATGACGCGTGTTTGGAAATGAATGGAGAATGGATGAAGGCGATTCATGCTTGTAATTTTTAATTTTTATTTTTAAAGTTGCCCTAATTTTTTTGAAAGCTATTTTATTTTGGTTTAAGTACAATATTCATCACCTAAATTTAAAAAGTACAATTTTTGGTTAAAATTTTATACAGCGTCAATTTCATTCTTCTATTCACTTAAAGAAAAACAAAATTACTGAAGGCATTACAAAATTTACTAAAACAAATACTTAAAATTGATATGTCAATAAATATTTATGTAGTAAAGTTTGTAATAAAAAATTTTGATTAGATGAATTTAAGAATGACCTGCATAATGAATTTGATGATATAAAAATTTTCAACAATGTCATTGTTTTACATTTTTAAATTGGAGGGCCAAAAATCCAACATTGAAATTCCAAGGGAGCAAAGAGTATTTCAAAATTTTTTAATAAAAAAAAAATATATGAGTAATGTTATAGACACAAAAGAAATTTATAATTTGTTGGGAGTAATAAGTTTTTATTGATATCTTTAGGTGTAGAGAATAGCCTAAGTACACAACATCATTTTCAAGTGAACCTTTTAATGATACCACTGATATTATATATAAATTATAATATTTTACTTCAATAATATGTATGAAAAAAAAAAAAATTGGCTTGAGATAAAGGGATTAGTTTTTTATTTTTATTTTTTATAATTCAATAATTACAACAAAAATAAGAAATTTAAATTCAGTCTTGAGATTAGCCAATTTAGGTGCTCTATTTTCTGTCTTTTCCATGTGGGAAAATGAATTGTGTATATGTGGAGTGGAGATGGTGGTTTGATCTGTTTTACTTGTCACCCGTGCTACACAGCAATTAATACCCCTTTTGCAAATTTTAAAATATAAAGATAAAAAATGCCATTAATGCCGCTGGGGCCTTCTAGGAACAGCCAAATAAAATAAAATAAAATGCTATGCTCATATTTGTTGATTACTTTTAAGCAAAAATTCCTAGCATGTTTTTCAAAAGTTCCAAGAATGAACTTCTAACTATTATATATTATTTTTCTTTTAAAAAAAAATAATAATCTAGTTGCTTAAGATCTCTTTATTCTGTCATCAGTCATCACTTTATCCTGAAACTTTCTTTTACAATCTCTTTATTCTGTCATCAGTCATCACTGACATTACATGGAGTTTGTAAATATTCTTAGGTGAACTGTTTGTATATAAACAAGTATTACTATATTGTCATTACAGGTATATGTCATTGTTTTAGGTGAACCGTTTGTAAACAAGTATTAATTCCTATATTGTCATTGAAAGTCTTTATAAATTTTTTAGGTGAACTGTTTGTATACAAGTAGGCATCAAGTGTGGTTGAGCCGTTGAGGTTCTCTTTCCATTATTGTACATTGCAAGTGATCAAAAATTTGGTGAATATGACTTATTTTCCTTCTGTTAAAAAATAAATAAATAAATAAAATCCTTGAGATTGGTTTGGTAGCCCATTGAAAGGCATTGGAGGACCATGGCAACTAGTAGGCATGGGCAGCTGGGAATGACTACAAAGGAACCAGACACAATGTCCTATAAAGAATTATGCATATCAAGAACATAATTTCAGTTTCTTAAGTTGTTATTGCGTAGAAATTATTAGGTCCATCAAGAAGACTGTTGACGTGGTTTTTCCTAACCTCCTAATCAATAAAATGTTGTTATTTATACAAATGTGACATCATGTGGTCATTTTTATTTTTTTATTCTTTATGCTGATTAAGAAGCTCATTCACACATTTACATAAATAACTTTGTCTCATTAGTTGAGAGTATCACGTCAACAGCCTTCTTACTGGAATTTAGCTTCAAAATATGCATTTCAAGGCCATAATTTCAGCTTCTATAATTGTTATTTATAGCTTCAAAACACTTTCCTAACTATTTGTACAGGTGGGTTGGGCGTTGGGACTTGAATGATGCATTCACTGAATGACAAGGGACTTCAATGAACACACTTCGTTGTAAAGCTTTTTTTTGGGCAAGCCGACAAGGAATGCTCACTTCAATTATTTGTTTCTGATGCCTGTTGGTCATTTATTGTTGTTAGGTAATTAAAGAGAGATTTCTAATATTTTATCGCTGCATTGATGGCATTTATTGTTGTTAGGTAATTAAAGACAGGTTTCTAATATTTTATCGCTGCATTGATGGCACAATTATTCTAGTTTTTTTTTTTTTGAAAGGCACAATTATTCTAGTTGAAACTCTTTATAAACATTAAAAATGTTTTTTTGTTTATCTTTTCAAAAAAATAAAATTTTTTTTTCTTAAAGATAAGATTATTTTTCACTTTTTTTTTTCATTCTTTAATTTTTCAGTGAAACCGACAAGAGTGATAAGGCACCTAACTTTTTGTTTCAGCCAAAGTTTAGTATACCAAAATCAATAATAGAGGATGCACACTATCAAATATTACACAAACTCATTAGTGAACTTACTGGAACTTTGCTCATAGTTCATGTGAAAAATCTATTAACAGATGTCATAAATTCTAATAAACTGATCTAAATATACTGATTTTTCAAATTACCTTTTCAATAAAATACATAAAATAATTCTTAACAATGTAATAAATCACGTAAAATAGTAATAGACAATATCATAAAACAAATAAGTTAAACAAAAAAATCTCAATAATGTTTTCTTTTTTACTGAACGCCATGAGCTATCTCTTTGTCCCATTCCAAGCGACTTTTAGGCATTTGAGATACCTTCTAGATAAGGCACCCAACTGAAAAGAAAGTTTTAGGATAAAGATTTTCATTATTATTATTGGAGGTACACATCTTATTGTTGACTCGATCAACACGTGCACAAATTTCTATTCATCTGATAATGATTTTCAGATAATGATTGTAATGGATTCGTAATTCTTTTTTTCCTTTTTCTTTTTTGAGGGGGAACATGACTCGAAATTCTTGATTAAAATATATTGCACAATGCCCTGCATTTTATGTAGCCTTGCAATTTTGTTTACCTGAATGGAGATTCCTCATAGTTTTATTTTTTATTTATTTTTTTGTAGTCTTTTTTGAGAATAAGCTTAAAACATTAGCATTCAGGGTATAAAACCCCCCAAATAACTATTTTACACTCCTAAACACTAAAATTCTAGCAAGATTTGGGTATGTGTTCCTAAAAAAAAAAAATTTGAACATAGGTTACTTAAATTTGGAAGTTACAATGTCAATAGCACATATGTAAAACTATAAAATCTTATTTTATTCCCTTCTCTTTCTCTCATTTCCTGATTGTCTCTCTTCTCTTAGTTCTGTCCTTCTCACTCTCCTACTCTTTCTTCTGTCTCAACTCTCCTTCTCTTACTCTTTGACTCTCTCTATCTTGCAATTTTGGGTGGCAGTAGATTGGTGACGCTGTGGGTGGCGGTGGATTAGAGAGGTTGCAGGTTACTATAGTTTGGTGTTGGTGTTGGTTCAGTGGGAGTGGGTGGTTGAATGTGGAGAGAGAGATAGAGGAAGAGATGGAAGAGAGAGATAAGTAGTTTTTATTATTTAATTGGGTTGTATGTAAATATATGAAATGAGATGTTGTGTGTATTGTTAAATGAGTTGTCGAGGTAGATAAAGTAGTTTTTTAAATTGTAAAACGGGCATTTTTTGACAACTCCAAATACTAATGCTCTTATAGCTTTTGGAAGTGAAAAAAATTTGGAATGTTTTTTCTGTGAAAATTTTTTAATATTTAAAGGGGTAGAATATGTTGGAGTATGGAGGGAGAATAATTTAATCTCATTTATTTTTCGTTAAGAAATTGTGTGTGTTTTTCCTCCTCTTTTCAATTTGGCCAATTTAATGGCATGATTTCCAAATCATTGACATTTGGCGGCAGAAGGTAATAAAATTTACCCGTTCTTTTGAATTGATTTTTCTTTTTTTCCAAACCCTTTTGGATTAATTTTAATGGGGTAGTTTGGAGGGTTGGTTTATCTTCGAATTCCAATTTGCATACGTTGTCCTCCTTGAATTCCCATATCTTTCTCTATTACCATTCAGAATTAGTAGATAAAAAAGTTACAAAAGGTTGTAGTTGTAAACCAACAGCTAATAAGGGCCAAATAAATTCAAGGAGTACATTTAAACTCCCAAAAAAAAAAACAAAGTTCAAGAAGCACATTTTCTTTAATACAAGGAGTAATTTTCATTATTGTATGATGTCATTCTAGACTATCCTGATGTTGGTACCTAAAACTACTTATATGGTTATATACCTCACAGTGCCAAACGCTAGCCTAACTCGGGCTTAAGCGGGCTAACAAGATATATGGGCATAGAAGTTAGAAGCAAATACATGTATATGGGCTTTACAATAGCTAGAAATGTTACTGCATATAATAAAGGCCCGCTTGATAATGTTATTCTAGTAATGTTATTTATAAAAATACATATGAATGAAAAAGTATTATAGAAATACGTGTTGTTTTTGTTATCTAAACAATACAACCAAATAGACCTAATATTCAAGAATATAAAAAACTTTGTAAAAATGTGAATATATATATATATATATATATATGGCCTGAGTATATAATTTTTTTGTGGTGAAAAGAGGGATTTATTTATTGAAAGTTAGGAGATAATATATCTGTCCAGAAGTCATACCAAATATTTGCTTTGATATTCTGTTAGAAACTAAAATGGGCCATGGTTTGGTCTTTTAAAAAAGAATGCACCCAAAATAAAGCCCGGGAGCTGGACCAAATTTAACTCGATTAAAAGAGAGGCCCAATATAACTACTTAAGCCCAATAAAGCAAGTACCCGATCAACCAAACAAAAACTCCCAGTCACTCCAAGCCCTACATTACTACTGCTTTTTATTATTTTTTTTATTATCATTATTATTATTATTTTGAGAAGAACTGCTTTTTATTGGAATTCCTTATTTCTGTTGATTTAATTTTAACCATAAATTTATGTTAATGAAGGTATGGTAGAGATTAGAAAACTTGAAAAATATATTTTGGTATAATATATATATATATATATTCATATTTTTATTTTATATTTATATTGTAGATGAAAATATTGATAACTCGCCCTTCAACTTGAGGAATACTCAAATTTGAGTATTTCTAGTGTTATATATGCTACTAACATTGAGTAAATTTTTCACAACTTCATTATAGATTTTATTTCTAATTATTTACTTATTTTTAGTTACTTAGCATGTTAGTACATTTTAGCCTAAAAGTGCTACATATTTAGTAATTTTTACATGTAATTTAACTTTATTTTTCATCTTGTTGCACCCTTTCACCACATTTTGAAATTTCAAAAAAAAAAAAAGAACCCTAAAATATGACTTTAAAACACTAAGGTAAAGGAAGAAAAAGTTTTCTCTGGAAAGAAACTCTTCAAACTCTTTATATATCTTTCTATTGGATGTGAATTCTGAAAATTTAACTGTTGGATTGGTCAAATATTAAATAACATTCAATTTGAACAAAATTCGACAAGTGTGTTAAGAACAAAAAGAAAATGCAATCCAACGGTTAGATTTTTAAAATTCATGTTCAATAAAAAAATATAATAAGAGTTTGAATAGTTTCTCTCCAAATCAGTTTGGAAAGAAACATTGAAAAAAAAAATCCTTTGAACACATGCAAAAGTGTGTGTGAAGATGTTTAGTGCATATTAAAACAATGTTTAAGTTTTTTTTTTAATGAAAAAGAAAGAGTTATATAGACTTGATCAAATCCAATGATCCATTAAACATCGCATACAAATAATAAGAACTATCCTCTTCACACATATTATGAGCATGATTAGGGACTTTTCTTTTTAAGTGTCATTTTAGTTGTAACGCGCGGCAAGTAGTTATAATTTAAATATAAATTATCAAATATGTAACCTAATTTATGGAATTTAGTTTTTTTTTTTTTTTTAACTTTCTTTTTTCAATCCTTTATTTTTGCAATGTGTCTTTTTTTATATGGAGGTGTAACTATGTGTGGAGTTGTTAATGGAAGTACAATTTGATTGATAATTTTAAAGTTCTTAATTTACTTTTGTATCCTTAATTTGTCTCATTATTGAATCACTCTCAATCATAAAAAAAGGTAGACACTAAAAGGTACATGGTAAAACTTAGTTATAGGTACCTTAGGTTAGGTGGTGTATATTGGGTTTGAAAAAGATAAGAGCACTCACATTCCCATAAGTATGTATAATTGTGTAAATTTATAAGTTTGTTACAATAACGATTCATAAATTTACACTAATACTATTTATTTTGCATTCAATTTTTTATTATTTATTTACATATCTTAAGGATGAAGGAAAAGAGTAGATGATGGTTTTTGTATTGAAGATAGAGAAACAATTAAAAAAAATCAAGAAAAATTAATATTTTAATAAAATGTAGTGTAATATAGATAATTTGATATATATGTAGTGTTTTAAAAAATGAGTATGTAAAATAGAAAATGTAAAATTTTATGCTAAAATAGACATAAATTTTTGTACGAGCTGATGTGAATGCTCTAATATTATTTATGCTTCATTAGTTAACACAAACATGTGTTTAAATTTAAGTTTAACCCTAAGGAGGATAGATTTGAAGCACGAACATTTTTTGTTGAAAACACTTGGAGGTGTTAGCTAAGTTCCACTTTTAGGTATACTAGAATTATGTTCATGCGTTGCATGGTTTTGGCTATAAACTTTTAGAATAATTTTATTAAAAAATAATAAATTAATAATCACTTGAGTCCAGATCATATGAATTGTATATAAAGTACTGTTTTTCCTTTCATAATATTCATATGACCCTTTTTTAATTCAAATTGCAGCAATTCTTTCCAACTCAAAATAAATAAATAAATAAATAAATCATCTTCTTTGTTCTTATCAACTTTTCTTCTATGACTTTATCACTTTTTTCTACTAGATCTACCCTAACAATTCTAAATCAGATTTTGTTTGTTCCCCATTGTCCTACGTTAGTTTGGTATCAATGCGAGGATTTGCAACATGTCCACGTGATCAAGGAGATCGTTTAGGGGGAAATTGAGTGATTGTGAGCAAGATGAAGATCATAGGGAGGATGCATTTGATTGTGGAGCTTTTGCTATGGATAACTTGGAGGAGGATACTTCTCTTATTTTCTGTAGTGAGACGAATTTTAGCATCCCCTAAAGTAAAGGAAGAGAATTGGAGAACTTCAATTTTTCAAATGTTGGTTCGTTGTGGAAACCAAGCAAAGAATCTTATTATTGATGGGGGAAATTGAATGCCTTAAGCTTCCAATTGAACCTCATCCATACAAAGTGGCTTGGAGAAACAAACACTTCTATAACTTTGGGTTAGGTCCTTTTATAGTGGTACTTTGGATTAAGTAATTTGTTTGAACTCAGCGAGAGAGTGTAATTAAGTGTGTATGTGTGTGTTTAATAGTTAGTTTGTTTCTCAAAAAAAAAAACTACTAATTCTGTTATAATTTAAAAGAAAATATAAAGAAAGCTCAATAATAACATTGACTTAATTTTAATTTTCTTTTTTTAAAAAAGTTAAGGGACTGCATTCACATGGAACAAATTGAACTTTGTTTAATATATAATTTTTTGTTAGAAGTGAAACTTTTATTTTATTTTATTTTATTTTTTGAGTATTGGAAGTGAAACTTTTTTTTCTTTTTTTTTTTTTGATAGAATTGGAAGTGAAACTTTGTTCAAGGACTAAATTAGTAATTTACAAACCAAAAGCCTCCTATACGTGTGTCATTCGTTGAGGACAACGAATGTGGAATTTCAAATGCCAGCTACGTCAAAAAAAGCTTGTAGCCGTTATACTCGCTGGCACGGTTTTTTATTTAATTCACCGACTAGGGGCATTCCTGGAAATATGATTTCCAATTCGACCGTTACGAAATTCAAAAACAAAAACCACTTGACCGTTTGAAAAGCCTTGAATTCCACACTGTTTTTCCTCTGTCAAAACTCTCTCTCTCTCTCTCTCTCCCTCTCTCTCTCTTTCTCTCTCTCTCTATACAAATTCATGGCTGATCAGAGCACAAACACATCAATCATGGAATCGAAACCACGGCACCCACTTCACCAAATCGCAGAAACACCGACCCACAAGCTTCTTCTCAAGCAATGGCTCAAGGAAGAGGAACTAATCCTTGGAAGAATCACCCTCAAAGAAACCCAAATCGACTCGGTCCGAAAAGAAATCACAATGCTATACATCTTCTTCTTCCTCTTCCACTCCATATCTCTAGTCCTCCTCTTCAATGCCTCCTCCTCTAATGACCCACTTGGATACAACAAGCTAGCCTGCCACAGATCATGGATCCCATCACTCTGTTCCGTTCTGTTTTCTCTCGGAATCATCTGGGCTGTGCGGTACAAGACCGATGTGGAGGTCCACTTGGAGAAGCTATTAGAGAGGGAAAAAGAGGATGGGAAGCTGTTGGCTAAGTGTGCTGAAGAACTGAAGAAGAAGGGGCTCGAATTCGACTTGTTGAAGGAGGTCGATGCGCTACGAAGGGCAAAGAGTTTGCGAGTCGAGGCCAAGGAGGTCAGGAAATGGTCTGCAAGGGATTTTGTCACCTTGTTCTTCTTCACAATGTCTTGCTTTGTTCTTGCAATCACAAGGGTTATCTTGTGTAATTAGGCCTTTTTTTTTTTTCTGTAAAGGGGCATTTGTGGGGTTTGGATTGGATAATAGGATCTTGGCAATTTAAGTGGGTAATTTTCGGATGGGATTGGATTTTTTTGAGTTCATTAAGTTGTTTTTTTATTTTTTTATTGCTAATTTTATATGGAGGCAGAAGACTTGGTTTTGTCATCAAATTGTCAGAATTTAGGTGTTGGGATGGGAAGTCAGTGCAGAACGTTCTGTTCTGCTTTTGGTGATATTGGAATTTGGAAATATATGGCAGACTCATGGAATAAATATTGATTTTACTTTATGTTATTACAAGTGTTAAAATTTGTTTTTTTTTTTTTTTTTTTTTTTTTCTTTATGAACTGTACCTTGGATTTCCTCAATTAAATTCAAACATATAATTTAATTGTCATATTTGAATAATTTATATTTTATAAAATTAAGCAATCAAGTTTCTTAATGGGGACATTAGAAAACTTGGTATTCTAGCCTTTTGATGACATCATTACCAAATATTTAGGGCAATGATTCCTTAAATTGGCAATCCCTTGTCGTGAGATATGCTGTTGTAAGGGTGTGTTTGGATACCGCTTATTTTACTAAAACTGAAAAATTATTGTTGAAAGTACTGTAGATAAAAGTAAAAGTTAGTTGAAATAATATAGTACAGTGGGGCCCATGGCAACTCCCTCTTTCAGGTGTAAGGATGTGTTTGGATATCGCTTATTTTGCTGAAACTGAAAAATTATTGTTGAAAGTATTATAGATAAATAGTGCCAAAAAGTGCAGTGGGGCTCATAGCAACTCTCTCTTTCAGGTGTAAAGGTGTGTTTGGATACCGCTTATTTTGTTGAAACTGAAAAATTATTGTTGAAAGCACTGTAGATAAAGGTAAAAGTTAGTTGAAATAATACAATGGGGCTCATATATAGTGCCAAGAAGTACAGTGAGACCCATGAATAGTAGCAAAATAATCTGAATAGTGAAATAATTTTAATTTTTAATCCTAAGCCAAATGCACACTAAGTCTCCGTTTGGATTGGGCTGAAGCTGAAACATGCGTTCTGCGTTTCAGCTTTTTTTTTTTTTTTTTTTTTCACGTGTTCAGCCAAATTTGTTACTATGCAGTCACTGTTGCGGCTACTGTTCATGAACAGTAGCCGCAACTTTTGACTTTTCCCACAACTTTTACTGTTCACGGACCCACAATTTTCACTTTTCAACAACTTTTTCATTAAAAATGGGTCCCACTGTACTATTCACACATTTAAATATTATTTTGCTACAGTGTTTTCAGTTTTCAATTTTCAGTTTTCAGCAGTATCCAAACGGACCCTAAGTAATTTAGTTAGTGGAAGTGTGGAACTTTGGAAACTTGCTAATAGCCTTCTTATCAAATCATTATGGAGATGGGAATGTAAAGGAAGCACATTAAGCATAGAAAACTTGCAAAGAGCATCTTCTATTGGTATTTTCTTTGAATTTCATTATAGTAATGAGTAACAAGAGTGACACAACAACAACAAAAATATTACGACGAGAAATGTTACAACCACAATGTTTTTATAGCTCAACTGATAAAGTTTCCAATAGTTGAATAAGAAATCTAGTGTTCAATCTCCACCTACACCAAAAACTGACGTCATAGGTTGTAAATCTCGCCAAAAAAAAAAAATTCATAACAAATCCTAAGTTACGGATTGTTACTAGTTATAATTTAGGCTCATCACTAAAATTACACTTTGCCCAATAACAGCCTGCAAACTAGGATTTGTTGTGAAAATACTCTAGACGTACATTTAAAATCCTTCAAAGATATTCATACTTTTATACTTCAAAAATTATTTATAATTTTTAATGTTTTTATCATGCTTTATTATTTTATTTTTATTAAATTTCTTGTTTAATTTATAAAAATTTAATTTCCCCCATATATATATATATATATATTAGTCAATTTTGCTAATTTTATAAATCTAATATCTATATTTTTGTTTTAATTAATTACTAAAGTAATTATAATATAATCATGGTTCAATCTTAAAAACCTTAAACCTCTTTATTTATTGGTTCTTTGAATGGTCCAGTCTGAAAACCATATTAAAAAGAAGAGACTAAATTTAATAAGGACGGGGTGTAAACCCTTTAGTTTACACCTGCCAATAAGGACATGTCACATCAAATTTTTACTTAAACTCATTGTAAAATCAATACATCCTAACACACCTAATATCATCTCAACAAACAAACAAACAAACAAACAAAAACCTATTTCACATTTTCCCTAAAAATTTCACTCCCTCCTCCTCAACTCCTGTAGCTTTAACCGCAATTCTCACCGAACCTCCATCTGACGCTGCACTACCTCGTCAGACCTAGGTGATTTGTTCTTGTTCTCAATATTGATGGGTTCTGCTATATTTTGATTGATTTGGCCGTTGCTATATTTTGATATCTTCACGGTTTGGGTATAGGTATTTTGAAATAAGGGCATATATGGGTTTTGCGGGGTAAGGACGAATTAATAATGGCCAATGCTGCATCTACAAATTTTGACTTGAAAAATGTCTAGATATTTATAAGAGTTCTATGTTTGTAGCTATGCAGACTTGCCCATTATTAATGAAAGAAGGAATTAAGTGGGAATTCACATTAATAACGAAAGCATCAGAAGCCATGTCGAAGTTAAAATTGTAATAGGAAATAATGAAAACTTATATGACATGAAGACTTTGAAAGTGCTTACAAGATGTTTGTCAAAATGCCTGACTGAAAGATTTTTGTGATATGAAGACTTTGGAAGTGTATTTCTGGTATTAAAATTGCAATATATTTTTTGGTTTATACGGAGGTCCGGTGAGGATTCACTACAAAAAAAAGGGTCTTTAGCCGCGTTTAAAAAACGCAGCTATAGACCCCAAAAATGCGGCTATAGGATAGAGTTGCGTTTCCTATAGCCGCATTTACAAACATGGCCTAAACACCGCAGCAACAGGCCTATGAAAAACGCGGCTAAAGGTCAGACCTGAAGCCGCGTTTTTAACCCAGTAGGATATATTGGGGCTATGCCCGCTTTGAGCTGCGTTTAAAACGCGGCTATAGGTTTTTCTAAAAACAAAAAACAAAAAAAATTCTGGGTTTTTTTTTTTCCCCAGAAAATTCAAAATTCAAATAAAAAAGTTCAAAATTAATCACAAATCCAAAAAATTCAAAATTAAATACAAACCAGAAAATTTAAAATCAAACACAACATACTCACAATACAAACACACCCAAAAAATTCAAAATCAAACACAACATATTCACAATACAAACAAACCCAAAAAATTTAAAACCAAACACAAACCCAGAAATTCAAAATCAAACACAACGTGCTCCAAAATATAAGAACACAAACCCATTTAAACGTAATCACAATATCAACAACACAATAGCACAAATTCAAGCACAGATCCACAATAGCATCTCCTCCATTTTCTTACTAACTAAACATAAAATAACCAAAAAAAAAACTAGATCTATTGACAAATCAGTGTGCTTGAGATGAAGAAAAAAATGAAAGAAAGGAAAAAAAAAAAAAAAAAAAAAAAGCAGCAGCTCCAAAGAAACAAAGGAAAAAAAAAAAAAGTTACCCAATGAAGAAGGAAGAAAGAAAAATGAAAAAAAAAAAAAAAAAAAGAGTTATCCAGATGTGAAGAAGGAAGAAAGAAAAAGAAAAAAAGAAAAAAAGAAAAAAAGAAGAGTTACCCAAATGAGGAAGGAAGAAAAAAAAAAAAAGGAAAGAAAGAAGAACCTTACGGAGGAGCAAGTGAGCAAGTGAAGAATGAAGAGAGGAAAAAAAGAAAGAAGGAGAAATAAGAAAAAAAAGAAAGTGGAGGTAGGTGGGAAGCTGAAGAAAAAAAAAAATTTTTTGATACCTATAGCCACGTTTTTAAAAAACGCGGCTATAGGTAACGTCACTTAGCTAACATCACTAAGCTAATGAAATTTTTTTTTGATACCTATAGCCGTGTTTTCGAAAAACGCGGCTATAGGTAACGTCATAGAATGGTTACCTATAGCCGCGTTTTCAAAAAACGTGGCTATAGGTAATGTCACTAAAGGGTTACTAAGCCGCGTTTGAAAAACACAGCTTTAGGCTATACGGCTGGACCTTTAGCTGCATTTTAAACGTGGCTAAAGATTAGCTATAGCCGCGTTTTTTAGAAAACGCAGCTATAGGTCCCCTTTGAAAAAATTATTCGGCTGGACCTATAAGCCGCATTTTTTAGAAACGCAGCTATAGGTTGAGTCTTTAGCCGCGTTTTTTAGAAACGCGGTTATATGTTAGCTATAGCTGCGTTTTTCGTAAATGCGGCTAAAAAAAACGTGGCTATAGCCCATGTTTTTTGTAGTGATTGTGACTGGAGACGCAGGAGCTAAGGGAATACATGAAATTGGGTTTTTGTTTGTTTGTTTGTTTGTTTGTTGAGATGATATTAGGTGTACTAGTATGTAGCCCTGTGCGATATATTATTAATCATGAGTTTATTCATGTTTAAAAGGCTCAGTTAAGTCTAAATTCATATTATTAACCAGAAAATTTCATTAACAAAACTTAGCAGTATATATATTTTACACAAAAAGATGAACCTTGGTGACAATGTTTATACAAAAGATCCATTCACGATTTTGAATCTTCAATCTCTATTGGTGATTGAAATTTTCGTAGCTTAAAAAATTTAAAATTAAAAATAAATAAAAAATAAAAAACCCTCAGAATTGTACTCATTTTGTAATTTGATGATGGGTCATTTTGTAACATGATGGGCATTTGTGTGAAGAAAAAACCTCTGAAATTCCATGACTGATAAAAGAAATTTTCTCTAATCTCTTTTTATAGAGAAATGGGTTTGTGCGTGTTTTTATACATCCTTCATAGTTATATTATCACGAAGCAGGTCCAATGGATTTAGATTGGTACTACCGATTCCCAAAGCATTGGTGTTTAATGTGTTATTAATTTCATTTCATTGGCTTCTACACATGACAGCAAAATTAAAATTAATTAGATTGTACATGTGTATAGTAAAATTGGACTCTAATTTCATATTCTAATTGAACAATTGGAATGATAATATATGATAGTAACAACAATAGGAAAATTCAAATAAAATTTCGGATTAAATTGTAACAATCTAAATAAAAAATTCAAGTAGAAAGATAGGGTGGAGTGATCCACTCCAAGAAGGCAACCAAACTTGCGAAAATATAGAATAATAAATCTCTCTCCGGAAAATTTATATTGTTCATAACCTTTACCTTCACTGAAAATTTTAAAAACATAGTGACTCACATTTGCCATCCAGACATCTACAGCCGGGTTCTCTCCAATTCGCGTGAGATTCCATTGATCACTAAGTTCCTTTGCAGCCTGCAAAAAGTATCATCCATCGGTCCACAGCAATGCTTTCTTCATTGTTATAGGTGCCAAACCTGAGCAAAAAGTCAAATATAAGGATAGTGAATTTTAGGCATAATGTGCATTTAATCACATATTAGCAATTTATAACAAATGTAAAGATGCAAACTTTGTAAGTGAATAGTAAACAAAACTTAGTGTCAGAACCAATAAGAAAACACTTTAATCCGAAACTCAGTGCAAATGTAAAGATGCAAACTTTGTAAGCAATTTATAACAAAGATGCAAACTCTAGCTTTGCTATCTTTTTGGAAATTATGCAATGTACCCAAACCAGGTTCTTATCACAGATATTAATCTCTTTGGTTTTCACGTTTGACCGCAAAATCAAGAAAAAACTTAATTAGCACAGTAACTCACTTGACCTGATACATAGAAGTGGTTTTAATGAGAATGAGCCCACATACATTTAGTCACATGATACAAAATTCAACTTTAATTTCACCGATATTAATCTCTTTGGTTTTCACGTTTAACTGCAAAATTAAGAAAAAACTTAATTAGCATAGTAACTCACTTGACCCGATACATAGAAGCGGTTTTAATGAGAATGAGCCCACATACATTTAGCCACATGATGCAAAATTCAACTTCAATTTCAGATTCTAGACACATGGTACAAAATTAGAACTCTAATTAGGAATTCTAATTTGGTGTGTACACGTGGCACACAATTAGAGTTCTAATTTAGAATTCAATTTTCTAATTTGGAATTCAATTTTCTAATTTGGTGTGTACACGTGGCACACAATTAGAGTTTTAATTTGGAATTCAATTTCACACTCTCTCTGCTTCACCTATTATTATATATATAGATTAGGATGTATTGATTTTACAATGAGTTTAAGTAAAAATCTAATGTGTCATATCTTTATTGGCTGGTGTAAACCAAAGGGTTTACACCATGTCCTTATTAAATTTAATCTCTAAAAAGAAATCAATAAAAAGTCTTAGGCCTAACTTTATTTCTAGTTTTTGCTTATTCTCAAAACCCACAACCTTAATTCCTACTAACAACCATTATGACCACGACCCCAATTATTAAACCTAACAAATCTATATATATAATAATAGGTAAAATTAAGAGAATATCTAATTAGATTTTAAATTAGAATTCAATTAGAATCTAATTTTGCGTTACGTATCCCATCTAATCTAAATTTTTAAATTTTTGTGCCAAGTGAGTTAATTCAAAGTAAAAATTTAATTTAAATTAGAGTTTAATTTTGCGACATATGTCCCATCTAATCTAATTTTTTAATTTTTGTACTAAATGAGTTAACTTCGTGTAAAAAATGAGGAGTCCAATATAAGTAAATCATAAAAAAACATAAATTTTTGGATGATTTTATATTTATGAGTCTTTTTTTTTTTTTTTTTGTAGAACTAAAGATAATTCAAGTTTATAAAACTGAAAGAAATCCAATTAGATTTTAAATTGTAATTCAATTAGAGTCAATTTTGCGCCACATGTCTCATCTAATCAAACCAAGTGTGGGGCCAGAGAATTTGGCAACCCCGGCCCACTCTGCGCTAAGCCTAAGGCCCATGCCGAGGAGAAAGATGTGTTCGAGGACGAGTCCATTCACCAGTAATACTGCCGAGGACAACCATGTCCTCGGCCCGCACGGATCATTGTAAAGAAGAGCAAAGTGCCTTCAAAGGTAACCTTCCATAGCAATCGAGAACAGGGGCAAGTACAAGGGGTTGGTCATAGGAGCATGGTGGAGGAGCAATCCCAGGAGGAACTGTCACCTCCACATTAAATGCCCACAACTAACGTTCTGGCCGCATTAAATTGAGAAGTGACTCATGAACAATGCCACCTCAGCTGCTACCACCCACAAAAAGGATGGGAATGTGGCTGATGGGACAAGCACTCGCATGATGACCTGCATGAGCGACAAATAGAGGGCCGAGATTAACCAGAAGGGGGTATAAAATGTAACAAGTCCTCCAAAAAGGACGATGGCAGTTTTAGGAGAGGGGAGGTGTCACAGTATTTGTATAATCTTTGTAACCCAATACCAAAAGAGATATAAGAAAGAGACTATCAAAGAAAGTGGCCGAGGAGCCTAATTTCATACCTTCAATCTGTATTCTTGTCAATCGATCCATGTATTACCATGCTTAATTGTACAACCCTCATTAGAGCCTAGTTCTTTGACCCGCTCTCTACAAATTCATTGTATTGGGTTAGCTGGGCTTGAGTCCATTCATTCGCAAGGAATAGTGCTCGAACCAAGTCCCTACACCAAGTTAGTTAGTTTAATGTAAAAATTATATTTCAATTAGAGTTTAATTTTACGGCACATGTTCCATCTAATCGAAAATTTTAAATTTTTGTGCCAAATGAGTTAATTTAGAGTAGAAAACGATGAGTCCAATATAAATAAATCATAAAAAATATAATCATATATTTAACACTCTATATAAAATTAGATGAAAAGAGAGTTTGAATGATTTTATATTTATGAGCTTTTTTTTATAACTAAAAACAATTCATTTGGCACAAAAATTTTATATATGTATGTGTGTGTGTATATATATATATATATTAATAGGTAAACTTAGAGAAAATCCAATTAGATTCTACTATTAAAGTCTAATTTTGCACCATGTGTTCTAAATTATTTATTTTTAGATAGAGTTTTATTTTTTAATTTTAGAATCAAAGGTGAGACCATATCATAAATATCCATTCAAGTGAGTTATTGTGTACAAAGACCAAAGAGGCTAGAATTAATGAACATAAAAACATTTAAAAATTTGACAATCTACATTTTCTACCTAATAACATTCTTACAAAACTTTTTAAAGAGTTAAAAAAAAAAAAAAAAAAAAAGAATGACTATCAATAATATTTAAATTATATATATATAAGATTATTATACTATACATCTTAATGTGTATCTTTTAAGTATATCTATGCATATACATGAGGTTACAAGCTAGTTTAAGATAATCTTACATGCTAAATACCCAATTTGAAGGTATATGTTATAAACATATGTTAATTTGATTTATTTAGTTAGTTTTATTAAATATTATTACATAAGTAATAATTAAATTGGTCATTGGTTTAATATATTCTGAATTTATAATTAATATACCTTTTGTATATATGTATATCTATAGTTTGTTTTTATAATTTTACTAGATGTTTATATATCTTACTATATATGATATGATGCAATTCATATTTTGATAACTATGCATATACCAAGTGAAAATATGCCCAAGGTATTTTAAAATCTTTTTATGGGTATTCGGTTTTTGAGACCTAATTTTTTTTGTCATGGCCCATTAACCGAAGAGAAAATCTAGTACCAAAATTTATCTCACAACTTCTTTACCACTGTGACGTGGAAGAGTGTGAGTGGTAGAGGAAAATGGTGGGTTCATGTATAAGTGATAGGTAATCACTCACAATCTACCATATCAGAATTATAGTAAAAAGTTGTAAAATAATGTGTGGTACTAGAACTACCATTAACATAGTTCACTCACTTTGCTTGTACCGAGCCTTGCCCCTTGTTTCATTTCTTTTGGGGGCCTAGTCCATTTACATATCACTTAACCTCACACTCTCATGGTGGGCTTATGATAAATCAAGATTTCAAAACTTCTCCATGGCATGGAAAGGTTCGGTCTCCTACAAGGCCTATGCCATACTCATGGTCTTGGGCCTTTTTGAACAAAGAAAAAAATTGAACGAGCCCAAGGTATAGGGTATGACATGACATTGCACTCCAGCTCTTTCTTCTTTATTCACTTTCCTTTTTTTTTTTTTTGGGAGAAAGTACTCACTTTCCTTTGTGCTTTATCTAATTCTATCCAATGTACAAACAAGTTACAAAGTACAAACAAATGTAATGTGGACTTCTTCAATGGGCAATATTTTTAGGTGTATAAATCGGTATTACCACTCAACTTGGCTCGGGTTCAAATGGTTTGATAAAATCTGAGGAAAAAAACAAACAAAAAACTAGAAGTCAAACGTACGTGTTTAGTAAGGTATGATTTCAATAAATAAAATATAAAATAGAATTTGATTTATATTGGCTTGATTAACAATAATAGCAGTGAAGGTTTCATCAAGCCCAGAATAGAACAAAGTCCAATAATATTCTATATAATTTAGTTTATATATTTTTTTTATTCCCTCAACTTTGGGGAAATTAAAGGGAGAAAATACTAGATTTTTTAGTGTGTATATATATATATATATATATAGTTTTTTTTACTTGATCTTTATTCTTGTTAGTTTGTTAAAATTTGAATAATGTCTAATTGAATTCTTACCATTTATTTTTTTACTATTGTCAATAACTTCTTTGTCTTATCATCTTAGCAACCAACAAGATGGGGATTAAATACAATCACTTAGCGCCAAAAGTACTGTGGGTACCTAGGCATGCATGCAACGTCCTAGGCATGCATGGTAACGTCCTAGGCCGTCCTCGGCATGCTTTGCAACGTCCTAGGCATGCATGGCAACGTCCTAGGCATACTTGGCAACGTTCTCGGACGGTGTCCTAGGAGTCCCACATCGAAGGAAAACCCCCCCACTTGCTGCCTTATAAGCTGTGAAGCGAAGGAAGTAATGTACCATCGGTTTATAGTTATTCGAATAACTAAACCGATGGTACACTACTTCTTTCGTTTCACAGCTTATAAGGCAGGAAGTGGGGGGGTTTTCCTTCGATGTGGGACTCCTAGGACACCGTTCGAGGACGTTGCCAAGCATGCCTAGGACGTTGCAAAGCATGCCGAGGACGGCCTAGGACGTTGCAAAGCATGCCGAGGACGGCCTAGGACGTTGCCATGCATGCCTAGGACGTTGCATGCATGCTTTGCAACGTCCTAGGCATACATGGCAACGTTCTAGGCATGCTTGGCAACGTCCTCGAACGGTGTCCTAGGAGTCCCACATCAAAGGAAAACCCCCCCACTTGCTGCCTTATAACTATAAACCGATGGTACACTACTCCCTTCACTTCACAGCTTATAAGGTAGCAAGTGAGGGGGTTTTCCTTCAATGTGGGACTCCTAGGACACCGTCCAAGGACGTTGCCAAGCATCTTTTATTGTGGGTACCTAGGCATGCATGGCAACGTTCTAGGCCGTCCTCAGCATGCTTTGCAACGTCCTAGGCATGCTTGGCAACGTCCTCGGACGGTGTCCTATGAGTCCCACATTGAAGGAAAACCCCCCCACTTGCTGCCTTATAAGCTGTGAAGCAAAGGGAGTAGTGTACCATCGGTTTATAGTTATTCGAATAACTATAAACCGATGGTACACTATTCCCTTCGCTTCACAGCTTATAAGGCAGCAAGTGGGGAGGTTTTCCTTCGATGTGGGACTCCTAGGATACCGTCCGAGGACGTTGCCGAGGATGCCTAGGACGTTGCAAAGCATGCCGAGGACGGCCTAGGACGTTGCCATGCATGCCTAGGACGTTGCATGCATGCCTAGGTACCCACAATAAAAGGTCCTAGGCCGTCCTCGGCATGCTTTGCAACGTCCCAGACATGCATGGCAACGTCCTAGGCATGCTTGGCAACATCCTTGGACGGTGTCCTAGGAGTCCCACATCGAAGGAAAAACCCCCCTTGCTGCCTTATAAGCTGTGAAGCGAAGGGAGTAGTGTATCATCATGTAAACTACTTTATTAACTTGGATTATAAATAGTCATGAAGATATTAAATACCCACCACTAATCTTCATTGGGTCACATTGTATAGCCTGTAGTGATCACCAAGGCGGTATATAATATTTAAGGGGAACAATTTGGGATGTGTTGGAACTTGGAACAGGGGGAGAGGGGAATCCATCCAAACATAGGGTTAAGGTTTTAAAATTAAGATTATATGTTGCAGTGGAATTGAAATTTCTTGGTATTAATGTATTAAAATTTGGTGCCAATTAGGCCCCATGAAATCTTGTGTAACTATGATATGAAGGAATTTGTTCATGATATGTTAAAATATGTAATATTGTAGCACATTTTTGCTGCTTAACTTATTTTTGTATAAGTTTGATTTTAAACAAATAAGTTTAACTTTTTATTTGCTAAAATCACTTTTTGTCTCACAATTAAGCAATTAAGTTAGTCAAAAAAAGTTAGTCAAAGTGGGATTATACTTACGTATTCCAAAGAGTGTTGCACCCGAACTATTTAATAATTTTCAGTCAAAGTAGTATAGTCAAGTTCTAACCTTTTTTTTTTGCTAAAGGCCTTGTAGTTGAATTGGTACATTCCCATGCACAAAGTGTTTGGGGGTCTAGGGAAAAAGGGTTCAAGCTGCGGGATTAATAGCATGTTGTAATTATCTAAAAAAAAAAACTTTTTTTTTGAGTAAACAATAATACTTACTAGAACACACACTAAAATAATAATAGTGAAAATGAAAATATTAAGAAATTAGGTATTAAATGAATTAAATTAAATTTCAAAGAAACATATATTGCATTTAGTTTCCATGTTATAGTGCCAACTTTCAAGCTTGACTCTTTCATACAATTTCTTCTTTTTGCAGGATTTGAAAATTATTGGGATATTGGAGAAAACTATATGTAGAATCAAAATTTTTATATACATAAACATTCACTTATACATGAAAACAATCTTGATTATATATTTTGAAATTCAAAAAAAAGAAATTTGTTCTTCAATATATATTTTAACATTCAAAAAAAGAAATTCATTTTATTTGATCCAATCAAGTATGTTGGAAAAACTTAAATATCTAGTGCATATGTTATTTATGGCTTGAATTCGTAAAAGTCTTTTGTTTTTTTTTTTTTTTTTTTTGTAAGAAAAGATATACTACTTGTAGTGGTACGTGGAACATAATAATAGACATAACAGATACAAATATTTTGTTATAAGCAACTACTCGATACGTCAGGTGTGATTTCTAAAATTATGTATTAATAACTATTCATTTATTTATTATTATTTTAACATAAATTATATATTAAATAACATAAGCAAAATTGTGCAAAGCATGAGACTTCAACTAGTATGGTATATAATAAGTCTAATCATACAAAATATTTCACAACTACCAATCTAACAAGTAGTTATTAATAAGTCATTACAAACTTGACAGTTCAACTATTCTTAAGAATGGTTAATAAGATCATTCACAGTAGTGAAGGCAAAATTTTAGCTATTGAGCTACACAAAAAGTCACTTTATCTATTTTACCTACACACATGCTACAGCAGTGGATCTATTTTAGCTTTCAACACAATAAAATAATATAAACATCACAATAAAATAATATATCCCACCATCAGATACAACCACCACCACCACCACCACCACCACCACTAGCAGTCCATAGCAGGAAAAAAAAAAAAAAAAAAAACCAAATCTCCGATCGGCGGCGTGATACAACCATTGGCGGCGTGAAAGAACCAATATCCACAAGCAAGCACTCCGATCATAAGCAAGCTCCATGGGTTTCCTAGTCAGGCACTCCGATCGGCGGTGAGCTTCGTGGGTCGTGTTAGGATTAGTGCCCTTAAATCCTATTGTAAGATGCTATGTATAATATTAAGTGTGACATTGTGTTTGACATTATGTATGACTTAATATTATGTTTAATAAATTTGTTTTATTATTATTTGAAATAATGGTAACATGAATATTCGGACATTATCATATAGTCCATCAGATGCATAGTATGTGATTTATGTGAAGAGTCACAGAAGATATAAATCACAAGTTCTTTGTAAACTCAGAATTTTAGTTCGTAGTCGGTGATGAAATTGAGCATTTCATTTGCGAAGACTATAACATATCAACTACGATGATTTGTCTTGATCATGGAAGTGGAGACTTCTAGTTGATGTGTTAATATGTTTTAAGAGTTAAGACATATTGAACTGGATCGCTGTGAGATTTATTATTTGCCTAAGGATTGTCAAATAAATAATAAATCTCATGACTTGTATTTGCATGAACTCTTAATCCTGAGAGAATAATGAACCTGATCATGAGGTGTAGGTTACTTTGATATATCAGGAATGAGATCTATAGTAATGGTCAAAATCTCAGTATGTTGGGCAGCCACATTTAGTGTTGATGGAACATATATTCTCAAGATGGAATCCATAGTCTCTTAACGGAGATATAAAATATTCCCTTGAGATAAGTTTAATGGGTTTGTTATTCAGAGAGTTAGGCCTAACCACTTTAGTAAGTAGTTACTAAAGTATATATTTATGAAATTAGTTTTCATGAATATATGATGAATAACTTTAAAGGATTAAACCGGGTACTCAAGGATCAAGATGTAGTAATTTACAAAGTGGCAGTCTATATTAATGACTTTGTATTATTACGAATATTTTATGAAGGGGTTGCATGTATAATAAAGTCTTGAGATATAATATATAGATAAGACTTAGAGTGCAACTATATTTATATAGTGGTATTAAATATAGTTAATGGTAACTTTGGACTTGTCAAGAGTTGACAGAAAAGCTCAAGGCCCATTGGAGCTAGTGTCTTATTGGTCCCTTTTGGTCCCACTCCAAGCTACACACTTAAGCCTAATTGGTAAGGCCCAAAAGGCTAGCCCAATTAGATATATTAGTTAGATACAAAGGGAAAAACGTACAGAAATATATTGGTAAGAAAAACATCATTGTAGTGGTGTGAAAGTGAGTGATAGTCACTCTCTATTAATCCCTTTGTTACCAATTGAGAGACCACACATCTTGGGCGTTAGTGGAATTGGAGTGAAGATTAAAAGTATTCCCAAGTGCTTCAATCTTCGGTTTTGGAATTCACCGCTTCAAGGTACGATCTCTTGTTCTCAAATTCTGAAATTTACTTTATGCATGTTATCAATATCGAATGAAGTAGATCCGTTCAAAACTTACTTTTCCGCTACGTTCATCTCTAATTCCATTAGGTCGGTGATCGGAGTTGAGAGAGTGAGACCGGAGTTGAGAGAGTGAGCTTAAGTCGAGTTTCGTGGATCGGTGACCGGAGTTGAGAGAGTGAGCTTGAGAGATGAGAGTGAATGAGACAGAGAGGGGCATGAAAGAATGAAAAAAAAAAGGGGAAGGTGTATTATTTTAATCAACCAGCCGAATAAATATATATATATATATATATATATTTTTTTTTTTTATTCTCAGCTACAGTGCACATCTATATAAAGATGTGCACTGTAGCAAATCATCTAAAATTTTAGCTTTTGCCTCCACTGCTGCAGTGTGATTTTTGTGTGTGAGGAGCTAAATTTTAGCAATATAGTATTATAGCTACACTGTTGTGAATGCTCTAACATGTGAATTCTAGTTAGCTTAATTAGAAAAATGACAAAGTTTAACTATAAAATTAGTTGTAGCTTAAGGCTATAACTGTAAGGACTAGAAAATTTAGTGGCCCAAGCCCACTTAGAGTAGTGGGTTGTGCAATTCAACCCTGACCCAAATCAATAAAATTTGTAAAAGAAGGGAACAAACAACAACAGAGGGTTTTGCTAGAGGACAAGTGCAAGGAGAAATAAGGTTTGTATTAAGAAATAAATGAGCTCCAAGCTCTCACAAATTCTCCCGAGGAGACTAATTTTGCATAAAAAATAATACTATTCACTCTCTTCTCTTAATGTTCTTGCTTCTTTTTCCTTCTCTTTTTTCAACGCTCTCCCATTTTCTTATATAATTCCACCTCCATCATATCTCCAACATCCATTTTCACCTAACTTTCCTCCTTTTATGACACCTGTTACTTTTAACATCAGAGGAAGATGGTCGAAGGAATCTGCTTAGCTGTGATTTATACTATTTAAGTCACATCCTTATCAATGTGGTTGATAAAACTGTTGTCTACCATTTAATGTGGATGTAACAGGCTACATCAGACCAGAAGCTCCCCTACTGTCCATTAACTTCTACTCTCTTCAGACCCCAGCTCCCACTTAGAATACTACAGAATACCTTGATTCATTTCTTCCCTTCCTCGGGCTTGTGGCTTACAACATTCCCACACCAATGCTGTGACCCTTCAACTTCATCCTCGGTCCTTGGGCTCCCACAATAACCTTACTCAATAAAATAAATATTACTACATATTTTAAAAATCTAACCGTTAAATTACATATTCTTTACGCTCTTAGTACACACGTAAAATTTTATGTTAATCGGATATTATTTACTATATAATCTATAAGTTTATATTTTATATATAATTTTAAACTATAAAAATTTATAATTTAAACAATTTATTGATGATTTAACTATTAACCTTTAATTTTCTAAAAATTTGCAAGTATGAAAGATATAAGAAGAAAATGTAATTCAATAGTGAATTTGTCAAAATTCATCTCAAATAAAAAGATATTGAGTAAGGTTATATAGTCTAAGACTATAACCAATATTATAACTAAATTTTGCCCTTAGTAAAATATCTTAGGGTTGTATAAGAGATGAGATTCTACTTACATCAAAAATAGAGTTGAAATTTTGTCATAATTCTTAACGGAGAGAAAATACTTAAGTCTCACAAATTTTTTTCCTATCTTCCCTCCAACCAAACATTCACAAAATTTGTTTTCTCACCCATTTTCTCTCAAAAATTTTTTTTTTCCATCTTTCCTAAAATTCACCCAACAACAGAGAGGACTCTTAACCCAAAAAAAGAAAAGAAAAGAAAAGAAAAGAAAAAAAAAATAGTAGCGTTTCTAATTACTATTGCAATCTCCACGGTTACCTTGTCCCGCTTTTAACTCAAACACGCTTCCCTATTTCCTCATTCGTAGAAATTTCCTTCTACTTTTCCTTATTTCCTCAGAAAGAACTCAGAACTCAGAAATCCGAATATTTAATCTAGACCCACCACACACGCTCACACGGGACCCACATAAATCAACGGTGATTAACCCCTTACTCGCTTCAGTCCAAAAGATCAACACCGTCCATTCATTCCTCCATATATCTTACCCCCTAAACAGACCCAAATCCAGAATTCAACAAATCCCTCTCTTTCTCTCTCTCTGAAAAAGCAAAACCCTAGAATTCGAAATCCGATTCCCAAATTCTCAGCCATGGGAAACACAGAGAAGCTTTTGAACCAGATCATGGAGCTGAAATTCACATCCAAATCGCTCCAACGCCAGGCCAAGAAATGCGAGAAGGAGGAGAAATCCGAGAAGTTGAAGATCAAGAAAGCCATGGAGAAAGGCAACATCGACGGAGCTCGAATCTACGCCGAGAACGCAATCCGGAAACGCACCGAGCAGATGAACTATCTCCGCCTCGCCTCTCGCCTCGACGCCGTCGTGGCTCGCCTCGACACGCAGGCGAAGATGTCCACGATCAACAAGTCCATGGGGAACATCGTGAAGTCCCTCGAGTCCTCGCTCGCCACCGGGAATCTCCAGAAGATGTCCGAGACAATGGACTCCTTCGAGAAGCAGTTTGTGAACATGGAGGTCCAGGCCGAGTTCATGGAGAGCGCGATGGCGGGTTCCACCTCGCTGTCGACGCCGGAAGGGGAGGTGAATAGCTTGATGCAACAGGTTGCGGATGATTACGGCCTCGAGGTCTCCGTCGGGCTGCCTCAGCCGGCGGCGCATGCCGTGCCGACGAAGGAGTCCACGTCGGAGAAGGTTGATGAGGATGATCTGTCGAGGCGGCTCGCCGAGCTTAAGGCCAGAGGGTAATAATGGTTTGTTGGGTTTTGATGAGAATTTGGTGATACTTATTATTATTATTATTATGTGAGAATGTGATGTGTATGATTAGTTACTGAGGAATGTTAAATATGGTGAACGTTAATTTTTATATTCTGTAAATTTTACTCAATTTGGATTCCAGTTATCTTGGTTATGTGTGTGTGTTTGTGATGAAATTTGCATTTGATGAAAATTGACGATATGGGTGTTGTTGATGACTGACTGGTTGTTATGTGAGACTGTGATGTGTGTATAATCAGTTTCTGAGGATTGTCAATTACGGTTGACGATTCTTGTTTAATTCTGTAAATTTAGCTGAATTGGGATTCCGGCTATTGTTTTTGCCTTAAAAATGGTATTTGAGTTTGATTTATCAAAAAAATGGTATTTGAGTTTGCTTATTTTGGTGAAAGAATGTGTTGCTTGTGTAGATTGAGTGAATTGGGTGTCTGGGTTTTTTTTATGTGTGCAGGAAGTTTGGTGTGGGAGAAAGTTGGTATGTCTAGATTTGATTGAAGAGGGATCTAGGATTTTTGTTATGGTTGAGTACTGATATTTATGTTTGGTTTGCTTTACACTGATGCTATGAAAAACTGTATGTAGTATCTGGATTATGGGTTGGTATGGTAGGTCGGCAGTGGTGTTTTTTGTCTGGTGTGCTTAAGTGCAGCTATATTTTATGATTACTCTGATTTATACTTATGATGACCAAGAAGATGTAAATGCTTGCCTTTCGGTTAACAGTATCTGTCAAAAATCTTGGGACATCTTTGTTTCTTTTTAGTCAGTTTTGTATGTTGTTTTGTACTAGTTATGTTTTAGTGCCAACAGCGGGACTAGATGATGGATTTTCACGGGGGTTGAAAAGCTGGCTATTGGAGAAAGGGGATCTGAGGGATATGATAGGAATATTTTAAGTTTTTATGTAACTATGAGTTGAGCTAAAGTTTGGAAGGCAGTTCTTGATGCTAAGAATGCCAGGCATGTGGTGAGTGATACAGTACATTGTTATTTGGATGGAGTTCAGAGATGAAATCGCATGACTGAAGAGAGGATAATAACTTCAGTTTTTCTGGAGGTATTAAAGGACTAGTAGTGAGTTTCAAAGAAGTACTGAATGATTTATTCAATATGAAGAGTCTAGCTTGTACTCTTAAAGTTCTGTCGCAAAAATATAATGTAGTTGAAGTTTTTTTGAATGGGCTAAGTGCTGGGGTTATTCAAACTGTTCTTCTGCTCTGGAGTTCTTTTCTATCCTTAGTAGTGCCACTTAAGTTGCTTCTTTTTTTCTGTTTTCAGTTGCTTTTGTTTGCTGCTTTTTGTGTTCACCATCATGAACACCTGTAATGGCTGTCTGCGTTTTTCTTGTTGAATAAAAGTCTTATTACTTATAAAAAAAAAAAAGGTAGTTGAAGTGGGGGAAGTTTGGACATGGAGGTGAAATGAAATATTTGTGTTATGCTTACTTGTTGAAGTGACGAATTATTTTAACTTGGGTTGCATTCTACTTTGAATATAGCTGTTCAAATTGGGCTATGCAGTTGTGCACAGAATTTGACAGTTCAGATAATATGGATAGTGTGAGGGTTTTATTTTGGGTTGCTTTGCAGGATTAATTGGGTTAAAATAAGTCAAATCTGGTGGAGTTAGAACTTTCAAGAAAAACAACTTGCATGTAAAGATTCAGGTGGGAAGACCATGAGTTACATTAGGAACTTGGATGTTATTTCTGGTACCATCAAGCAGGAATTGGTGATGGCTTATGAGGTTCTACCTTTTTTGACTTGGTTATGGATGGTGGCTTTTTTTTTTTTTTAAATTTTTTATTATTATTATTATTTTTTTATCATTTTTGAAGGAATTTTAGTTTAATAATAGGGAAATTGTTGCTCTTTACTCCTTGTTTGAGTCTACTTATCATATAGAGAAATGCTGTCCACAACATTTTACTACATTTTCACAACAAATCCTAATTGGCGGGTTGTTATTAGTGGTGCAAAAATGTAATTTAATGATAGATTCAAATTATAACCAATAATAACTAACTACCTATGATTTATTGTGAAAATGTTGTGGATGTAGCACTTTTCTATCATATACAGTTATGTGAAATTAGTATTTGTGTACATAGGGTGCATGATGTTTGTTGGATATCAATATTGATGCAGGGTATAATTATACATCAAATAAAAATTAATGCAGATTACAATTGCTCTGTTTAGGGTCTTTAGGCTAGATTGTGAGGCTATGTTTGGGAGTTAATAAAAGAAGGGAATGAAATAGAATGGATAGATCTTAAAAGAATAGAATGTACCATGTTTCATTTTCTTTAGTGTGTTTGGGAGTTTATAAAGGAATGGAAAGGGAATATATATATATATATATATAGATATATATATCCCCTGACATGCTGACAAAAAGATACATATATTTGTTATTGGTAAGGCTAGATTGCAAGTGATATCAAGAAGTGGTTAATGCTAATGCAGCCTTATGAATTGTGATTCTTCATCATTGATGCAGTTCTCATTTCTATTGAATATGAAAGAATATGTTAATGATCAGTCAATTGTAATAATGTCAAATTTTATGATCTAATTTTGTGTTCTTAAACATATAGCTTGGGTGTTCATTTCTTTATGTTATTTAATTGTTTTCTGATCACTGGCCTTGCTGATATCAAGGTTAGAGACAAGGTACAAGTAATGGTCATTGGATGAATAATTGGTTGGTAAGTTGACTGAATAATATATGAACATTTTTAAATTCCTGGTTCATTGGATGTTGATTCCATTATTTTGTGTGTTTCTTGTTAAAACTTCTGCTCTATTTTCTTATGGTTGGGTGGATATTTTAATGACTGTTTGATTCTCTTCCCAAAAAAATGAAATGAAATTTTTGACTAGAGAGAGAACTATTAGTGCAGACTAAGTTATAATTATTTAGAATGTTTTTTTTTTTGGCTAATCATTTGGTAGGTTATTTATTAATTTGTAAATTGACTGAATCACAGATTATGATGTATTTTATGTTATTTTACTTGAACAATTTTGTGTTGTTTGTATATGTGATCTTTTATTACAGATGAGTAGGATGATGTCCTTTTCCCCTTCTCTTTTATAAGCATTTAGTAGTTTTGAATTTTGGATTATGAATGTGTTCATATGCAATTGAAACCATTTTTCTCTATTTGTTTTGTTCAAGTTCTAATATTTACTGCTGCTCTTGTTCCTATGAAATGCTATCTCTATTTCATTGCTTGTTACTCAGGGTGACAGTAAGCGATCAAGGATTTTGGTTCACATGTTCTTTGATATAGGTCAGCTCTATGCCTCATAGGTCGATGTTATTATCAATTTATCATTACTTAGAAACGTGTTAATGCAATAATAGCGAAATAATTGTGAAGCCAATGAGCTCTTCTCAAATAAGAGAGGAAAAAAAAAAAACTGAGGATTAAATGTTCTCTTCAAGGGTTGTGAATGGTGGAAATTCTTAGGTACTCTTTAAGCACAGAGAAATAGTGCTCTCTTCTCTCACATTTATAGTGGATTTCAACATGAATTTAATGAGCAGACTTTTCCATGAATGTTAAAGGAGGGAGCACTATTTTTTGTGCTCCGAGAGTACTTAAGAATTACTCATAAATGGTACCTATGATAACAAGAATAATAAGGATTTTCAATGCTAATTGATGTTGGCCATGTTTGGGTTTATAGGATATCAATTTAAGGATTTATTGAGGAATAATGCATATGGTAGTTGTCTTGCATGGGCTGAAAAGTTAAAGAAAAATAGGAGGAGAAGACTAGGAGGTCTTTTGAGTATCACTAAGATGTTTTGGGAGTTTCATCTAAAAGAATAGAAATGGAGTCTCACCATTTAAAGAAGACATAGTGTGCTGAATTTTATTAATCGCGGTTCTCCCATTTGTTACAGTTAAATCAATACATGTAGAATTCCGTTATCCCAATCCTAGTGGAATCTGAACTTTTAATATGGTAATTGCAAAACTAAGCTTTGATAGTATCTAGAATAGCCTATGGAGGTCTTGTATTACTCCTCACCTCAGAATTAAACTTAATTTCAAAATCCCTTTGGTCGCTAGGCTTGCATTTTCTTGAGCCTCATGTCGTCCGCCCTTCTCCCTTTGTTGCAGAAAAACTTGAGCTTTAGTTTGTGTTTGTATTAGAATTCTTTTGTTTGAAGCTAATCCAATCCTTTGTCTTCTTAGTTAATCACAATGTTCTGAATACCGTTTTGGTTTGTTCATTAGAACAAAACATTTCGGTATGAGCCTATGCATATGCATACCGTCTTGGGATTACTGCTAAAACTTTTTGTTTGTGTATGTGTCTACATGTATTACAAAATTTATATACATTGACGTCTACATTGCTAATATACATGTTAAATTATTAATTCAAAATCAAATAATACTAGTTCTTAATATCATCATTACATAATATAGATATATAACATGACATATACAAGAAAAAGAAAAAAAATATATGTTAATGAAGAAAAAAATTATGTCATGTGATTAAAGTAAACAAGAAAAACACATTATTAAAAGAAAATAATAATAAAATTTCATATGTGAGTGAAGCAATAAAAAAAAAATGATTCATTTACATACTGGCTAAAATCACCCTACTAGGTGGAATTTAGTAGAATGAACTAGAATTTAGAATGAAATAGAATAAAATGGTGTTTCATATTGGTTAACTAATTAGAATAGAAAATTTCGCCCGTTTTGGGTGGAACGAAATGAAAATCATACTTATGATTGACGGTTGCAATGAAATCCATTTCAACCATATCATTAAAATTTTCAGGATGACATCACTATTAGGAGTGCAATTTGTAGGTTATATGTCCTTAGAAAATTTAGATCTTGAATGAAAATAATGTACTTATCAATTGTCTCCTTATGTTGAGAGTAATGCTTTATTTGTTTCGTTCTAAAATTCTTTTGGAAAAATATTTTATGCATTTTCTCATGTTTGTTTCATCATTGTAAAATTTGGTTAAACCTTAAAATGTTTTTCGTTGAGCGAAAAATTCTTTTAAAATTTTGTAAAACGTTTTACCTATAGTTCTCAGAACCGGGCCGGACCGGGAGGTCGGACCGTGAAAATCGTGAACCGGAATGAAAACCGGTTTTTTAAGTTTCAAGAACCGGGCATATGTGGTAATTCCGTGAACCCCTAAAATCAGGGTTGGACCGGGTTGGACTGCAAGAACCGTGTGGTCCAACCCCTTAGCAAAAATTTTTTTTTTTTTTTTTTATAAAAACAAATTAACACAATTATATTCTACTTAATTAAATTATCCATCTCTTACAAGGAGTAAAAAAAAAATTATAATTAAAATCCTTCAAAAATATTCAACTTTACTTCAAAAATTAATCATAAATTTTAATGTTTTCATAGTTATTATTTTATTTTATTAACTTTCTTATTTAATTATTAAATATATTCTTGAAAATCATTAAATTTCCTTCACATATATAGATATATTAGTCAATTTTGCTATTTTTATAAATTTAATATCTATATTTAGGCTTTAATTAATTATTAAATTAATTATGACGTTATCACGGTTTGACCCCGGTTCGACCTCAAAAACCTTGAACCTCTCTCTTTTACGGTTCAATGAACGGTCCGGGTTTGAAAACCTTGGTTTTACCAACAAAAAACTTGGTAAAGAATTTTACAAAAACATATTGTAGCTTTCCCCTCATTTGATGGATGATCGGGTTGCTGGAGCTACTTTTGGCGGTCTGTATGAGATACTTTTGGTGATTTATGTTTGAAAAATTGTATGTCACACCAAACATTTGAAAGTTTTGTACTGTAATTATGTTGAGAAACAAACGGAGCACCGTTTTGCAATCACACTTCTCTAGATTCAAGTTTATCCTCTTTGAGAATTATTTTTGGAATTCTTGTCTTGGATTCTTTTCCCCCTTCAAGTTTGTAGTTTGTTTGCAATTATGTTGAGAATTAAATGCTTTATTTTTTCAAATTTTGTTTTGCTACTTTGTTTTGCTACCATAATTTCTCTTTTGGATTCAAGCTTGTCCACATATATAATTATTTGTGGAACTGGCCTAGCCGTGGGAAATTTGAAATATATTGGATAAAATATCATTTTAGTTCCTAAATTTTCATAAAAGTTTATTTTTTATCTCTAAATTTTGCAAAATGTTCTACTTTTTGTCATTTCGTCTATGTATGTTAATTTATGTCCTATATGGCCTAATAAAGATAATGTGGTATCTGACTTGGACCATATTATTTTATATATAAAATTATGGACACATGGCAAAGAGTTATTAGTACATGATTGATTAAACATTGGACAATGCTAGAAGTACTACAAATTTTATTACAGCATCCTTGCAGAGTGGTGCCACATTAGCTATTTAAAAAAAAAAAAAAATCCCTATTTGAGTTGTCCATATCTAGTGATATTCAACCAAAACTTCACTAATCTTTCATTCATTTTTTTAAAATTTTTTATGTTTTGATATCTTGGTGTTTTGAATTCTTATTTTAAATCTTGATATATTCTTAAATTAAATTATTACCTATTAGTTTTTATTTTTTAATTTATGTGTGCCAATAGCTCTTTGCCATATGTCCATATTTTTATAAATAAAATAACAGACATAAACAGAATGAAAAAAAGTAGAACGTTTTGCAAAGTTTAGAGATGGAAAATAAACTTCTAAAAATTTAAGAATAAAAAACAAACTTTTATAAAAATTCAAGAACAAAAATGATATTTTACCCATATATATTTAATGAGATTGTGAAAATTGATGTGGCTATAAACAATGGTTTTTGTACCGAATCTTTAATCTCATTGGATAACCATGTCTTATTTCAACGCACAATTTCGCTTGTCTTTCGGAACCATTGTTTACTGTCCAGTAAATTATTACATAACAACTTTTAAAAAAGGGCTCCTTTAACACTAATCATACTTATAAATATTAAATCATGCTTAAGCCAATGGCCCTGTAGAGGTTATAAAAGCTTTATTTTAAAGTAATCAAAGACACAAGGACTCAATTAGAGAACTCATATACTTTTTGATAGGTCACAAACTGAATGACCCCTTGTGATTTTAAACTAATTAATTGATTAAGTCAAGTTATTAATTAATCAATTTAACATGCAAATACGTGGTAGCACAAACAAATCACCGAATAACAAAATATGCAGCGGAAAATAAAAGACACGGTGATTTGTTCACGAATGGGGAAAAACCCTAACGGCAAAAACCCCACCGGGTGATTTCAGGTCACCACTCCCGAAACTCCACTATTATCAAATCAAGCGGTTACAAATAAGGAATCCCAAGTACCTTACCAACCTACAGTTGAACCCTTACCCCAATACCCAATTGGACTTGATCTGTAGTGACAGTTCCCTCCTTTGATGCACGGCTCCCAAGTACGTGACTAACCAGATGCGCGGATCCCAGTACGCGACTTCAATCACCAACTTTAGAATGAGAGGTTGGCTGCAGAGTTCTTCAGATCATCCTATGCATGAAGATCAGGAAGATGCTTGGTCACAAAACCCTAAGGTGCACAATACACAGCAACTTCTTGAAGAAGATGATCTAGGTTAAGAACTTCGTCTCAGAGCACAATTTGCTTGAACAAGGATTGCTCAATGCTTATGCAACTTGTGTCCTAGTTGACGGCTCTTAAAACACTCCTTAAATATGTTTAGGGTTAGAAGAAAAGAAGGCCCAAAAACACATTCACGGATCCCAAGAAAATCAGATTAGAATTCTGACTTTTTAAGTCTCGACAGCTAGCAGGTGTCGAGGTAGGTGTCGAGAAGGTGTCGAGCTTTAAAACTTCAGCACTTCAACTTGCTTTTTCTTGGACAGACTTGATGACTTCAACACTTGATCTTGAAACATAGTTTCTTGAAGTATTAAAAACACCTAGAACTACCCAATTACAAGTAGAGTGCGTTTTGTCAAAGGATTAGCCAATTTACATAAATCATGACATATGTTCCTAACATGTAAACACATATGTCCTAACACTTTTGGAGAAGCTACTGCGTTCTTGTGCCCTTAGGGTTTCGTAACCAAGTGCTTCCATATTTTTAACGTGTACTGAAGTGAAGAACTAACAAGCATCAGTTATCGGGAACTTAGTCACATACTTGGATCCGTGCAAAAGGGAAGAAGTCTCTACAAGATCAAGTCTAATTGGGGATTGAAGTGAAGGTTCAACACTTTGGGATAGTCCAGGGCAGTGGTAAGTTTTTTTTGTATCTGTAACCGCTTGATTCTTGATTAGTAATTCTTGGAGTGGTGACTTGAAAATCACCCGGTGAGCTTTTTGCCTTGCGGGAGGTTTTCCCATTAGTTAGCAAATTACTGTGTCAAATTTAATTTCCGTTGCACTTTAGTTTATTTGGTGATTTGCGTGCACCTTCATGATTTGCATGTAATTTGACCTAATTAATCAACTTAAGGAATTGAATTAATTAACTGAGTCAATCTATAACCCAACATAAATAATGTAATAATGTGATTCATGTCTCCAGCATCGCCCTAATTCTTTGTTCTGTGTACTCAGAATACATGTACAAGTAAGCCGAAAAGGAAAAAAGGCACATTGTTGCATGACTCACACCCAACATATAAAGGCCTAATCACCACAAAAATACAGCAGAGAAGAAAGAAGCGGATACGAAGAAGCAAGTGCATAAGTTAATTTCCTACAATATTAAAATAGATTTAGGCTATTTTATGTTTCCCAACTTACATGAAGAAGCAAATAACAACATTCAAAATCAAGCCAAAAAGATAAAACGCAATTGAAGTTAACCTTAAAAGAACTTAAGGCAGTTCAGCCGCAAGGGGCGAGGGCCAAAATAAACACTACAAAAAAATGCTTATTAAAATAAATAAATAAATTGTTGAAATAACATCTGTGTCATTTCAATAGTTGATGGGAGATATTGTAATAAATTTTGAGGTATTACTTTTGTGCAACAAAAATTTTTGTTGTAATAAACTCCAAATATTTTAATAAAATTTTGATACAATAATATATATGTTGTTGCAATAAATTATTTACTGCTTTAAATATCTTGTAATAATAAACTATTACTCCACAAATCTTATTGTAATAAATTGTAAATAATTGACAAAATATTTCACAATGGTTAATCCCCTACAGTTCATGTAAATAATGACTATAGTCAATGCTAACATGACTAGGATTCTTGATAAACCACTACCTATGCCAAATTCAAATAATCAAGAAATAGAATAGGGGTATACGCGTTATCAATAACTCCATTTAGCCATGTCATCCAACCTTGTTGAAACCCTCGATAAGGACCTGATGCAGTTGAAACCCAAATCACATAACCACCATTCTCAGGAAATATAGTATTCATCTTAGCAATTATTAATGCTTCAAGAACACTCCATATGAATGGGAAGACCAAGAAGTTAAGAAGGGCTAAAAGAGGACCAGCAGTGTACTCGACCCAAATGAGCATCCCAAAACGTCATAGAATATGAGGAACACAAAAGACAGAACTAAAATTTTCTTCATACTGCTCCAACTAACACATATTCAAAGGAAAATTGTTGCAATAACTTAAAATGAAGAAATTGCATCAATAAATGAATACCAATTATTTTTACATTTCATTACAATGAAAATCTTAAAGTAATAGCCTATTACAATGAAGATATCATGACAATAACTTAATAACAATTATTTTGCAAACTATTACTATGAAAAATATGAAGCAATAAACGATTACAACAAAATTTTCATTGCAATAACTTGACCCAAATTTTTTTTGTTACTTTGTTTGAAATATATTGCAATAAGTATCATGAAGCAATGACCTATTGTCATGAGATTGCAATATAATTGACAAAAAAATAGTTGCATTAGATTACAAAATAAGTAGGCCTTATTTTTCAATTTAATTGCTTCATATAAAAGCTTAGAACAACTGTAGGTCTCCACACCAACGTCTAAATTCATGTTACACCACCTAAACTCATGCAATTTGCATGATCGAACTATTAAAAGAAAATTTTTTTTTATTAGAATGATTTTTTTTTTATTACAATAAATTCAAAATTATTGCAATAAAAACTTATTGCAACGAAATAGGTTATTGTATCAAAAAGCAACACTAAGAGGAAATTGCATGCTTGTGTAATAAATTTTTTTTTCCTTGTTGCAATAAGTGTTTATTATAATAGTTTTAAGAAAAAAAAGTTTATTACAATGATTTTTTTTATTACAATAAATTCAAAATTATTGCAATAAAAACTTATTGCAACGAAATAGGTTATTGTATCAAAAAGCAACACTAAGAGGAAATTGCATGCTTGTGTAATAATTTTTTTTCCTTGTTGCAATAAGTGTTTATTATAATAGTTTTAAGTTTATTACAAAAAACTATTTACTGTGGTGAGAACATGATGATGCATGCAAATATTGAGGAGCACAATAAATAGACAAGCATTTGGTGTAATGGGAGACTCTAATGGTGTGTCAGTTGATGAAGTACCTCGACTCTAGTGGTGTGTCAGTTGATGAAGTACCTCTCCCTAGGATAGATAAATTTAAGAAAGTTTCATTTCTACCTCTTTTCTTGATTATTTGAAGTCAATATTTTAGGTGATGGTTTACCAAGAAACTTAGTCTTATTAGATTTGATTGTTGTTCTTACTTTATCAACACACTCCAAATATTTTAATGAAATTTTGATACAATAATATTTATATTGTTGCAATAAATTATTTACCGCTTTAAATATCTTGTAATAATAAGCTATTAGTCCACAAATCTTATTGCAAAATATTGTAAATAATTGACAATATATTTCACAATGGTTAATCCCCTATAGTTCATGTAAGTGATGACTATAGTCAATGCTAACACGACTAGGATTCTCGATAAACCACTACCTATGCTGAATTCAAATAATCAAGAAATAGATCAGGGGTAGACGCGTTGTCAATAACTCCATTTAGCCATTTCATTCAACCTTGTTGAAACCCCAATAAGGGCCCGATGCAATTGAAACCCAAATCACATAACCACCATTCTCAAAGAATATAGTATTCATCTTAGCAATTACTAGTCGCTAACCCGTGCGATGCACGGGATAGTTAAATAAAAGGACAATTAACCAATATCACATTAAGATAAAAGAATTAGTGAGAGACTGATTTGCCTACCAAGAATTTAAAAGAAAAAAAGATTGATATAATAAAATCTAAGAAATTTAGAAATAGAAAATTGGGTTAATAATATGCATATTATAGACATTTTGCTAGTTAGCATTTAAAAAAAAAAATGGATCTGTCATAATTAAATAAAATACAATGGGAATAAATATTTAACTTCTATGTTTTTCATTAGTTTAGAAGTGTTGTCTAACGTAGAATGTTATTGGGTTGTAAGAAGGATTTTTATAAAATGTTAATACCATATATATATGCTTATATTGTCAATGTCTCACTGCAGGTACATAATTACTGTAACCTACAAAGTAATTTACAATTCTTAAATTAATAAAGCAAAATTCTCAAAAGTTATATATATATATATATACACACTCAAAACTGATATAAACTACAAAGATAAAAACAAATCTTATTCAGTCGTATTAATAACAATATAAACAATTCAAAACATGGAACATTATCAAATTTATAACACATAATTCCGTTATCTTTTATGTTGAATCCAAACAAATAATTAATTGAAATTAATCCAAACAAATAATTAATCAACCAAAAATCAAAACTTTAATTAAGAAAACAAAAAATCACATGAACCCAAAATAAAAATTCTCAATAAAGAAAAAACATATAAGGTAAAGAATTAAGATCAACCTATTAAGACGCAAATACCAAAAACCCCAAAACTTAAACCTTCCAAATTTTATAGAATCCCCAAATTCTACTTCAAAACCAAACAAAACCCTTCAAATTCAAAAAATTCATATATAATATACCAAATAAAAATTTACCACACCTTGGGTTGGAAGACATAAGTTGCAGTTTTGATTTTTCTCCAAAAAATAGAGACGCTTCATCTGCTGTATACAATATAAAATAATTATTAGAAATTTCAACCCAAAAACCAAACCCACAAAAACACTATCAAAATATAGAGATTAACTCAAATACTTAGAAGAAAATAAATTCTAAACATAACAAAACAATAAGATAGAATGAAAATTTCAGGCACATATGAAAGCAAATAAAAAAGACAAAACCTACGTTTTTTTTTTTTTTTTTTTTTAGTTGAGTCTCTCTCCTTCTTATTTTTTTAATTTTAAAGTGAAGTTAAGTTTAGGATTTTGAGATGGTAATTGTTAGGATTTTATGGAGAGAAGAGAGAGTCCTACCAGGAGTCTAAATAATATAAACAATTCAAAATATAGAACATTATCAAATTTATATAATTAATTGAAATTAATCCAAATAAATAATTAATCAACCAAAAATCAAAGTTTTAATAAAAAAACAAAAAATCACATGAACCCAAATAAAAATTCTCAATAAAGTAAGAACATATAAAAATTTATTACACCTTGGGCTGGAAGACATAGGTTGCAATTTTGATTTTTCTCCAAAAAATAGAGATGCTTCATCTGCCATATACAATATAAAATAATTATTAGAATTTCAACCCAAAAACCAAACCCATAAAAACACTATCAAAATATAGAGATTAACCCAAATACTTATAAGAAAATCAATTCTAAACATAATAAAACAATAAGATAAAATGAAAATTTCAGGCACATATGAAAGCAAATAAAAAAAGACAAAACCTACGGTTTTTATTTTTATTTTTACGTGAGTCTCTCTCCTTATTTTTTTAATCTTAAAGTAAAGTTGAGTTTAGGGTTTTGAGATGGTAATTACTAGGGTTTTAAGAAGAGAAGAGATTTTAATATTTTTATGCAAAAAACGTTATTTTAGGTTTAGGTGATTTATTTCCTGTTTTTAGGCTCTTTTAATGTTTTTTTAGGTCAAATTTGGTTCCTATTATGGTTAGGTATTAATTAGGGCTTATTTTAGAATATATTTTCTTGTCCATCAAGTTTTATGGAGCCCTTAAATAGGCCTCCAAGTTTGTATACGTTTTTCAATATTATTATTATAAGATATAAAACCTAAAATAAAAAGAATCAAAAATAAAAAGAAAAAGAAAGTAGTGATGATGTGGAAAATTGTGAGAGTTTCAAAAGCTTCGGTTTTATATATATATATATATATATAGATTAATACTTCAAGAACACTCTATATGATTGGAAAGACCAAGGAGTCAAGAAGGGCTTAAAGAGGACCAACAGTGTACTCGACCCAAATGAGCACCCCAAAATGTCATAAAATATGAGGAACACAAAAGATAGAACTAAAATTTTCTTAATACTGCTCCAACTGACACATATTCATAGGAAAATTGTTGCAATAACTTAAAATGAAGAAATTACAGCAATAAATGAATACCAATTATTTTTACATTTTATTACAATGAAAATCTTAAAGTAATAACCTATTACAATAAAGATATTATTACAATAACTTAATAACAATTATTTTGCAAACTATTACTATGAAAAATAAGAAGCAATAAACAATTAAAATAAAAATATCATTGCAATAACTTGACCCAAATTTTTTTTGTTACTTATTTTGAAATATATTGCAATAAGTATCATGAAGCAATGACCTATTGTCATGAGATTGCAATATAATTGACAAAAAATAGTTGCATTAGATTACAAAATAAGCAGGCCTTATTTTGCAATTATTTTTCAATCTAATTGCTTCATATACAAGCTTAGAATGATAGTAGGTCTCCACACCAACATCCAAATTCATGTTACACCACCTAAACTCATGCAATTTGCATGATCAAACTATTAAAAGAAAAAAAAAAGTTTATTACAACAAATTTTTTTATTACAATAAATTCAAAATTATTGCAATAAAAAATTATTGCAACAAAAATATTTTGTTGCAAACTATTGCAATAAAGTTTATGGCGATAGGTTATTGTAACAAAAAGCAACATTAAGAGGAAATTGCATGAGTGTGTAATAAATTATTATTTATTTATTTTTTATTGTTGCAATAAGTGTTTATTATAATAGTTTTGAGTTTATTGCAAAAAACTATTTATTGGGGTGAGAACATGATGATGCATGCAAATATTGAGGAGCACAACAAATAGGCAAGCATCTAGTGCAATGGGAGACTCTAGTGGTGATGAAAATGTGTCAGTTGGTGAAGTACCTCTCCCTAGAGTAGATAAATTTAAAAAAGTTTCATTTCTACCTCTTTTCTTGATTATTTGAAGTCAATATTCCTGACTTTAGGTGATGGTTTACCAAGAAACTTAATCTTATTAGATTTTACTGTTGTTCTTACTTACATAAACTATAGGGAATTAACTATTATGGGATGACTTGTTCTTTTAGGAATTTCCTTACTTCTTCCTTATGTAGTTATGGGAATTGTGGTATATCTAAAGTTGGAGCCTTCCAGATGGTTAGGGGTGAATTTACATAAGGTGGATTGGAATTTGAATTTGAATCTGAAAACTTTATTTTGAAATCTAAATAATTAGGACTCAATAAGCACACTTACTAGTGAAGTGGACAACTCAAAGAGAACTCTTCCAAAGGCTTTGCTTTTATACTTTGATATTGGTAGTTCTTAGGTATTTCTTATAATTTGATTGGTACTGGTTATGTTTTAGTGAACTATGAGTTGTGGATTAAGAGTTATTACCCAAATATTGCTAAAATTCTTCAGGGAGATTCGTTGAGATTGTGGATCCATGGCACTTCAGCAATGTAGAATATGAGGATGTTTCTAGCTGAGATAAGAAGTGATTCTTTCCAAATTTTGGGTATGGTGGAATGAGGGATGCTGCCTAAATTTTTTCGCAAGAGGTCTCGTCATGGAACCCCTCTGACGGGGATTTTAATCTCAACTTCTAGGGTGCTCTTGTTGTTTTAAGCTTTCAATAGATTGTAGCAGTAGAGAATTTCTTATATTGTTTTGGAACAATTTTGGAGTTCGTAACATTTGTATGTTTACAAGTAAAACATACCACTACATATGCATTGTGTTGACTTTTTCTACACGTAAGGTATTACTTGTAAGTATTTACATTGTGATGATTGGACTTGTGATGCAGCTATGTCTAAAGTATATGGAAAAAAAATGATAGACCACGTACTCCATTAGTTCTAACTTCCCATATTTTACAGGAATCCTCATGCCACAATGATCAATAGGTTATTACAATAAACTCAAAACTATTGCAACAAACAGTTGTTGCAACGAAATTTTTTATTGCAATAAACTCAAAACTATTGCAACAAACACTTATTACTAGAAATGGCAAAACGGGCAGGTCGGGTCTGGTTAATCGGGTTGCGGGTCAAAACAGGTCACGGGTCAAACGGGTCGCGGGTCAAGTCGGGTCGCGGGACGGGTTGAGTTGACCCGTATTTTTCAAACAAGTTTTTTTTTTTTTTTTTTTTTTGAAATAGATGCAATTTGTCAATTGTTTATGAATTCCTTAATTGTGATTAGATTCTCATTGGTGATACTATTACCATTTACCAATTACCACTAAATACTTGATACTTAAATTTGATGCAACTCTTATTCTAGCTTTCTAGAAGCTAATCTTGGTATAATTTTTGATCTTTTTAAAGTAGGAAGAGAAAATGAAGGTGGCAAGTAAAGAATAACAAACTATAATGAAGTATATAACATATTAAGTGAAGAAGAATAAGTAAATATTTTATAAGAATTACACTTTAATCTCAATCTACTCAACATTGGTAGACGTGGCAAAACGGGCGGGTCGGTTCGGGTCGGGTCAGGTCAATCGGATCGTGGGTCAAAACGGGTCATTTTTAAACGGGTCAAATGGGTTACGGGTCAAACGAGTCGGGTCAAAAAATTCTGACCCGTTTTGCCATGTCTACTTATTACATTGAAAATTTTTGTTGCACACTATTGCAATAAAGTCTGTGGCAATAGATTATTGCAAAAAAAAAAAAAAAAAAAAAACATTGTTTCAATAACCTTTTGTTCTAAGCTTTCAATGGATTGTAGCAGTAGAGAATTTCTTGTACTGTTTTGGAATAATTTTGGAGTTTGTAACATTTGTATGTCTACGAGTAAAACATCCTACTACATATACATTGTGTTGGATTCTTCTACATGCAAGGTAGTACTTGTAAGTATTTACATTGTGATGATTGGACTTGTGATGCAACGATGTCTAAAGTATATGGAGAAAAAAAATGATAGATCACGTTCTCCATTTGTTTTGACTTTCCATATTTTACAGGAATCCTCATGCCACAATGATCAATAGGTTATTGCAATAAACTCAAAACTATTGCAACAAACACTTGTTGCAACAAAATTTTTATTTGCAATAAACTCAAAACTATTGCAACAAACACTTATTACAACGAAAATTTTCATTGCACATTGTTGCAATAAAGTCTATGGCAATAGATAATTGTAACAAAAAAAACATTGTTACAAAAACATTTTGTTGTAGTAAATTTGTGCATTAAATTCGATACAATAAAGGATTTTTAATAAGCTATGGTCACACCTAGTCCATCAAGCACCATAACAAAGAAATTTTGTTGCAACAAGTTATTGCAAAGAAATTTTCATTGCAATAAATTATGTTTATTATTATTTTTCCATTAATCTATTTAATAATATAAACACTATATTTAGGATTTTCATGTAGTCTTTGTTTGTTTTGACTTTAATGTTTGTTTTGACCACATGTTAGTGAGACAATGGTCTCATGAGATTAGTGTAGGAGATACTATCTCTCATTTCACACCTATAATTTAATATTAGAAAGGGCAAAATGGTTACTTCGTACGCAACGGCACAAAGATAATTTTAACTACTAATTCATTAATAACAAATTAGTGAATTGCTATCTTTAGCAAGTAGGGTTTTAAGGGTTAAGATTTGCGTGTTATTAGGTCTGCTTCCTTAGTGAGGCCCATCTAGATATTGTCCAATAATAAAAGTGAATGCCAACTACATGGTTGGGCGATGTTGGGTTCCTAACACCTTTCCAATAACATACCTTAATTCTAGATTTAGAACAAACTAATTTCTTTGCAAATGAGATTCAAGTGGTTTCTAGATCTATAACCATGCAACAATTCCTTTCTCCGCCTTGGCCCACAAGTTCATCTAAAAGGGCTTATGACATACTATTAGGCTCATGGCTAGGATGGATCCACACATAACAACATGATCTCCCTTCATAAGAAACCCTTATTAAAACAGATAGAGGTTGAGCCGCTAACAATTTTTTTGATGGATTTGCAAATTTTAAAATATAATTTAGTCATATGATGAGAATTGAAGAAATAACTTTTTATTTGAGAGAGAGAAGAGAGAAAAATAACTTTTTATTTGAGAGAGAGAGGAGAGAAGAAATAACTTAAATAGTCCATAAAAATTAAAAACCCAATTTGTTTTTACTAGGAATAGAATATTTAAAGCCAATCCATGGACCCAAACCGACCTATGTGAGAAACCCACCGAATAACAGACTCTGCCTTAGCTTAGCATTTTTCCAATTTGAAAATAAAAATTACCCGCTCAATCTCGCACTCAGAGTCACACCCACTCTTCATTCACTGAATTCCAAACATACAAACTCTGCTCCAAAATTTTGAAGAGAGAGAGAGAGAGAGAGAGAGAGATATGAAGAAGAAAGTGAACCGCAAGTCCTCACTTCTGGAAACGCCAACAGAAATGGCGGATTTTCCTTCTTCTTCTTCTCCAAACGAGTCTCCGAAATCGCCATTGTTCACCATCATCAACGACAACAAGAAGAAGAGGAGTACGGTCTCCACCTCAAAGAACAAGAAAACTGACAAGTCGCAGCCTACTATTGCCGCTGTGAAAACCCTAGGCACCATCTCCGATCTCAAAGACCTCGCCTCTTCGCGCCTCGACCATCTCAAGCGCCACATCGAACACTCTCACTCTGAGATCATCAAGGATCTCCAGGCTTCCCTCTCTCGCCTCCACAAGCGCTTCAAGGTTCGAATCAATTCTTTCTTCTCTTCTTTTCTTTCGCTTTCTCATCTGCCAAACAGATTCCTGTATATATATTAAAAAAAAAAAATGAAGAAAAAAAGTATTGGATATTCGATGATTTCTGATTTTTATACGTACCTGTTTCTCTCACCTATTGATTGTCGTTCTGTTCTGTTCTGTTCAAAATAATCTCATACGAAATTTGACTTTGTTTGCCGAAATTCTATTTTCAAATCCTCTAATTATGCTAATCAAATCCCTAATTCCTTTGGCCAGAGAGAGAGAGAGAGAGAGAGAGAGAGAGAGAGAGAGAGAGAGAGAGATTTGAATTAGAAGATTCCATTAGAGTTTCTCAAAGATTCAACAAGTACTTTAGAAGATAGTGCTAATAGCCTAGACAGGCTTCAGTAACTTCAATATTGTTCTTCAATTTTTGCTTATAGCAAACGAATCATCTCAAATTATGAGTGATTCAACAAAATTTTAAGTGTATTTATGGTTTGACTAAGGTTTATAGTCTTTTGAAATTTGTATTGTTCGATTTGTATCTTATGCTTTTACCGTTTCTCAAGCTTCCACAGGTTTTTATGAACCGCTTTCAGTAATAGTTGAAGAGTATTTCTATTCTCCTTTGTGTAAACTGCTGCATTTGCAAGGTTTTTCTTGGTTAATTATTTGGTTCTATTTTTCATTTTTCTAATTTAATAGATTCAGACTCAAGCATGCCAACAAGCGATGGACGAAGCAGAGAAGGAATACAAGAAAATGTCTGAACGGATTAGTGAAAGTCGGGAAGCAATGCAGGTAAACGTTTCCTTTGTCACAAACACAAGTTGAGTTTTTCTTGTGTGCTTTAGTAATTCCACAAAGTGTGTAAGCTAATGATAGTATTTTTCAGGCTTCGTATGCAGAGTTCAAGGCAGATGCACAAGCCAGCGCATCTCGTGGTATGTTTCTATGTCTCGGTTTTACAACAATGCTACAAACATAAGAAATTTCACAACATGTGGGATGGTAGATTGTGATTAGTGTAACATCAACTTTCACATGGAATCGTCACTGGCATCACTTTTATTATATCACAACCTATCACCTTATTAGTTGAGAAAAAAATTATGTATCTAGATTTATTGCTACTTTTAAGGAAAAGAACTTGTGAATATGCCTTAATGTCGTTAATGACAACTGGATATTGCTTTGTGATGCTATAGGAGTTATGAATAATAGTGGTCATGGCTGATGCACTTGAGCAGAGAAACTGCACAACAGTTTATGACCCATTTACATCCTATTTATGATTAGTGTATTCCAAACTTGGAGGTTGGATCTAATGATCTATACCCCTATGAGAATTACGATCCTAGTGAAATGGAGATGAGTGTATTTCATGGATAGATTGTATTTCTTCTCTCTAACAATGTATACAGTGTCATGCCAATTAGAATTATAAATAACATGTCATTATATACACCTTTATATATGAGGATATGCAAGTTTGTACATGTTCATGTACTTGTGCATGTGTTAACTGCAAATAGAACACTTTTTAATAGACTCTAGATGGACTCTTGGATACATCATCCAATATCGTTACCAATTACCATGTATTATTGGATGAGATTGAAGACATGCATTATTCTTCTTATTCAAACTGACAGTAATGAGAAAATTACTACAAGACAGCATTACCGTATGACTTTAGGTATGTTAAAGTCATAAATATGAAGCATAATGATAATGTGAATACTGACTTGGGCTACCATTTGAATTTGTGTCGGCAGTTTATAAACCATTATCTGATTCCTTTTGTATGCATTCTTTGTTTTTATTTGAATTTTTCAGCATGCAAAACATCAATCACTGAGCTTTCAGAATCCTGTGAGAAAGCAATTAATAATCTTCAAAGTCGTTTTGGGATTCCATCAGCTTAGCCATCTGGTAACAAGACAGTTCAGTGAGTACTTTATGCTTGGCGTCTTTCATTATTGGTGTGCCAGTCATGGAGTACAGTTATCCAAGAACTCAGGCCTTTTATTAACTCTTTCTCCTGTAGGTTATCTGTTTAAAAAAGTATTAACTACTAAACGTATGTTTAAGGTTTAACCAGATAATACATGTTGGTGCTATTCTATATTGGTTTATATGGTTTGGCTGACGATATTATTCACTGGAAAAGAAGTTCCAAAACCAGTTACTGGCTGTTTATCATCTTTGTTTTTTGGCCGATGATAGATGGGAGGGAGGATTGAAAGTTGAGACATTAGTGAATGTACAAGGAAAATGTAAATTTGGTTTTAGTAGATTTCAACACTGTTTCTTTTTTAATTAATTCCTGACTTTCAGTATTGACACAATGTTGGAATAAAGGATTGTGATTTTAGTAATCTTTAAAATAAGTTATTACATGTTGGGAAGTATCTTTGCTTTGCTAATGCTATTTATTGTAGTTGTCTTGGGGCTGTGTATTCAATCTTAAGATTTTTATTTTAGAAAAACTTTTGAGGTTTAGTTTTGTTTGATCTTCTACACTATTACACCAAGGTAAACCTTGAGTGAATTTGGAAATAGGAAAATAACATGAATAATGACAAAATAAAAGAGGGTTGCATTGTAATCAATATAGATTGCCAAAGTTTCAGACAGGGGTCAAATTTCCTTAGTCTCCAAGCATGCTTGCATTAGTCACCAGAGCATTCAACCTTTTGGGCTTGGCCACTTGGGACTTGCAAGAAAAAATGTCAAATCAATAATCTATAATAGACTATGTGTGTGTCCGCAGACTCATGTTTAAGGTTCTGCTCCTCGAAGGGATTGGTTTAAGTTTGATTGTGATGCAACTGTTGGGATTAATTTCTCTTCCATTTCTGTTGTTGTGGGTGATTGGAGAGTGATGGTGGTTTTAGCTGGCTCTAAAAAGGTTAATACCATCATCCCTCTCCAAGCAGAAGCCGAAGCCCTGTTGTGGGCTGTTTAATTGGCAATGGAGAATGAGGTTCCCAAGTTTGTGTTGGAAGGCGACTCTAAAACATGTATTGATGCTATCTCCCAGCAGTATAGAGATAGACCTTGGAGGATCAGGAACTACATAGAAGAATTGTTTCTATCTCTAATTGCTTTTCAGAGTGCTCCTTTTGCTGGGTTAATAGAGCTGACAAACCAAGCAGCCCATGTTTTGGCAGTCTGGTCCTTACATAATTCCCATTTAGGTGAGATAGATCCATGTATAGGGCCTTCTATTTTTGTTGATATCATTAGGCAGGATGTAGCTCCTGAGATGTTTGCTTCTTTGCTTTGAATTTCTTTCAATAAAGCTTTTCAGATTATCAAAAAAGAAAAGAAAAAAAGGTTTAACTTCCTAGCACCTGAGGAATGAAGATTTTGCTCTTGAAATCTTATTTCTTGAAGAATCTCTCACTATTTTTCTCCTTATAAGTTTAACGCTATTTTCAAAGCATACCTTCTTGTTGATCATATATAACGCATCAGCGAGAAGCCAATCATAACACAAAGAACGAAAGTTCCAGATGGTCATTCTAGCAGTTAACAAGTGGCTGAAACAATACAGATAAATAAGTAGTTAGAAGCATTGCTCCCAAAAAGAAGATAAATGGACATGCCAATGATACATTACACCATGCAGTCAATGCTCCAACCAACAGCCAATAAAGTCAATGACAACCATCTAAATGTAGTTAGCTCAGATCAATTACTTGAGCATATAAAAAGTTTCCCAATTCCAAAACTTGTCCAAAAAAAGGTCATAATATAAAACTCGATTTCATACAACATAGGCTTTCAATTGAAACTTCAGGTGCACTACATTCATAAAAAAATGAAACCAACTCAACAAGAACACATCTGCTTTAATTTCCCCGCTCTGTCAACTGACTTCGTCTCATCTCCCACCACAATCCTGAACTCAACAATGTGAACCCAAGAACAACTGATTGAGAATAGTGTTTGTGAAAGATATCCACACCAAAAAAAAAAAAAAAAAAAAAAAAAGGAAACAAAGGTGGACATTATCTGGATGTTCAGTTACACAAATTATATCATTGGATGTTTAATTACAGAGAGTAATGTTTTCCTAAGTACTTGGCATCATAAGTGATTTAATTTTTTTTTTTTTGTGTGGTGTGTACGGGCTGTGCTTTAAGGTGGTCAGAATTGGAATGAGGGGAGAACGGAGTGGCAGCTGCGGTTGCTGGTGGTCTGTGAAAGGGAGTGTGGGTGAGAGAGGAGTAATTATAGGATTCAAATGAGTTGTGATTGTGTGGTAAGTTGTAATGATTTTTTTAATAAACTGTTGATTTGGCGTTTTCCCATTAAGGTGTGTAACCCATGAGTTTTACACTACATCTGAACATAATTTAAACTCTTAATAATGCATATCAGTACACAGACTTGCACAAAACAAACTCTTATTAAACCAGGCACCAAACACATGTCACGGGGTCAGACTAAATTAATTCTTCATAAACTATAGTCTTAATAATATAGCAGAAGAATGTTTTGGTGAGAGACAGCATCCGTCAATGTGTCATTCTTTCAAACAATTAATAAAGTCATGCACATACATTACCAACCAAACCTGATCAAGTAAATCGACGAAACGAAGGTTGATCAATTACAACTTACAAGCCTAATATTTCCCTTATCCAATTAATAATGCTACATTGCTCTAATGCTATTATTATGGCCAACAAAACATTTTCACATTTGATCCACGGCTTCTCTTTCCCTCCCCTTATTATGGCCATTGTCTTTGGGGCTGCTTCTCCTGAAAAACATTAAATTTCATGAAATAAGCAACCAAAAGCAATTAGTTAGGAGCCATCAATAGCATATGCCTCACAACCAAAAGAACTTATTCATAACTCCATCAACATGTATCAAGATGTGGATTAGGTCAGTCTGGAACAAAGTTAGATAAAAATTTGATCCAAGACTCTTCACTATGTTTAAGACATCTATGGAAAGAGTGTTTGCCCAGTGCTTTGGGTGATGCCAGGTCAGGGTAGGATGGTGTAATAATGTAATACACCTTGTAATTTTTAGAGAGCCTAGTACTTAAACGCTATATAAGCTTATAAACTCAATACTCACCATTCTTGCCAGCAGAAATTTCATTCCTTGGGCCATAAACAAGGAGCCGTGAGGGTTTCTGAACCTTGGCACTTGAACCCAAGCCAAGTGGACTAATGTAAGCTGGTGAAGAAGTTGCAGCTTTATATTCCTGCATGTATAATGTAATTTGGTTTATATCAAAGGAAGGACACTTGATAATGTCAGCAGACAGATTATCTGAGTATTTTGTGCAAGCATAAATGTGGATCAAGTCAGCTGCAGCATCATTCTGAGACTTGTGGGTACATGGAAGATTTCGGGCCCATTGCTCTTTAAAATAAAGAAAATTCCCCATAAGATTACATGATATAAAAGTTTTAAGTTCATACATACTGAAACAAAACACAAAAGCACGCAGCTCACTATAATAAAGATTTCTGAATGTCATTGGAACCTGATGGATCATGAGCATGAATCTTGGAATCTTGGACTCGAGATCATTTAATATGCCTTCTTCCACATGAGGAGCAATACATTGAAGAACCTCCTTAACAAATGATCCCTCTTCTTTCCAGGGTAAGGATACAATTGCAACAGGGCTCAGAGTCTCTCCTAAGGGGGTGTTGCTTCCTCTGGGTGATCAAAAATGCATCTCATAACATATCTCACTTGGAAGCAGAATTCAAACAAATTAACATCTTTAAACAGCTAGGAAATCAGAATGTAAAGACTAAAAATGTGGAGTAATTGGATGGCACAAAAGTTCAACTTCAACACGTTAAACTAGGATTCACCATGAGCTTTTTAGCTCAACTGGCACTTCTTGGTGTTTCCAACAGGGACATCCAATGTTCAAATCCCCTCTCCCTCAACTATCAAATTATCAAAAAACACTTTAAACTAGAATTCTAGATTATAGACCCTAAACTGATCATAGTCACATTATCATACAACTTTCTGGTTCAGAGAATCAGCATAATGACTTAACAATTTCTTTTCTTTGATAGGTAGACAGTAGGGGATTGGGGGGGGGGGGGGGTGGTTGGGGAGGGGGGGATTCGAACCACAGACATAGGACATCGCAAAGGATGCCATTAACATAGGACTATTACTTGAACCACACTCCTTAGCATAATAAAATTAAGGAAGTTAGTCAACTTGTTAAGAGTAACAGCCAAATTTTGAAGCCTTTGATTGTAGACACCCTCAGCCTGGCTCATGCAAAAAGATACGAACCTCAGCATCACTCTTCTCAACTTCAAGACATATATATGAAAAATATTTCCTTTTTCCCTCCAAACTATGCTTTAGAATCTCCACAGGCAGCCTTGGTCTTTCAAAATTCATAAACCTACCTTCAATCAAAATGGAAGTTAGGAAAAACAAAAGGCATAAATAAACTACTAGTGGAAAGGTAAATCTGAGAACAAATATCAGGAGGCAATAGAAGTGCATACCAGGCAAGTTGAATAGGCTACCACCCAATCAGGCAACCCACCTAGCAAGCATCTGCCTAAACCAGCCCTCCCCAAGTCAAGATAATTCTTTTCGAATACCAAATTTAGTTTGCAAGCTTCAAGCATTAACTGATGACGGTCCAGAATTCCATGCCATTCATCCAGAACCTGATGCATGGATGATATAAACTAATTAACAAAATTTAAGCAAATTTGAAAATCAAGTAGAAAAGGACCAATAAGAATCAACTGGAAGCAACAACCTCAACAAGAGAAAAATAAGAACAATTTATCAATTATGAAATCAGAAACCTGATTAGGCATGCACCTTCTACGCCAATCAGAAAGCATCCTTATTACAATGCTAATCCGAAATGATAAGGATGTTCAGTCAAAGCCACTTATCAGGCTTTGAAACTTGATCAGACTTGTTCATGATTTTATTTCCTCTTTTGTTTTTGACATAAACATTCCAGATAATTGCCTTAAAAACCAGTAGCTTTTGAAAGCCCCTTTGCCTGTTAGATTCAAGTAGCTGCCCCGGAAAAATTGACTGCCATAAACAAACTAACGCGTCATATTCTTATTTACTCTAGCAAAATTAAGAGAAAAATTATTTGATAATATGTATAATACTCTCCAAAGAGTACAGAAGACAAAAACGCAAGAAAGACACACCTCTGTAACAAAGTTAAAATCAAATGCGATCTCCTCGCCATATTGAATTTTACATACAGAATAGATTCCAATCTAGTAATGAACATCTACAGCAGTAAATCTGAATTCACAGATAAACTTATAGGATGATCAAACACTAGGTTCACTCACAATTATATAACTAAACGAGGCAATTCATATATAAGATGAGTAAATGGTAATATTCATAATCTGTGAGATAAAACAATTATATAAAAAGAAAAAAAGAAAGTAGAGAGGTAAAGTATGATTACACATGGCATGATTCCAACCATAAACAAGTTATAGTATTAGTAAACAATCTGGCATCTGAAGCTGAATCTTCAGGAGAAAATTTGCTAATATAACATTTATATTTGATTAGATGATCTGGTCTTCACATAATGACTAACGCTTCGAGTGAAGAAATTCAAGTGATGAAAGAAATAGTTTCACCACATTTACATTATTATAAAGCAACCATGAGAAATTTGTGTCCTGCTTATAAATTATAATGCCAAATATGTCCAGTCCCAAAATAAAATACGAGATCAATTCAGTTTTTATGGAAATTTACATTATTATAAAGCAACCATGAGAAATTTGTGTCCCGCTTATAAATTATAATGCCAAATATGTCCAGTCCCAAAATAAAATACGAGATCAATTCAATTTTGTTATGTTCCATAATACTCCAAGAACTTGTCAAGAGTACATAAGGGAAGGTTTGTAGGTAGGTTATAAACAACAAAAAGAGTATGATAACAAAACTCACTTTGCTTCAAAATTTGGACGGCACGAGTGACATATTAGACTTGCATAGTTTGCCTTATGCATAGCATCAATAACAACCAAATCATACCCATTAGCATCATCTTGCCAGGTAATAATGTATGATCAGATTAAAAAACCTCAGTAAAACCAGGGCAAATGGAAACATAACAAGCCTAAAGCACATAGCTTCTTGAAGTGAATCAAACCTTTGCCTTTCGAGATAGATGTTGTAAAATTATGGAGCAGGATCTTTACTATTCTTTTGCAGAGATTGATCCCATCTTGCTTCTCGAACCATTTCCAAAAAGGACAAACCTACATTTTTTTTTTTGGGGGGGGGGGGGGGGGGGGGGGGGGGGGGGAGGGGAGGGGAGGCAGAAGGAGAAGGAGTAAAAAGTTTCAACATCATATAAAGAACTCTACTAAAGCTAGAAATTGGATCCCATCAACAGCTGCTCCCAAACCACCTTCTTTGTTGCAAACAACACCAAGCCCCAGAAAAACACAACCTAATAGACAATAAAAGAACGGGGGAAATCAGTATCGGAAAAGTAGGGAACAAGTCAAGGAGAGAAACACGTCCAAAAGAGAGGCAAATTTATAGTACATGCTTGTGCAACAAAATAAGTGTATACCTTTATCAAAAAAAAAAAAAAGAAAGATGTGTATACCTTTCTAGAAGCAACATATTTGTCATCAGGATGACTATCAATGGCCTTCAGAATACCCTGACACATTTTCATAGTTTTTATATCATGATCCTCAGAAAGTTTTTATTTTCTTCAATAACAAGCTGCAATGAATACATCATAGGGGTGTTTCCACTCCCAGTGATGTTCCTAACTTGCTTATTCAAAGTACGAAGAAGCACATCTTCAATAAACAAATGCTTCTCCAGGAAAGGCCAATCTAACTCCTTTGGCATGGAATCAAGCAGAAGATTGTGAGTATAGGGGTCAATTCCATAAACCTCTTGCTCTATGACCTCATCTCTAAGCAGTTTTCTAGTTTTATAGTCCTTGACTTCATCAGGAAGTTCCATATCTGACTCCCCAGTGCCACTTATCTATGCATAGAGCTTCTCAGCATAGTCCTCCAGTAAAGATACATGCATCTTTCGTTGCATGTTATCCTCATCTGCAACAATAGCATATTGTAAATCACTTCATATTTTATAGTAATAGTAGGAACCAGGCTTGCTTTTGTCATGCAAGCCCCATTCATGATCATCAGTCATTGAATCCAAACCATCATCTGGGGCAAAGTATCCATCTCCCCTTAAGGGCCGGCCCTAGGCCTAGCCCATTTAGGCCATGGCCGAAGGCCTTTAACAAAGAAAGGCCCCCAAATTAATATGTGGCAGCAAGTTTTTTTTTTTTTTTAATAAAAAAAATTGAGTTACTTGCACTTTTTTATTTATTTAAATTTTTTTTTTTATCTCATAGGTTTTATAAATTGATATGTTACTGATCACAATAAGTAATTCAACACTTATTTATTCTTTTATGGAAATGTCACATCAATTTGTAAGTTTTTTTATAATAAAATTTGTATTAAATTTAGCATATTTTCCACCAAAAAAAAAAAATTATGAATTAATAGAAATACAACACAATCACCAATTCACCATTAAGTGAATGAAAAATGTTAAAACTAATACAAATTTTATGACAAAAAATTAACAAACCGATGTGGCAAGAATATGATTGGTGTCACTCAAACAATATAATAAATTGAATGTTTTGAATAATTTTTTTTTATTGGTGACACGTCAATTTGTAAAACCTACATAGTAAGTATCACTAGCTCACTTGGAGTGAATTAGTCTTATTTATTAGTAAGAATTAATAATAGATTTGAAATAAAAAATAAGTTATATTATAAAAAATAAATTCATATGCATCATAAATGGTTTAGCCCCTATATAACTCATGCTTTGGTTCATTGAGAAGCCATGATACTTGTTTCAAAAGTCACAATAATTCTTAAACACATGGATAAACTAATGATAAATTAAAGTTCTAACTGATATATATATATATATATATATATATATATATATATTATAATGTTCTGTAAATTCATGCATGGTGAAGGGTTTAGACTTTAGACCCCATAAATCATTGCTTTAAGTTCAAGCATCAAGAAAAATTTATTCCTTAGAATAAGAGCTATGGATGTCGGTGAAAAATTTTATTTGTTAGAATAAGAGCTATGGATGTCGGTGGTATGAGGAAACTGGGAGCAATGATAATTATGCTAGTTATTATTTTCTGGTTAGTTCTAGCTCAAGTTGATGACTCTCTTGTTACCATTCCTCGGTTCATTTCGTCCACTCGTCGTACCTCCCATTCCTCTTGTTGTTAAATCTACATGTGAAGTAGTAGATTTAAATTGCTATAAATTTTTTAGACGTAGATTTTGCTTGAAACCCGACATTACCGAGTCATATGAAGAATGTTTGTCAAGATGTCGTAAGCTGTGTACCATATGTCCCTAAGATGTTTCCATTCATTGTTTTTGTTTGTTTTTAGACCCCTTAAAACACAATCAGATTAACCTAGTTATTTAGCCAAGTGATTAACTTAGGTAAATTATGCAGATCTAAGTCAACTCAGATAAATCATATCAATGTAAAGTGCAGAAAATAAAAAACACAAAGATATGATGACCTAGGAAAACCAAACCGGTAAAAAACCTGGAGAGGATTTAACCTAGCTATTCTCAAGGTAAATTGAATCCACTATGAAAGAATTGAAGTTTTACAATAGCGATTTAGACCACTAACATCCTGAGTAGAAAACTTACTACCACGACTCCATGATAGCTCCGAGTCCACAGACTACTTCTTTCTTGGATTCCTAGCAAGAACAAGCACTCCCGCTTGTGTATCTTTAAACTCTTGAATCTGCAACTGAATGATCATCAAGTTCTTGACATAATCTTGAATTTTGGAAACCTAAAGTATGTGTGAAGGCAAACACCTCTAGATCTCACAAAAGATTTACACACACAGCATAAAGGGCATCCTCAAAACGTGGCTAGGGTTTTCCTTTTTATACTTAAGACAAAACATAAAACCCTACACGTCAAACGGGCTTAGGCTGAGTTGGAAATTCTGTAGAAAAATTAATTTGCACGACTTTCGATCAGTTGAGTCTAATTCTCTATCGATCGAGCCAGACAGATTTACACAGTAAATCCTACAGCAACTCGATTCCAACTTTACATAAAAAACATATATTTTGAGCAAGTCTAAACAAGACTAAAACGTTTTGATCATGGTTTGCCAACATTACAAAATGAAGTTCTAATACATTAGTTCCTAATTCCTTAGAACCTAACAAACTCCCCCTTTGGCAATGCATGACAAAACAAACTTAACAAAATGTTCAAAGTTACATAAAAACAGTCCATTACAAAAATATTGCCCAACAAAACAAATCCAACCTAACTACTATCTATCAGTTGCAAGTGTCGACAGCAGCACGACTAAATCAACCTGTATATTTTTGAAGCACTCAACAAACGCATAAACGCATGTGTGGAAAATACAAGTAAACCAAAAATAAACAAACTAAAACAAATAACAAATATGCAAACTAACTCTCCCCCTAAGTTAGATACATTAAAAAATGTTATTTTCTCCCCCTTTCAAAAACAATTTCAACTCCCCCTAAACAAAACAAACAGGTTTCCCACATTTCATTTCATCTAAATCTCCCCTTTTTTGTCACATATTGACAAAAACAACTCATTGTTGCCCAAATTAAAAAACATACGCAACAAAAGTCAAGAGAAAATAGACAATTAAGGGAATACAAAACAATTCAATTCTATAGAAAATAGAGACAACTCCCCCTATGAACAACAAAGGGTAAAAACAAGCTTCTCCCCTTCTAAAAATAGGAAAAAAAAAAGTTTTGAGAAAAACAGTTTTGGGAAAACTTTAGGAGGTGGGGAAAATAAAGACACACAAACCAAACTTAAAAACTAAGTTGATAAGGTGAGGATACACATAAAGAAAAATATTCTCTCTTTCAATAAATGCAAACTTAACACTGTGTGACCTATAAATAGATGGTGTTTGAACTCAAATCAAGTAGAGAAAATATTTGCACATTGATTATCCATCATATCTCTTAAGAAAAATATTTTCTGTAGTTCACACATAAAAATAGCACACACTAAAAAGTACATAACTCAAAAATTAATCAATCAATTTTTAAATCAAGTTGAGTACCCAATTTAGCAAAGTGTATGAATGTTATGTGTGAAAACAATGAGAGATATGATCACAAAACTGCAAGATGGATACAAAAAATAATGCAATGCATGTGAATCCTAAACATAAATGATACATGAAAATTTTTTTTTTTCAAAAACTTAGAAACTGAAAATTTTTTAGTTTTGATCAGTCGAGCATTGATTGAATACCAATCGAGCCAAACAGATTCAAACCAAAATTTTTATTGCAATTTCGATTGGTCAAGAAACAGGTTCAATTGATCGAAAATCTGGAAAAATAAAAAATTTGAAAAATAGAGCATTTTAATGCAGAAATTCCTCAAAGCATAATATTTTATGAATAAAATGCATGAGTATGAGATGAAATGCTCTTCAAAAACACTTGTATTGAACCCAGATCTCTCAAAAATAAGATTTTCAAACAATTTTTCTTAAATTCTCAAACTTCAAACACATTTTGCATTAAACTCAAGGAATTTTCAATCTTGGATGGTCAAAACAAAATCACACACAATAACATGTACAAAGTTTAGCAAAGAGTAACTTGTGTAGTGTGTGCAACTAGCAATAACATAAGATACATGTGAGGTGATATGTGAATAGAAATCAAGCACAATTTCTACAAAATTGATCACATAAATTTGAAAGAGACTATCACCTAAAGAGTTACATCATATAACTCCCACATCTACTAGAATAAAAGCTTGTAATCATGTCAGTTTCTTGATTTGCCTCATATTGTACACACCAATTTTATTTGATCAGAAACTTATTAATAATAGTCGGGATAATATACACACCAATTTTATTTGATTTAAAGTTATTATAACCCAATAATATACACACTAATTTTAGCATTTAAACCGAGGCTACACCTTATGTTCTTTTTGTACATGTGCTACACTTTCTTGAGCATAAAATCTTACGATATGCACTAAGGTGTTCATGATTGGTTAATAAATAGTGGTGAGATGGTTATTTATGCCTTTCTCAATAAGTTCAAGTCGAAAATTAAAGGCATGTGATTTCAAGATCAAGATCATGTAATCAAAAACTATAAACAACTCCTACACAACATGCACTACAAAGCTCAAACTAATAGAGTGCAATAAAATAAACTCATCCAAGCTAAACAAGGTACATAAACATGTTATGTAAAGATAGTATGGTCAACCTTGATTTCAAATCCATGATATGTAATACAAAACACACAAATCTTTTTGGTTTAAAAAAAAAAAATTATGACAAAAAACAAAAAGCACACATTATGCTAAATGAACAATGCAAAGCTATGCATGATAGTGCTTAACTAAGCTATAGAAGGTACACAAATAAGAAATATTAATTTCTTAATTAACCCATGAGTACATGTACAAACTAGTACATACTCACACAAAATCAGAAATAGCTTAGCACTTATATAACACATACTATTCAAGTTTCTCCACAATATCAAGCATGTTCTAAATCAAAAGAGAGATATTATAACTCATGCAATCCTCAAGAAAAAATAAAACTAGACTCAAAATAAAATATTTTTGTCTTTTTGAAAATTTTCAATGTTTTTAGATTTTTTTTATTTAATAAAAAACAACCTAAAAACCAAAACAACCAAAAACAAAAAAAAAAACATGTCCACAGTTAATTGAAAGAATTAAATCAGGGACAAGTAAACAACACTCACCTTAGAGAGTCTTTTCTCACCCATATAGCACGAATCTTCGGCTTTGTAGGTAAAAATCCATGAAAAACAGAGTGTATGTGAGGGAAATCTTGTAAATTCTTTTCACAAGCCAATAAGCTTAAATTTTTCAAAAGCATATGAAACAATTTATTTGGACTTATGGCAAGAGAAATATCATCACATATCCTAAATTGAAATACATAATTTTTAAATTTCAATTTATGACAATTAGGACGAATTTGACCGGAGACACCACAAAAGTGACAAACAAGAACAAATTTAGGAACATTAGTATATCTAACAACAAATCTAGTCTCAGATTTTGGTTTTTGCCTTAACAAAGAACAATTTGGTCTAATATAACCAACAACACCACAAAGGTGACAAGTAGGCACAAAAACAGATTTCTTTTTCACACTAGCAGTAGGTTTAGACATAGGTTTAGAAATTTCATCGTCTACATCAGAATTTTTACCTTTGTCTAACCTAGCAAAATAAGCCTTCTCTTTATGATTCCTCTTGAAAGGAGGGATATAAACTTTCTTAGTTTTAGGCTTAAGAGAAACAGAAACACTTCTGTTATCAACAGCAGGCTTGGTATTAGTCAAATTTTTGATTTTAGCTTTAGATTCAACTAACTCTTGTTTCAAGCTTTTCATCTTCTCATCTTGAGAGGAAATTTGATTTCTCAAAAAATCATTCTTTTTATTAGATTCATCTAATCTAACAACCAATTCCTCTTTTTTCAAGATTAGCCAATTTTAACTCTTGAATTTCTTAGCAATTTTCATATATTTCAATAATTCTTTACGGAGAGTTTCATAGATATCAGTAAGATCAATAGAAACAATAGTATCATTTTTATTCAAAATATCACAATAAAAAATAGAAAGACACTTCAAATTATCCATGATAACAAGAGTCAAGGATCAACTCTTAGATCAAAATATTTAAATACAAGAGCTAACCCGCTCTGATACCACTTGTTTGTTTTTAGACCCCTTAAAACACAACTAGATTAACCTAGTTATTTAGTCAAGTGATTAACTTAAGTAAATTATGCAGATCTAGGTTAACACAGATAAATCATATCAATGTAAAGTGTGGAAAATAAAGAACATAAAGATATGATGACCCAGGAAAACTAAACCGGTAAAAAACCGGAGGAGGATTTAACCTAGCTATCCTCAAGGTAAACTGAATCCATTATGAAAGACTTGAAGTTTTACAATAGCGACTTAGACCACTAACATCCTATTGCTACCTCGAGAGTAGAAAACTTACTACTATGACCTCATGATAGCTCCAAGTCCACGGACTACTTCTTTCTTGGATTCCCAGCAAGAACAAGCACTCCTGCTTGTGTATCTTTAAGCTCTTGAATTTAAAACTGAATGATCACCAAGTTCTTGACATAATCTTGAATCTTGGAAACCCTAAGTATGTGTGAAGGCAAACACTTCTAGATCTCACAAAAGATTCACACACACAACATAAAGAGCATCCTCAAAATGTAGTTAGGTTTTTCCCTTTTATACTTAAGACAAAATATAAAACCCTACACGTCAAATGGGTTTGGGCTGAGTTGGAAATTTTGCAGAAAAATTAATCTGCACGACTTTCAATCGATTGAGTCTAATTCTCGATTGATCAAGCTAGGCAGATTTACACAGTAAATCTTACAGCAACTCAATTCCAACTTTACATAAAAAAACATATACTTTGAGCAAATATAAACAAGATTAAAACGTTTTGATCATAATTTGCCAACATTACAAAATGAAATTCTAATACATTAGTTCCTAATTCCTTAGAACCTAACAGTTTTGTACCATAAAATCATCTTCAATATTAGTATATGAGATTCACACCCAACAAGGAAAGTAAGAGAATTTAGTGGCGGCTCTAGGAATTTTTTTGAGGATTGTCATTAAGAAACTTAAATTATATAAAATCTAATAAAAAGAGAACTTCATACATTGACCAAAAAAAAAAAAGAAAAAAAAGAAAAAGAAAAACAAAAACAAAAACAAAAAACACACATACACACTCAAATACATAGAATCTTACAATTTTTGTCTACAAATATATATATATATATATATATTTGATAGACCACAAACGAATTGACCCTTTGTGATAAATTAACCAATTAATTTAGCCAAGTGAATTAATTAAGTTAATTAACATGCAAACGCGTGGCAGCACAAACAAATCACAAATATACTAATTATGCAGCGGAAAAAAAATAACACGGTGATTTGTTTACAAATGGGGAAAACCTCGCGGCAAAAACCCCATCGGGTGATTTTCAGGTCACTACTCCCGAAACTCCACTATTATCACAACAAGCGGTTACAAGTAAAGGAATCCCAAGTACCTTACCAACCTACATTGAACCCTTACCCCAATACCCAATTGGACTTGTTCTATAGTGACATTTTCCACTTTTAATGTATGGCTCTCAAGTACGCGACTGACCAGTTTGCGCGGATCCCAGTACGCGACTTCAATCACCAATTAGAAAGAAAGGTTGGCTGCAAAATTCTTCAGTTCATACACATGATGAAGATCAAGAAGATGCTTGGTCACAAAACCCTTGGTGCAAATACATAACAACTTTTTCAGAAGAGATGAATTAGGTTAAGAACTTCTTCTCCGGTCACAATTTGCTTGAATAGAGTTTGCTCAATGCTTGTGCAACTTGTGAACTCTTTGACGGCTTTTAAAACAATCCTTTTATATGTCTAGGGTTAGGAGAAAAGAAGGCCCAAAGACACATTCATGGATCCCAAGAAATCAGATCAGAAATTCTGATTTTATAAACCTCGATAGATAGAAGCTATCGAGAAGCTGTCGAGCAGGTGTCGAGCTTATGGACTTGAACAGCTTACTAAAACTCGATAGATGCGGCTGTCGAGCCAGCTGTTGAGATTTAATGAATTTGCACTTTTAGCTTGTTTTCTTGAACAGATTTGAAGGCTTCAATACTTGATCTTGAAACATGGTTTCTTGAAATATTTCAACACATCCTAAATCTACCCAAATACAAGTAAAGTGCGTTTTGTCAAAGGATTAGCTAATTACATAAAAGTATGACATATGTTCTTAACATGTAAACCACATATGTTCTAACAATCTCCCCCTTTGGCAATCCGTGACAAAACCACAACTAACAAATGAACATATGAGAGAAGTCATAACTCACTCAACTCATATTCACTTGTTTAATACAATAAAATCTATCCTAACACAAACTCTTGAAAAACTTTGCAAGAAGAGAGTTTATGGCAAGTAGACTTTGACAACCTGTATTTCTAAAACACTGTAAACAAAACTCATCAAGGCATCTTTGTGTGAAACAAAAATAATAGATTGCATACAAGTAAAGAAACATGTGTATAAAGAGAGAAAAGAAACAACACATGTAAGAGGTAGGTGAAAGAAACAACATACATCCACATATAGAAAGAAATAAGTACAATGTATATCAAAATGATCACAAGACCAAATATACAAGAACAATGTATATATATAAGAAAGAAAAGAAAAGATACATCATATCCTCACTACATCCTTCAAGTATCAACACTCCCCTTATCAAAAATGTCCTATACTAACTCTCCCCCTAAGATGACTACTCTCATATCCCAAAATTACTCCCCCTTTTTGTCACGAGTGACAAAGGTAGAGTGTCAAGCAGACATCTCATCAGTAAAGCTAGCATCTCTATCATCATCATCTGAAGCGTCATCATCATCACCATCATCATCATCATCCTCAGCATTAGAATCAGAAGCCATTGGAGGAGGTGGTGAAGGAGTAGCCTTAGAAGCAAAACCACCCATGGTTGTCTGACGTCGTGCAATCGACCAACACGAATATTCACCTGATACAACTCAGTGGAGAGTGTATCAAGGCAAGCATCCATGCGCTGCAGCTACGCCATGATGTCTCCAAGAGATACATCGCCTAAAGAAGAGGAGGGAGCAGATGTAGATGGAGCAGAGCGAGAGGGTGCTGAACGAGATGGAGTCGAATCGGAGGGAGGAGCTGCTGACTCTTGTCGTGACCTAAACTGAGCCTCACTACGTTTTACGGTAGCAGCATCTATGGCACACATGATAGAGAAGTGATCAGAGGAGGGAAAAGTAACAGAAAAATGGCATAAGATTCTCATGATAGCAGAAGGAAAGATGAGCTTATCACGGATAGCCGTATCCCTAAACATATCTATGATGGAAAGAATGAAATGTAAAGGAAAATCTATAGTGAGGTGCTTTAACAAAGAAAGCAAAAATTGAGCACGAGGCTCTGTGATAGAGTTATAGTGAGAGAGTGGGTGCAACACAAAAGTCATCACCATTTTCATGAATCTAGGACCTTTAGTAAAAGGCTGACATAGTGTAAACTGACGCTCACCCCAAACAGATGGGTGCTCACAGAAAGCAGACATCATCTCGTCTTTGGACACAGTCCTTAGACACTCACAACCGGGGTAATCAGGATGCTCTACCCTCGGAACTCGAAGCACATCCGCAACAAGTTGCGGTGTGATAGCAAAGCGCGTACCTCGAACGCGAGTGTGAAAGAGAGGTACAGAAGAATCAATCTCGTTCATGTTGGAGTAAAACTCCAGAATAAGCACAAGAGAACAAGTGATCGGGACGCCACACAGTGACTCCCATCCCCGACTGTGAATGATATTGGGAAGGTCAGTATCTGCGAAGTCCGCCAAAATGACTCGGCGTTCCGAATGAATACCTTGTCTAGAGAAGTTCTCCAAGAATGCTTTACGAGCATCCTCATCACGGAACTGAATGTTAGAAGGAGTAGGATCAAAAGAAGATGATGCCCCGGAACGAAGAGGGTTCCGAGAGGGAGCAGACTTACGTTTAGGTGCCTTAGACACTACTAATGTAAACAGAATGAGAGAGAGACAGAGGGGGAAAAAGACAATCAAAAAAGTTCCAAAGCATTTCAAATATATCAAGATATATTAAAAAGAGAGTACGTATGCATGGGGAATGCATGAACATGGGACATGCAAAAGAAATTTCATCATGGGTTTAGCCTAATCCAATCCTACCAGCACAAAAATATATTGCACACATCTAAATGCATAAAAAAACTGTCATAATGCAAATGAGATGCAATGCATGAGATTTTGAACACATTTAAATGAAAACCCATCCCAAAATTACAAGAAAAACTCATCAATTTTGAAAAAAACCAAAAATTTTCAAAAACCCCAAAACCTAAGTTTCAAAAATCATGAAATGCATGAAGAATAAGAAGAAAAGAGATCATACCAAGCGATTTGAAGCAAGGAAGAACCGAAAATCATGTGGGTTGAAGGTTTGGAGTGAGAAACGTGAGTTTGGGAGGTGAACCGGTGCGGACAGATCAAGAGAGATCAAGAAAATGAGAACCGGATCGCACGAGGGGCCTATATAGCTCTTCAGTAAATCTCGACAAATACAGGTGTCGAGAGGTGTCTAGGAATCTTTAGAGGTAGGTGTCGAGGAAATGGTCTTCGACAGATACAGGTGTCGAGGAGGTATCGAGGGATAAACACCAGAATCCAGAACAGAAGCTCAATCGATCGACAAGGTATCAAGAAGCTATTGAGGAGACAGAAGATTTCTCGATCGATCCACCAGGTGTCGAGGATGTGTCGAGATTGTGATAAGAAAAAGCTTGAGAAGCTTCTCGATAGACAGGTTTCGAGGAGGTGTCGAGCTTGCTTTTAAAAATAGTTTTTCGAGAAGTGAAAAACATAGACATGAATGCAATCAAACATGCAACTCAACAATGACCCAATCAACACAATAGGCTCTCAAAATCATCTTTCAATGAAAATTTTAAGCACATGGATCTCCAAAAACACACACACACACACACACACATACTAAACAATTCTAACCAATTTTATATTTCAAAAACAAGTCATGATAGTTTTGTGAGCATACAAAAGTACATGTAAGCCTAGTGATGGCCAAATCACATTGTACCTACACATGTGTCAAGAGTAGCAAAGAATATTGCATGTCTTGTGTGAAAAACATCGCAAGATTGCATAAGTGTACACATGTTATGACGATTTGAGATATGAGAAAATCACTTCAACTCACACATAATCATAACTGTTTGATGGAGACTATCACCTTTGAGGTACATCCTATAACTCCCACATCTCCTAGAATACACGCTTACAATCATATTTAAAGCATTTTTAATCTTTTTGCTTTTTATTTTCTTTGCATATTTTCTTTTTAAGCATATCATGCATGGGCATATATGAGAGAGAAAAGAAATACCCATTGATATTTGACATTCCAATTTTGCTATGCTGAAGCACACAAATGTCATAGACACTGCACTTTTGCTATGTCGAAACATACAGGTGTCATTCATGATTGGCGGGCAACAGTGGTGAGATGGTTATTTATGCCTTTCTCTTAGGATTTTCTAGTCCTACCCGTTAAAAAAAGTGATATGAGTGTTAAGTCTAAGAGATAACTTAATCTTACTCATCACAAACAAGAGCTACAAAGCTCACTTGCTTAGTTGTGCATAGAGATACTCATCTAAGTTACAAAAGATACAAAATTTAGAAAACTTTGTTTCATTGGCCATCTAAGGTACACAAGTACCAATGTACACAAAACACATACTGTTTTTGTATTTTTTTTATTTTTCAATTTTGATTTTTTATTTTTTATTTTTATATCAAAAAAATAAACAAAAACTAAAAATAACCAAACAAAAACATGTTATCAAAGCAAAGCATAAAATTAGACTGACTCAAAATAAAAGCAAAACACACAAGTAATGCAACAAACGAAAACAAGAAGATAGAAGAAAGTGATTTAATCACTTAGAGTTCTTTTTCTTCCACACCTTGGAAGAACCTTTCCTTTGATTGAATCCTTGAACCGGCGGTGAAGGGGAAGAATTGAACCCATTCAAGTTCGAAAAGAACATGAGGGCTTTCAGAAGATCTCCAAGAGGAGCAAGAGAGGATTGAAGCTTATTTTGGCTTCCAGATGCTATCATGCCGTTGCGCTGTTAAGTGGCTAACCACTTATAGCAATTTGGTCGAGTATGATTGGCAACTCCATAATGATGACGCTTCTTTTGTTTAGACTTTTGAGAGTTAGCTTTTTTAGTCTTAGGATTTTTAGCATCTTTCTTATCTAGCTTAGGGGCTGCTTCTAGGATAGATTTACCCTTGTCTAAGTTCTCACTAGCTAATTCAGTTTTAACATCATTGTTTTCAATTTTAACAATATTAGCAGGAGGAACAAAAACAGTAGTACTATTAGAAGCAATATTAGAGGAAGAAAGACCATACCCTAAACCTGTTTGATCTGAAGCAGATTTCTGAATGCTAAACATCTCATCAAGCTTTGCACTTGAAGTCCTCTCCAATTAAGCTCTAACTTGAAATAGCTCCGCCTCAAACTTCTTGGTCTTCTCAGCCAAGAAATTGTTCTCAAATCTCAGTGCTCTAATAGTCTGATTTGCCTTATCAAACTTTGTAGACAACTCTTCACGGTCAAGTTCCACATCACTGAGTTTCTTGGTGGTCATCCTATAGAGTTTCTCGTGTTTCTCAAATAGCTTGTATAGTTTTTCATAGGCTGAATGGATATCATCTTGATCATCCATCTTCTTACACTTAGAGTCCACCAAGTCTTCTTCTTCTTCCACTTCATCAACAATCCCTTTAGTAGGATTGGCTGTGGCAGTGAAGGCATTTAAGATTCCGTCATCCTTACTATTGAAATCATCTTTAGGCTCAGTGTCACTCAAGGTTGCAACAAGTGCTTTGCTTTTCCCAATGCTTTTGAGATATGTAGGACACTCATGTTTCATGTGTTCGAACCCATGACACCCAAAGCACTTAGGTCCTGCGGGAACAGTGTACTGACCGCCATCTTTAGCATCCTTCTTCCCTTTGTCTTGACCCTTTAACTGAGAAGAACTGGATTGTCTACAATCCTTGTCAAAGCCCTTTCCATTGGCATTCTTCATAAATTTCTTGAACTGCCTGGTGATGTAGGACTTCATCTTGGAATCTTCATTTTAGAATCTTCATCATTTGAAGACTCATCTGTGTCACTGCTCTTGGCCTTCAGTGCCATGCTATTTCCTTTACCCATCTTGCCAAGTCTGGTCAACCCAAGCTCACAGGTCTGCAAGTTTCCAACCAACTCAGTCAAAGGAATCTTATTAATATCTTTTGATTCCTCAATCGCCGTAATCTTGGCATGGAATCTCTCGGGTAGAGATCTGAGCACTTTCCTCACAATCTTGAGTTCAGGAATGGTTTCCCCAAGATTGAAGGCAGAGTTCACTATGTCCTTCAGCTTGGCATAGAACTCATCGAACGACTCATCTTTCTCCATCTTAATCTCTTTAAAGCTTGTAGTGAGCCTCTGCTTTAAATCTTTGACAGCCTTGGTTCCCTCATAGGTTGTTTGGAGGATGGTCCAAGTCTTCTTAGCAGTTTCTGTTAAGGATATCTTCTTAAACCCCTCATTGGTGACTGCACTGAACAACGCATTCAATGCCCTGCTGTTGAAGTTAGCCGCCTTGATCTTGGCATCATCCTAATCGGCCGGCGCTTCCTTTGGCTTAGTCCAGCCAATCTCTACAGCTTGCCACACTTTCTCATCTAAAGACTGCAAGAAAACTCTCATACGTACTTTCCAGTATGCATAGTTAGTCCTATCAAATAAAGGAGGTATAATTAACGACTGTCCTCTCTCCATGACAAACAGGGGTCAATGGATCAAACATAGCAAAGATTAAAACCTAATCAGAGTGTGCCTGCTCTGATACCACTTGACATCACAAACGAATTGACCCCTTGTAATAAATTAACCAATTAATTTAGTCAAGTGAATTAATTAAGTTAATTAACATACAAACGCGTGGCAGCACAAACAAATCACCAATATACTAATTATGCAGCGAAAAATAAATAATACGGTGATTTGTTTACGAATGGAGAAAATCTCGCAGCAAAAACCCCACCGGGTGATTTTGAGGTCACCACTCCCGAAACTCCACTATTATCACAACAAGCGGTTACAAGCAAAGGAATCTCAAGTACCTTACCAACTTACAGTTGAACCCTTACCCCAATACCCAATTGGACTTGTTCTGTAGTGACAGTTTCCACTTTTAATGCACAACTCCTAAGTACGTGACTAACCAGTTTGTGTGAATCCCAGTACGCAACTTCAATCACCAAATAGAAAGAAAAGTTGGTTGCAAAATTCTTTAGTTCATACACATGATGAAGATTAAGAAGATGCTTGGTCACAAAACCCTTGGTGCAAATACACAGCAACTTCTTCAGAAGAGATGGACTAGGTTAAGAACTTCGTCTCCGGTCACAATTTGCTTGAACAGAGTTTGCTCAATACTTGTGCAACTTGTGAACTCTTTGACGGCTCTTAAAACAATCCTTTTATATGTCTAGGGTTAGGAGAAAAGAAGGCCCAAAGACACATTCACGGAACCTAAAAAATCAGATCAGAAATTCTGATTTTATAAACCTCGACAGATTGAAGATATCAAGAAGCTGTCGAGCAGGTGTCGAGCTTACGGACTTGAACAGCTTACTGAAGCTCGATAGATGCAGCTGTCGAGATTTAATGAATTTGCACTTTCAGCTTGTTTTCTTGAACAGACTTGAAGGCTTCAATACTTGATCTTGAAATATGGGTTCTTGAAGTATTTCAACACATCCTAAATCTACCCAAATACAAGTAAAATGCGTTTTGTCAAAAGATTAGCCAATTACATAAAAGCATGACATATGTTCTTAGCATGTAAACCACATATGTCCTAACATTTTTAATTTTGAAATCGTTACACGATAATCTCATTATTAATGTTGCAAGTTACATCTCTTCAAAAGTTTAGTTAAATAAGATTTTTCTTGGACTTTTTCTTTTTATTTGTAAGGATCTAATATAGTTTTAAGGGAACCAAAGTTTAAAAACAAAATTTGGCTACAAACTCTATTGTAGTCACTCTCACCAAATGAATTAATATTATCACATATTTTGAAAATTTAATCGATGAATTACATGTTCTTTATGTTCTTAAAACATGACAAAATTTCATGACAATCTGATGTTATTTACCATTCGATCCATAAAATTATTTTTTATGTATAATTTTAGATTACAAAAACTCGAAATTTAAATATTTGATTGATGACATAGTTATTAATCTTTTTTATTCTTGAAATTTTGCAAGTATGGATGATTTAAGAAGAAAATGTAATTAAATGGTGAATTTGTTAAAGTTCACATTCAATAAAAAATATTGAATAGAGTTGTAGCCTTAGTTTACAACTAAGCTTGTTACCAAATTTTGTCCAAAATTTAATTATATTGGGTCTTAAAAAATTTTAGGGTGGTCACATAGTTTTTTTAAGGATAAAAAAAAAATCATAGATTTTTAAAATTTATACATAATAATAATTATTTTTTTTCTAGGTTAGGGTGGTCCTGTGACCACCCTGAAGTTCTTGAACTCTATGTAGAGCTGCCCCTGAGAGAATTCATAGGTAGTGAATTGTAGGGGCTATTGATGGAGTGCGTAAAGTTATTGCAGGCCATAAAGCTCTCAATTCTACTACAAACATGAGCATCTTTTACGAAGTTACTGCAACAACACAACCTTGCAGACCTATCATTAAATCAAGCACATCAAATTCTGGTAGGGAGCTCTTATTGACTTATGAGAGTCTAGGATAAGCAAATCATCGAGTGCAACTTGGTTCACAAGAACTCGATGGTGCAACTTACACTACTTGTTGAAAACTTATTATTGACTTGAATTGAATTAAATGTCAGTCGTTTTCTTTTTTATTGATTTTTTTTATTGGATTTTAACCTGTTTTTGATATAGGTAGGGTTCGAACCCAAATATCTTATTTAATGATAAAAAAATTTCACTAATTGAGTTAATTAGAACTCATTTTTTATCAAATTCATGTAATATGTTTCAAGTCATTAATACATTCTCCTACTTTTAATTTATATTGATTTTTATCCACCTATCTCATCTACCACTTTTTTTTAGTGTTAATCCAACATGTTTTAGATGGACTTGCATAGGTAAATAATTGTTCAGGAAATTATTTCCTAGTCAAATGTCACCATACATGTTGCATGTTTGGAAAACATAGACACCCACTCCACACACACACACACACAATGATCACAAGTTCTCACAAAAATGACTAACTTAACGTACAAGACAAGGATCTGATAATACAATCAATTGGTAACAACGCGTTGCTTCCAATGGCGGCTCCAGGAATTTTGTTCAGATTGTTTCTTAGGAAGCATAAATTACACAATCTTATTTCTTTTTAGCCTTTAGGTAATTAGGGTTGATTCAATGTTATTAATTCCATTCCGTTATGGCCGTAATGGCTGGAAAATACCGTGCCGATAAACAAACTGGAACAGTAACCCACCCTATTCCACTTCAAAAAAAATTTCGGGTCATTTCGGGTGTTTCGGTAAATACAGGCCAAAATTTTTTTTAAAAAAAAGTTCTTAAAACCAAAACAAATTTTCATTCTGTAAACCAAAAAACCTCAAAAGGAAAAAAAAAATGAAAAGAAAAGAAATGAACAAAGGTACTTGTACAGCTAAAAAAAAAAGTCGTATTGAGAAATTTGAGACTCAAAACTTGAGAAGAGGCACTGCTGCACTGGTACTGGTAGAAGACACAGAAGTTACGAGTAAGGAGGAATGCAAAACGTAGATGTAAAAGTGTAGATGAATATGTGATAAAATTTAAAAGTATGAAGTGTAAAAATTGAGGAGACAAAAGACGTGTGTGGTTAAGAATAAACAAGAAAAAATAATTAAAAATGAAAAGTAAGTAATATATGTCTGGTGAGGAAAAATAATACTGTAATAAAAAATAATAAAATGTTGAAAATTATATTGTATTGAGCAGTGTGCTTAGTCGAAGGAATCAAGCCACTGCCCAGTTTTTTTTTTTTTTTGGTTCAAAATTTTTTTTTTTTTTTGAGTTTTTCCTTTTTGCTTGAAAAACTCCAATATATTGTTAAGTTGCTCAAATTATGGACCAAAATTTAATTTTATTGGCATAAAATAAATTCAGGTGGTCCCAAATTTTTTTTTAAAGGTAAATAAATATAAAATTTTAAATTATTATATATAAACTTTTTTTTTTTTTTTTTCATGTCAAGGTGGTCCTGGGACCACCCTGGCCATAAGGTGGGGCCGCCACTGGTTGCTTTTGTATCCATTTCATCACAAACTTGAAAAACGTGGGCCAATCAATTCAAAATGCATCTTAATACACTTAGAAAAAAAACCAATTAGTAAAGTGTACATTGTCCTTTTTATTTTTATTTTTTAATTTTTTTTTATAGAGAGTTTCAACTTATAGTGTCCGCTTTTAATGATAGCTCTTTATCATTAGACCAAGACACTCTAGATTTCTTATTCAACCATTAAAAATTTTATCAGTTGAGCTAACTTGAACCAACTTGTACATTATCCTTAAGTAGTGTATAAAATGTATTGAAAAATGAAAATGGCGCATGAAACAGTCCTTGTTTGACAGAAAACTTTTTCTTTCCCTATCAAAACAACATACTTTGTCTTAGGTACAGTTTATGCTATTACTGGAAGTAAAACAGAAAATTCAATTTTGGACATTACTGATGGTGGAAAGGAGATTTGGGGATTTAGAGACATTACTAGAGTTCATTCTCTACCGTGGGAATGAACTTGGACAAGCCCCAAACCTCAAATCCCTTTTACAAATCTCCTTTGATCAACCCCTATACCCCCATTCTATGTACTAAAGTTATGTTAAAAACCTTCTACGATTTGATTTGGTTGTTTAAGATTGAATTCCTTGTGTTGGTTTTACCTAATTTGAGTGTAAACTGTAAAGGGCTTTTTTTTTTTTGGAGAAGAGAAGTCCAATGAAAGCAATTCCCCGAAACCTTAGATAGAACTAGTCATAACCAAACCATTTTTGTGATGAAGTGATGTTCTACGTAGTCGAAAGACGAGCTCCAGGTCAAAAGAAGTGCAAATTCCCATTGAGTAGTAGTTCTATGGCAACATCTTTTATCATACAATTTTTTTATAACTATTTTATGTAATAGACTATGATTTACTTTTGTCACTTTTATATAGACTTATCACTTTTTTTTTTTTTTTCCTCACCAATTATATGTTTCCATATCAGAGTTCTGGTATAAAAGGGTGTGATCTTAGATTTTTCCATTACCATTTTCTAGTGACTAATCCCTTTTTCTTTCCCTTCAAATTTTTTTTTTCAAAAAATATATAAATTCTTTCGGTTTTTAAATTGATTTTGAAATTTTTATACCATTTTCTTGATTTCATTTGATATTTTAACTATTAAATCAAATTTATGAGTTATGAATTTGTTACATCATCCCATCAATGATGAACAGCTCCAGTATGGTTGACCAAGCGTATGAGGTACATCGTTAATTAGATGTTATTATTTTCAAACTTGTCCAAACTTTGCTCAGAACAATGTATGTTGCAATGTGAATGGTGTATCATGTTCTTTTTCTTTTAAATAGTTTACTTTTGCATTGTTGACCATATTTAGTGTATTTCATTTTATTATATTCACTGTTGTATGAAAGTATTTAATTGCTTTTTAAATGTGTGTTTAGATAAAGGTATTTTGAATTATTTCAAAGAGGTTGGTCTAACAATTCTCAAGGGCTCATGAAATTCATGGGTCCTAGATTCAAAACTCCTAACCCCATCTTTGAGCCACCTCAAAAAATTTCTTCTTATAATTACCTAATGTTGCATTTGGACAGCTAATTAGATCCTTAAAAAGCTTTGTATAAAAAAAAAAAAAAAAAAAAAAAAATCTTAAACTAAACTCAGCAATATAATAAATGTTACACGAGCTATGCCATTTGATTGGTGTTAACTCCAATACAAAAACGAATACTTATCGTGGCTCATAACTCGTAAGTCCCAATTTGCTGGGGAGGACAATTGTGTTGTATATATTTCTGCATCAATGCGAGCACAAGCTAGTTACTATCCCTTTTCCTCTCTTGGCCTCACACCCTATACATGCCTCACAACTAAATCCTTGCTGGCCAGATTTATAAACATCAAGGATACTACCTGCCCATTATGTGGAGTGGAAGAAGAGACTAGCTTCCATCTATTTGTTTTGTGCCCTCTAACAAGAGCCATTTGGTTTAGTGGCTAGTGGGGGTTCAGGTTTGATGATTTGGGTTTCTCTTCTTCTTCCTAATTCATCCAAACTTTAATCTTCCCTCCAGATATATTTGGGTTGAACCCAAACAATATGGCAGATTTTTTGCTTTATGGTGCAGTGGTTTGTGATATGGTTTGGAAACTAAGAAACTGAGTGCAATTTGAGGGAGTTACTTCAAAGTTGGATGATATTATGCTAAAAGTTTCCAGTTCTGTTGAAGAATTTAGAAAACTCTTGGACTATTAAATGTAGCCATCAAGAAATCGGGCTCATTCAGTTTGGGCTAAACTGGATAGGAACTCTATCAAGATCAATGTAAATGCGGCTTGCAATCTTGAGAGTTCATCTATTGCAACTGTAGCCACAGATTAGAGAGGGGAAGTAGTGGTGTTTGCTTGTTCAAAAAGAGTGAATACCACTCTCCCTTTCCAAGCTATAAATTGGGCCATCAATTTGGCATTAAAACTAGACGTTGATTCCATCTGCATTGAGTGACTCAAAGGCCTATATTGATGCGTTGTTACTTCCTAACATGGATGTCCCTTGGAGAATCAGCCAATCAGGTCCATCTGTCTGATGTGTTAGCCTTAAAGTCTCAAATCTCAAATTGTTGTATACGCCATGTGGGTAGAGAAGCAAATTTTGCTGCACACGTCTTAGCTAAGTGGTCTTTGTTGAACAACTCTTTTGGTTCTTTTGATTTGGGTTTGGGACCTCTTTGTTTTGTGTCAGTGATTGAAGCCGAGGCTCATATTCCTTATGTATAGTTGCTGTTTTTTTCAGTGTTAATAAAAACTTCTGGTTCATTAAAAAAAAAAGTTTAGTAATAGTTCAAATCATTCTAAATGGGAAGGCCCGGAGATGGAGTTTTTAAGGGGGAATTTAATTCATTAAGCAAAGAAACTTCTATCTATGGAAGGGTGAAACTAAATTAAGATGGCTCATCCTTTGGTAACCCAAGTATAAGTAAAGGCATTCTTAGAGATGCCCAGGGAAATTGGCTTGGAGGCTATTCTAATGGCAGTTGCATTCAACTAAGCAATATGTTTAAATTTACTTATCAAAAAAAAAAAAAATTGTTTAAATTTACTTAGGAAACCTCAATATGGTAATTGATAAATAAAGAATTATATCTCAAAAATTTTTTTTTTTGAGAATGAAATACGTACTGAAATATACTCATCAACGAAGAAAATCAAACAAAACAAAAGTGCTAACGTCCGGTGGAACAGCCTCCATCTAGACAAGTAAAGGAAAGGAATGTTTAGCTCTCTGGGTTAAAGCATGTGCAACTGCATTGCTTTGCCGTATCACATGAGAGAAAGAAATACTCTGAAAAGAGTTTACAGTAAAAAGGATATCTTTGATGAGATGACCACCTAGTGAGTTTTCATAACCACCATGCCTTAGAGATCTGATCATTGACTCCGAATCTCCCTCAATGACAGATTTGTTGAAGCCCGTTTCAAGGGAGAATTGCACAGCCCTATTGGCAGCAAGTAATTCCAGAATTTCAGCAGAAGGAGGTTTTTGGATCTTCTCAGATAGTGCTGCCATCACTTCGCCCCTGGGGTTACGAATAATTACACCAATTCCAGCCTCATCTCGCTCATTAAACATAGCCCCATCGAAATTTACCTTCACTAGATCCGAGTCAGGAGGGCACCATCTCTTAATAATCTTCTGTCGAATGCTGGGGAAGCTTCTATTTTGCTTTGCAAAAACCCGAACATAATCCTTAGTGAAACCCGAGATTTTTTCCAGCGGGATCGAGGATTGTTGTAACTGAGTTTTGTTTCGATGATACCAAATGGACCATGCCGTAGTTGCAAACAAAGCTACTAGGAGAGGTCGTTCTTGAATCAGCTTCAGGACATCAGAAAAAGAATTTGAAGTTATTTGGTACTTATCCACCCAAACAAAGTCCGAATCCCAAATTGGATGTAATTTCTCGCAGCCCCACAAAGCATGGAAAACATTCTCAGACTCCCTGGCACATAGATGGCACACCGAATCCTGGAGAACCTTCCTACGCAGCAAGTTTTCTTTGGTAGGCAAAGAGTTTGAGCAAGCCTTCCAAATAAAATGCTTTATCTTACCTGGCACTTTTATTCTCCAAATGCTTTTCCAAAACATTTTCTGCTCATCCGATACCTGACCCCGAAAACCATCCAAGTCTTGCCAATCACGAAGAAGACGGTAACCCGATTTAACTGAATAATTACTGGATTTTTCCAAGGGCCAAATCGAAAGATCTTTTTGTGGGGTGGAGCAAAAGGGCAGAGCTTTGATGAGGGCAGCCTTAGGGGGGTAAAAGCAACAGTCAATCAGGTGGATATTCCACCAACTTGAAGCTTGATTAATCAAAGAACTTATTGTGGCGTCAGGGAGTAGGACAAATTTATGGGTAGCAATTTTTCCATCTGTTGTGTTCACTAGCCAAGCATCCTGAAAAACACGAATGGTCTCACCATCACCCACCCTCCACCTTGCTCCTCTGCTGATCAGATTTCTAGACCAAAGAATGCTTTTCCAAGCATAAGATCCAGAAGTCGATTTTGCTTCAAATATAGAACAATTTGGGAAGTACTTCGCCTTAAAAACTCTATAAAATAGAGACTCCCTATCATGAATCAACCTCCAAACCTGTTTTGCTAACATAGCTTCATTGAACTTGCAGAGATCTTTAAAGCCTAAACCACCCTCCGTTTTTGATTGACACAAAACCTCCCACTTCATCCAATGTATTTTTCTCTGATCACCTTTTTGACCCCACCAGAACTTACGGATGAGCATCTCAATATCTTGGCAAAGAGAAATCGGTAACCGGAAGCAACTCATGGTGAAGGTGGGAATTGCTTGGACCGCTGCCTTCAATAAAACTTCTTTCGGCTTGAGAGAGCATTTTTCCTTCCAACCTTGCAACTTTCCCCAAACTCTATCTTTAATATAATTCAGACTCGCACGTTTATTTCTTCCCACAACTGCCGGCAAGCCTAAATACTTCTCATACTCTCTTATTTCCAGAACACCCAACAAATTTTTTAATGTCTCCTTAGTGGCTCCCAGGACATTTTGACTAAAAAAGAGAGTAGTTTTGTCGGAGTTTAATTTTTGGCCCAATGCTTGTTCATATTTACCCCAAACCTCCTGAATTTTTCTAACATCTTCTACTCGTGCACGACAAAATAGCAAGCTATCATTTGCAAAGAAAAGGTGGGAAATTTTTGACCCATATCTACAAAGAGCAACCCCCTCAATATCATTACTTGCCACTGCTTGCTCAATCAACCCATTCAACCCTTCTGAACATAGAAGAAATAAATAGGGGGAGAGGGGATCTCCCTGACGAATCCCTCTTGTTGGGATGATATGTCCTTTAGGTTCTCCATTAACCAAGATAGAATAGGAAACAGACTTGATACATTCCATAATCCAACCCACCCAAGTAGGATGAAAGCCCATTTTTTCCATAATCCGCTGGAGAAAAATCCATTCCAATTTGTCGTAGGCTTTACTCATGTCTAATTTTAAGACCATGTGTCCCACCTTCCCTGTTTTTTCATCTTCATATGGTGAAGTGTCTCAAAAGCCACAAGAATATTATCTGATATTGCTTTATCCGACTGAAAAGCGCTTTGAGATTCAGAAATAATGTGAGGCAGCAACTTTTTTAGCCTGTTTGCTAGCACTTTTGACACAAGTTTATACAAGATATTACAGAGAGCAATTGGGCGAAATTCAGAAACAAGTTCAGGACTTTTAACTTTCGGAATAAGGCTAATGAAAGTGTGATTCAAACCTAAAACAAGTTTACCTGAATTTAGGCAAGAAAGGACGGCAGTAACAACATCATCACCTATGCTCTCCCAATAATGCTGGAAAAAAATAGGAGGCATGCCGTCTGGTTCGGGGGCTTTCAAAGGAGCCATTTGTTTAAGAGCTATCGTTACCTCTTCTTTCGAAAAATTTCCAATTAGACCTGTGTTCATTTCATTTGTGACAACCCTCTTTGTAAACTGCACAACTTCTTCGATATTACTCGGCTCAGAGGTGGTAAAAAGCTTGGAATAATAACCAATCATCATGGATGAGACATTGCTATCCCTTGACACTAACACCCCCTCTGAATTTCAAAGCTCAGATATCTTGTTTTTACGGAACCTCTGAGTTGCCCGATTGTGGAAAAATTTGGAGTTACTGTCCCCCGAAACCATCCAGTGATCATGACTTCTTTGCTGCCACAGTTTCTCTTCCATCTGAAGCAGATCTTGAACTTCAGATTTTAGCTTAAGAAAAGCCTCCATCCCATTACCACCTATTGCTACTGCTTTGGCCTGCTTCAACAGATGTTTTTTTTTGGCCAAAGATTTTGACACATTGCAAATGGACGATTTACTCCATTGCATTAGAGAAATTCGACACGCATCGATCTTAGACATAACACTCTCCATGGGAAAGACCGACGAGTCCGAAATCCAAGCTCTTTCCACTGTGTCGTGACAACCACTATTCTCCAGCCACAATTGCTCAAAACGCCATAGTCTTTGGGCCTTACCACAGAAGCCTTCAGGTAAAATAATAATGGGATGATGATTCGAGGAAACACACGAAAGAGTTTGAACTTTTGTGATAGGAAATAATTCGAACCACTCCGCCGAACTCACTGACCTATCCAAACGTTCCCAGACTATGCCTCCATTTGGATAACTTTTAGACCAGGTGAATTTATTTCCTGAAAATCCCAAGCCAAACAGCCCATACTCATCCAGAACTTCTCGAAACTTCTCCATCTGCCCATAAGGACGTAGTCGACCGCCTAATTTTTCATGAGATTTTAGAAGCTCATTAAAATCACCTGCGCAAATCCACGGAACTAAAAATTTCTTATGCAAACTCCGTAATAAATCCCATGACTTAGTTCGGAGATGAGTTTCAGGCGCACCGTAGAAGCTGGTGAAACGCCAAACATCTGCCTTCCCCTTGTTTATCAAAACATCAATGTGATTAAGTGAAAAAGATTCGATGTGTAAATCAAAATTTTTCTTCCAGAAGAGAGCCAAACCACCGCCACGAGAAATTTTTGAAACCCCATGGTGATGACTGAATTGTAGAGAATCACGAATACTGACTAGCCTAGATTCATCCAGCCATGTCTCGGCTAAAAACACAACTGCAGGATCTTGTGCCCGGACTAAATCTCCAAGCTCTTGAACTGTCTGCCGGTTTCCAAGCCCCCGACAGTTCCAACATAATAGATTCATAATCCTTGGCGGGGCTGGAAACCAGCCGCCGCCAATCCCATATCATTTTCCTTTTCTTCGAGAGAAACAATTTTTGTAATTTTTTGTAACTCACAAAGATCAGGAGAAGATGAAAGATACCTCTTGTTGCCCGTGCACACTTTCTTTGCCCCTTTTTTTGAAGTCTCGGTCTCTTTGCATTGATTTATCTTTCTCTTTTGGCCCACAATTATTTCAACAAGGGTTTGGGTAAGGATTTGGGTATTCGGCTTTTTTTCCTTATTTAATTTCGTCCACTTTCTTAGGCTCGGCCCATCTTTTCCTACTGCTTCATTTTTTGGTTCCAGTATCACCCCACTTGATTGGGCTTTAGTTAGGTTTGGCACATGGTTCTCCTTATTGTGGGCCCCTATGGGCCTTTTCCTCCCATTTTCCTGGTCGCTCAGCTTTTTGTTTTCTTTGAGGAGGGTTTTTGGGATGGTGGGAGCTAGTTTGGTGTAAGTCTTCTCAAGCCTTTCTACCCCATGCTCTTGATTTGCTTTATTTCTACTACAAGCTAAGAAGTCATCATCAGACTCCATGAATTGTGCTGCCAAGTCAGTTCTGATGGGTTGGGAAGAGGGGTTTTGTTGGCAGGAGGGGGCGGCATTTAATTCCTGACAGTGGGAGGATTTGCCCGATCTTTCAATGCCCGAATTGCCCTTACCAACCCCTTGCACTATGACGTCAGCCCTGTTTTGATTCTCCACCTGAATGGTAGAGATTTCCATATCGGAAGAATCCTGATTAGCGGCAACATCTTCGTTTTCCTCATTGTGACCTTCAATGACCTTTGTTTTTTGCATTTTTCCGGGATCGGCCTTTAGCCAGGCCCCGTATTGGCTCTCTCCACTCCTTTGATTACCTCTAGACTTGCTTTTCCCCATACAATCTCTTTCGTCATGATTCAGTTTACCACATTTATAGCAAAACACAGGAAGTCTCTCGTAACGGAAAGCTACCCATATGGGATCTCTATCTTCGAGATCGACAAGTCTTCCTCTACAGAGGGGTTGTCCTATTTCAGCCTTGACTCTGACTTTCAAGAACCTCCCGTAGCCCTGTCCACTGACCGGGACATCCACTTCTTCTACTTTTCCAATGGTGGACCCGATGTCTTCGGCGTTTTCCTTTGACATCATACTGAGTGGTACATTGTGAAGTTGGACCCAGAAAGGCAATGAGTTGAAACTCATGGACTCAATGGATTTGTCCTCGTTTGGCTTCTGAAGGGCTACAAGGTACTTATCAAAGGTCCATGGGCTCTGCTTGATGACCCACTCCAAATCAGCTTCGTCCTTGAAGATGAATAATAGCATATTCTCTCTCAGGTCTCTGACTTCAAAGTTCTTTTGTGTGTTCCAGATATTTCTAAATGTACAGGCCACAACTTTATGCTGAGCTTTCTCTTTGTAAAAAACTTTCCCACTAGCATGTGTTCCTTGGTTGATATTTTTGTTAATTTCATGGCTGGTGCTTCTTTATCGGTTAACTTTAGTTTTCTCCATCTGTTTGTGATGTCCTCCATCTTGAGAAATGGAGTTTGGTATTTGGTTGGGATTTAGGTGTATGGTGGATGTTCAGGCGTTTTGGGGAATGGGTAGAATAGTTTGGGAGAGAGGGATTCTCAGGGGAGAGGGCGGAGGGTTGGATTGGCGTGAATGAAGGCAAGGTGTTTGTTGACCCACCTCAGAGGGGGTACTAGTTACTTCCTATGAAGCAAACTTTTTTCATCATCTCTGGACCCATGAGCCGAAAGAGAGAAAACTAATTATATCTCAATTGTATTCCTTTTGTTAAACATATTATGGACCACTATGGTAATTGGTAAATAAAGAATTATATCTCAATTATATTCCTTTTGTTAAACATATTATGGCCCAGTGGTCCACACCAATTGTAAGCTCATGTATTTGTAAAACAAGCGTATTAACCTTAAGTTAGTCTATGATTAGCCTAGGGTTAGTCATATATTCTCTAGTATATAAATCTCACATTAAGTTCATTGTAACACAAGTGCTTAATATAATATATATGTAGCCGTCAAAGATTTTATTTTCTCTTTCATGCTTTTGCTCATAATTCAGTCATCAATCATCACACATAATTACACAACAATTTTCACATGGTATCAAATCCAAAATTTGATTTGGTTTAGCATTCACCAACAAACCCACTTAATCAACAGCAGTGCCGCAGATCAACACCAGCCTCTCCGTCTTCCTCATCACACTAGGATTTTTACGGTGGTTGTGGGATCTTCAAACAGTGGGATCTTACCAAGGCTGTGAAACACAACCGAAGAAACCCACATCTCTTTCCACCTCCACGCCACATGAGATCTCATCTCCAAGCCAAACTGCAAAGCCACATGAGATCACGCCATCATCAATATTGGCCAGCTACTGTAAAGGGTGACCATGGTCAAGACCGTAGCAAACCCATATCACGGAAGTAGTACCCTTACGGGCCACTGATTGTCAACCTTAGTTGCGTCACCAACAATTAGGTGTAAACACATATTGATGGGCTCCATAAATTGGACTACTTGATGGCATACCTTAAGCTAGCACATGACCCATACTTACGACTTCCATGGCCTAATGAGTTCACTGATACAGGGTTCGAAATAGTTCTTTCGTTCCTTCATACACGGGTGGGTTAACCAAAAAAAACAAAAACAAATGGTGTTACAGTATGCTCACATATAGCTTCTCCTTTTAGTGGCATAATTCTATGCAAGATATTGACACAAGATCAAATCTGCCTCAGCAGTTCTGTCATGCCAACCATATGTCAGCTTCAGCTTCGTCATCAATGCCATGTCAGCAATGCAAAATCTTGTCATGTCAGTCGAGCAGCATAGGTGCCACACCAAGCTATACATTCAAGATCTTCCAAACTCAAGCTTTCACATTTAGTTTGAGAGAAGATATTAGATATATTATGGCTAAAGTGGTTCAAACCAATTGTAAGCCATGTACTTGTAGAACAAATATATTTGCCCTTATGAGTCTACAAATGGTTTGGGCCACTTGAGCCATAATATATCTAACACCTTTCATTGTCTATTAAATCACTTTACTTGCATGGTGCAAACAAACTACACATTTTTTTTTGGACAGGGTGACAAATGCTGATTCAAACTCATTAAAACGTTCAACCTGTCGATTTAGAATACAGCTTTAATGGACAGAGACTTGTGCGCGCATAGCCAAGTCCTATAATGATGTAGCTTTCAACAATTGTTCTATTGACTTGCTCCAAGAGGCAAGTCCCATGAACTTATTGTACTATCGAGGTGCTTTTGTTTGTTAGGGGACAAGGACTCTACACAATTGATTCTACACATTCATTGTTACTACATTTTGTTATAGATTCCAAGAATTCAGTCAGCCGGGGAATTTATTGGGGACTGATATTGCCTTGACTCTGTTCAGAATAACTTCAAAATTGAACAAAAACAGAAAGAAAGGAGAATTTGTAATATATACAAGCAACTGGATCTCCATATGATATGACATACAAGATCCGGAGTTAAAGACTGAGAAATTTTTTATTTTTTATATTTATCATCAAAAAGAAAAAGAACTAGGAAACATAAGAAAGAAAGAAGAAAATAAAGCAAGAACCAATTGTGGTCTACTCTACAACAGCATCATGAAGCATAGGTACAGTTGCAAGCACTGGTGAAGGGTGTGAATCACCAAACATGCTTGTGCTTGCTGCAATGTTGTATAGGCTAGTATTAGTTCTGTCGGTTTTAACATCACTCATAAAGCTGGTTTTGTCATCGAATTTCCAATCACTCAAGTATCCCGGCCTCGAAGTTATAGTGCTCACTTCAGCATCTCCTGAAAGCATTGCCACCACACGTGACATTGATGGCCTTAGCATTGGTGATGCTTGACTGCACAAAAGACCTACTCCAATCACTCGTTTCACTTCTTCCTCACTATACTCAGATAATTTCAATTCCACCAGTTCGATATCGCGTTCGTTTTCGTGTAGGTGCCAAGCCTAAGAAGCAGGAAAGTGACAATCATCAGTGGAATACTTTTGACAAGAGAAACTCTTAAGGTCTATTTCACTGGAGTAGCATCAGAGAAATATTCACTTTGATATGTACAAATTATGAATACATTTATCACAAGTTTCAGCACATAATAGAAATATGACTAGGAATGCCACTTAAGGCAGTTTGTTAAAGATAACTCTCGGGGTGCAGTGGCCCTTGGTAACAATATTCAGTACGATCAAAACAAGGATCATCCTTTAAAGCAAAGAGCTATGACTTGGTGCTCAAGGGAGTGCTGCAGGGTTTGCATCAACCATAGAACTGCAACATTAGATATCAATACTCAATAGTATATCAAGTTTGAGATTGATGGAGCCAGTGCATAAGGGGTTATCTCAAGACCCAGAAAGTAATGATAGGGATCAAGGTCCTCTATCTCAAACTTGGTGCCAAGAGGTGCCAAGCGTAGAAATAAAGGGGGCAAGCAGAGATGGGGTATTGCCTCTTAGGACAAGATCATCAACATCTGTGAGGAGTGGCAGTACACAAACATGGAGTGATCAGCTTGACTCATCTGGAAGCCAAACTGAAGGATAAAGGAATTGAACTGTGGAAACCAGGCATGAAGGGCCTATTTGGGGGCATTAGATCACCTTGCTAAGCTGACCAACATGGTGAGGAAGTTTAGGATGGAACAGCCAGGAGGCTAAGTCATGAAGATAGTTTCTGCAAGAAATCCATGCAGAAACACATTCTTAATATCTAGCTTCCAAAGAGACCAATTAGAAGAGAAAATAAAGTTTAGAAAAATCCAAATTGTGGTAGGTTAAACCCCAGGGATAAATGTCTCATCATAATTAGAAGCCAGCAGCGATGGAGAAGGCAGAACCTCAACTCAATAATAATAATAATAATAATTTGAACGAAAAGAATGGGAACAGAAGATGGGTTAGGTTACAAGAACTCTAATACCATGTAGGGTGTGAATTTTCTATGTACTGTATTCATATCAATTGAGATATAAATATACTTTGACTGTGTGTATGTGGTAAATATAATAAATGGGGACCAATATACACCTAAATATTTGTAATACTGATACAATCTCGATCTAGCCTTTATATATGTGACATAACATCGATATAGGGGCCGCTTAACAACACTACTCCATTCTACTTGACCAAGCTCTCTTTTTTTACTTTAAAAAAAAAAAAAAAAAAAAAAAAAGCTCTCTTTTTGAGAAAACATGGCAGATGGATTTTGGAATTACATCACATGTTAATGAGAAAGAAAAATAGTGTAAATGACAAAAGTTGGGGTCATCATGAAATATAAACAATACAAACTAAAGGACAAACAAAATATAGATGTCATATCTTGGAAATCTTAAAGAGCTTTAGATTACCATTGGAACATATTTGTTTCATACCCTATCATCATGTGTATAACAGAAATCATTGTAGTTTCTATGGAAAACAAAATAAGGGTGATACTATTTCTTATGGACATGAAGGATCCCCTGTTGCTACCTTTGTTTCAAAGGCCCTTCATTTTTTTTTTTTTTTTTTAACCAAAATAAACTTGGGTGAGATTGAATTAAACTATCATAAGTCTAATGTGAATGCTAGAGTCGGGATGATTTGGAACTTTTGAATGGGTCAATGTTTACCAATAAAAAAATAAAAAAGGAGACTCTATTAAAGATTACAATAATATTCTTCTCACCCATTCAAGAAGATATAGCTTCTCTTCTTCTAAGCTTGAGTCAGCATTGGGCCTGCCACTTACAATCTCTAAAGCCACAACACCAAAGGAAAACACATCAACCTTTTCTGTAAGGTGTCCACGCATTGCATACTCCGGCGCAAGATACCCACTAAAACAATAACTAATCGATGAGATATTACATATATATCTAAAGCAAAAAGTAGAGTAAAAATCATTGAGTAATCTTACTATGTCCCTGCAACACGGGTGCTTAAATGTGTCTTTTTATCATCGTAAAGTTTGGCCAAACCAAAATCTGAAATTTTGGGAATAAATTCTGAGTCGAGCAAAATATTACTGGCCTTCACATCTCTATGTACAATTCGAAGCCTTGACTCCTCGTGAAGATAAACTATACCTCTTGCAATTCCCATGCATATATCAAAACGAGTTGGCCAATCGATATTCAAACTTCTTTGTTCTGCCTCATGCAAACCGTTTGTTATAAAATCTGCAGTGTTGTACTTACTAGAAAAATAGATATTAAGTTCAACAAAATCTTAAGCTCTTACCAAATAATGCTTGATCAAGACTCCCGTTTTCCAGATACTCATAAACAAGAAGTCGTTTATCTCCTTCTGTACAGCATCCATAAAGTTTTACAAGATTACGGTGTTGTACAGAAGATATAGTAGCAATCTCAGTTACAAATTGGGTGTTTCCTTGCTGAGATGCTACTGAAAGCTGCTTCACAGCAATTACTCTGCCATCAATAAGTGTTCCCTGTAGAGAAAACAATGTGAAGGCAAACAATAAGCTCTAAATGAACAATTCTACGGTCATGACATATTCAATTTGTATCTTTCATTGTAAATAAAATTAGCGGTGTCAGCATTTTGACAGCTTGGATCTTAATGAACCAATGTCATTTTTCTATCAAGTTCTCAAGCTTTTGAACCATGAAATTGAATTACAGATATCAAGTTGAAATGTTCTTAGGAGAGTTTTGGTAAGATGATCAGTTTGTGGGTTTCAATCACCTTTTATCTATTAGCATTTAGCACCTGCATAGATCATTATAGAACTTTCAACTGAATTTCAGCCATGGGCGGCATACAAATGGATTTCATTCGTCCATCAAATGGCTTTTTATAGCAACTAAGAAAATAAAATAACAGATTATTATAATGCAGTGACTTGGAAAGACAGCCCAACATTTGGCCAAACAAACCAACAGCCTCGTGGCTTAGTGCACTGCCCAGTGGGAGATGAAGGTGATATTGCAACTAATTGTAAGCGAGAGAGAGAGAGAGAGAGAGAAAGAGAGAGAGGGGGGAAGGTGATATTGCAAGCTGTGATTGGTTATTGGTAGGCCATTTCAAGATCCTTAAGTTTGTGGCAAAGACATAGGCTACTGGGCAGAACAAGTTTATATGAAATCTGTCAAGAAGTAGGATTGTTAGATATCTGTGTGAATAGTGTGTAGTCCGTAATTTCAGTCTTTACCTTTTTTCCATCCCCAAATTTAGTTATATCATTTTAACTTATTTAATCATGTTAATTTAATTGATCAACATAGTCATAAGAAATTTAATGTTGTTTTTGTAATTTCATTTTCAAAGAAGCTTCCCTATAGATATACATTGTACCATACAAGTTTTGTTATATTAGAATAAGAAACTTCTCTGAGGAGTTTCTTGATTTCAGGTAGATTCCATATTTTTTTTTCCTTGCCTTTTTAAGGTATTCATCAAGATATAACAAGATCTAACCTACTATATTTCCATTCGATGTTAGCTTGATTCTTGAAAACAATAACTAACCTTATACACAGATCCAAATCCCCCTTCTCCAAGCTTATTAGAAGGACTAAAGTCATCTGTAGCAGTCCTTAGTTCGCTGTAACTGAAAGTGTATGGTCTAGCATCTATCCCAAGGAAATCTACATATTCAACATGAACTCAGGTTATGATCAATTTGCTTATATGGTTCTTAAACATCAATACCTCTTGAAACCAGATAAAAAAACAAGATCAGACTGCTTATTCTTGCAAAAATGTTGCAATACCTCTTAATTATTAAGTTGTTTTAATAAGAAATCTGTTTTTGTAAAACACCACCAAATTGTGTTTTGTCTAGAATCTGTTTAGCTGAATATTATAAAACGAGTTGCAAGACCATACTGAAGTTTAAAAATACATATGGGTTTTAGGGGTGGAAATCAATTTTTTCTCTAGTTTTTGTATATGTGCGCGCGCACACACACACAAATACATAGATTCATAATTACATATTGTTAGGCACATTCACATACAAAATAGTTCTCACTGGAAATGCTTTTATATCTCATTCTTGTTGTACATAAAACTATAATGAGACACCAATGTTTCCATTTTAGCTTGGACACAAGATGCAGCATCCAAATTCCATCCCAACATTAAAGAAACTGATTTACACAGGAAACACACTAGTTTTGAATCTTCAGAATACCACACAGTCAAGAAGCCAGACAACTCTCATCATTATGCAACAGAGTTTCAGTTTACCTTCATCTTCCTTGGTGTGAGCTCCTTTTTTCCTGCGAAAAAAGCACAGTACTGCAAAAATGGTAATAAAGCTTACAAGTGCACCAACGATTATCCCCACAATCAGACCAGTCCTATTCTTCTTTCTGGTTGGAAGGCTGTTACTGACAGTAGGTATGAAATCTGTGAAAAAGGTCAGCATTTAACAAGATGGAACTAGTAAGCTGGAAAATGAGGTACTAGGATCTTCTCAATTTTCACAAGAACTGGATATGCGGCTCTCTTTACCATGCCACACCACATAAGATCTTTGGAAATTGAAAGGTGAAGTGTTCAAAATGACTTATAGCATAAGTTGCCCCCCACTCAGCAGTTTTATTGAGCTCTATTCTCTTTTTCTTGATAAATAATAGTATAGAGAAAAATATGATGCACAACTGAGGAATACCGAGTTTCTTTCATTCTTACAAGTTTTTTGAAGGTTGTTAATGCAAGTTTTGGAAAGTGTGCTTTGATTTCATGTTGACCTTTGGAGAAAAATACTGTGTTGGGTTAATTTGATTAACCCTAACACCGGTATTATTATACTCAAAATATTATTATGCACATTACAAATATACTCTCAAAGGGTTTAAATCACAACTTCAAATAATATATAGACTACGTTCCAATATATATAAGGTTGGGTTCAAGTTACACATGATTTGAACAAATTTACCATTGGATTACATTATCTTCATATATTTTACATGCTTGCAAAATTTCAAGATGATAAAAAATTAATAACCATATCATCAATCAATTGTTTAAATTTAAGTTTTTTTTTTTTTTTTTTTTTTTTTTTTTTTTTTTTTTTTGATTTTAGAATAATGAATAAAAGATGAGTTTATACATCAAATGGTAAATAACAACCGATTGACATGAAAATTGGCATGCATGTTAAGAACATAGAGAACATGTAATATGATGGTGGAATTTTCAAAACATGAATTCAATAAAGTGGAAGAACCACTATTTTCATGAGATAGAATGCTTGCAAAGGACACATTCTGAGTCCCTATTTTTAATGTGGAAAGCCACCTTTTACAAATGATGATCTTTTAATGTGATAATAGACATCTATGCTACCAGAGGTCCAGAAGCTCAAATGACAATTGTCTTGTGTGATAGTTGTTTCACAGATTAGGAGGATGCCACAACATCCAACATTCCCGTCCTCTTTGACATTGCAGCATATTGTAGAGGGAACTGGACATCCAGTTCTCTATGCGGAATTGAAGAAAGTTGAATCCCAACATTAGTAATAAAATTTCCCATGGAACATCTTAATAATTTCAAATTCTATTACCTGGAGTTACACTGATAGCTGAGATAGAAGGTCCATAAGTACCTCGAGAAGGTAGGCAGCAAGTACCCTTCCCAGCCCAAAAAAGATGGATTTCAATATAGTTTTCAGATACCTGAGCCTTAAATCGCTTCTGGACAGCCCTAAATGTGACACCACCTGCCTCCTTTTTTATGTTAAAATCCTTTGAAACAAGATTCCCCTGGAAAAAAATGAAATGCAGAAGTCAGATAATTTTTAAGGAACATAGGGGATGTATTTTGTTGCACTCAATTGTAATAATTTATCCTGATTATAGACACATTCCTGATATGGAAATATTTTACTCATTGGAATTGCTTCTGTTAAGAAAATGAATTGGGAAAATGCTTTTAAGAAATTGCACAGGGCCCTGCCATACTGGACTAAACTTTTGAGAATGCATAAGAACACCATGACCGTTACTGATTTCTAGATTTACTAACATAACTTCAGGAGTTAACTCAATATAGATCACATTTTAAAGTTATCCTAGAAACAATGAATTAGCCAAATCATTATGATTCCAAGTTGAGGCATTTGATTATCGTCATACTTTAGTACTCATAAATATATATATATATATATATAATATTTGATAAAATATAAAAAAGTCATACTCAACTAATAGGTAACAAGGAGTTTGTGTCCAAAAGATATCAGTTTAAAAGGTGCACTAAATACAGATTTTCTAAAACGATTCAACTATATAAGAGAGACCTGGATATAAATATCAAAGAGGCGTATCCCGAGAGTGTTCCACTGAAATAAACCTTGGAAAGCTGTCTCTGAAAACTGGAGAATCACAGTGTAATTGCCATTCTCCAGCCCCAAGCCATAGTATCTTAATGAAGAAGCAGAATTTCGTGCTGTCTGGAACAGCCTTACATCTGAAGTATTTGTAATGTGAGAAGATGTTGTACTTTCATACTGAGGATTGCTGCTCTCAAGAAAAGATCCAACATTGCTAACTGCCCACCTCTCTGTGTCAGTCACATAATATGTAGCTGGACCAAGTGTCTCATTATCCCAATCATACACAATCCCAGAAGAAGTGATCTGCGGACCACCACACTTGATTGAAAAATTATAATCTGCATTACAATATAACATCGCCTATCAATATATTTTCAGAAAAGCTATTTTAATAGACAAAATAGTCAGGACTTGCATATGTCCTGATTTGCTTGTATGCATGTTACAGATATAGTCAGGACTTGCTTGAGCTTGAATTTTAAATCTCCAATGCAATCTAGGAACCTATTTTACAGAGACAATCTAAAAATTGGAATGTAGCTGGTCTCTTGGTCATGATGGATTCACTTTTGCTCATCGCAGATATAACTTTTCCATCACAACAAATGAAAAATTAAAATTCTCTCATACTCAAACATTCCACTTAAATTAATATCCCAAAAATCTTGCACGCAAGAGGAACTCATGTATCTGACTATTATAAAGTTTGATAACATGGGAATTCATTTGCTCCATACGTATATTCAAGAAGGTTATTCAGTTTAGGGTCAATCGTAGAAGGTTATTTACTTGCATTTTTTAGTTTTATGGATCATAAAATCTGAGAAGGGGTAGAGCAAATTCTGTGAAATCACGCCAGAGTTTTCCTTCTATAGAATCAAATGGTTTACGAATTTGTTACATAGCACAAGATACAAAAAGTAGTCAACAGCCAATCACTTGGATTACATAGTACATTCAATTTAAGTACACTGCATGGCTTTCATACATCCCAAGCTATACATTAGTCTTGGACCATAGTATAAAATTTACTTTATGAGCCAAGTGCTAAAAGATTTAAATCCCACAATTCCCCCCCCCCCCCCCCCCCCCGGCCTCCACCTTTTTTTTTTTTAAATATATTTCTTTTGTGCTCTCCATGTTCCCATTGTAAAACCTTTCCTTTTGTTTTCTTTAGTTCTCATGGGGAAAAAAGAAATGAAGTAGCCTGTTCTTCACTTTGTTTTTTCTTCATTCTAAAACCAGTGGCAGAACCACCTTGTCCCTTGGGGGGCCAATGGGCCACAAACAAAACGCCCCCCCCCCCGCCCCGGTGCACCCAAAAAAAAAATCAATTTTTTATAACACCCACACACATTATCAGTATATTTGAGTTAAAACTTAATCTAGTATTTTATACATACATATATATATATATATATTTTTTGCATACACGTATATACTTGTGCTTACTAATAATTGTGTATTATATTTTTTGATTTTATCTTGATCAGTTTATCAATACCAATAGTCTCTCCCCCCCCCCCCCCCCCCCCCCCCCCCAAAAAAAACCAAAATTTTATGGCTCCTCCATTGTCTAAAATAGAATAGAAATCAACAAACATAAAGTGGAGAATCAATTATTAGCACTAATAGCATTTTTGAACCTTGTATTTTTGTCAACACTATATCATGATTATTGACAAAGTGCTACAATGATGTTTTTTACAATAAGTGCTAGACTTGGTCACTGGAAAATATCATCAATTTTTCATGACTATCAATGCCTATGCAAGGATTAGCTCCTGATCATATATACCAAGATAATAAAATAAATCAGGAACAAGTTTGGTTGATAATATTAAGTTTAACAATGTTCTTGAAAATTTATAGTCCTTGAGAAGATTGTTCTCCTTCATTGACCTAACACCTACTCATGTATTCCAATATAAAATTCTTAAGAGAAGTATTAGCTCTCAATTGTGCTTACAGATTCCACTTCCAGACCCTCGATTGCAAGGGAAGTTCCGCTGAAGACAGTTCAAACCTGAAGGCAAACCACTGAAAGCAGAAAAGAATTACACTTAAGAAAGAAATAAATATTGTTTCACATCAACCACTAGTGAATTAAGTGGCACTTTCTAATTGATGGGCGTGTCACCATTGGGATTAATTTACTCCTGTAACAAGAAATGTACCATGTTAAATATGCAAGCATGCCCTTCACATGGATGTTCCCACAACAAAGAGGGATTGAGTTATAATTTGATAGTCTTGACAGCACAAAATAAATTGTTTCGAGGATAATTAAGGTATCCTATTGATTCCTTCCCTATCTCTATCTCTCCCTCACTATTTGGTGACTACGAATTTCAGAACATGGAGTCAAACTTAGTTGAAGATAAAGGGAGAGTGGCTACCATGAAAAGAAAGGGTTCATAGCCAGGCATGATTAAAAAAAAAGACCCCCATCAGATCATTACTACATACCATCACACTGTATATACATTGAGCAACGACTCTACACACTTCAAATGAAGAAAAAGAGGAATACCCATATAAGATTATCTTGTTGAATTAGAATTTCCACATCAATTGACTTTGTAAAGGATTTGGAAACTATTTTTGTTTATGCCATATATTCAGCAAAGTGTCTTACTTTTCTCTAGGCTTTTGAAGTGCTAACACTAGTGTGAGAGTTTTGGGTGTATTTGGGGTTTGAGTTGCAAGTGTACTACCATTGTAATCTCCCTCCTTTTTAAGTTAAACTTTCTCATCAACAACACTGAATGGGCAAAAGGCTGAACCACGTGAATCATGTTTCCTTTGTGGTGGTTCTTCTACTTTTTTCTATTTGCATTTCATATAAACCCATTATAATTGTCTGCATTCACAATAAGATCTAATTTTAAGAAAAATACAAACTTATATAGTTATTTATATTTATTGCTCATTGTCCCAAAATGAGTGCCTTAGTTTGAGATGAAAATACTTTTTTATGAATGAGAATTACAACAATGATCTACTAACATGTCAAAAGGTGGCAAAACTTGCCTTAGTTTGAGATGAAAATACTTTTTTATGAATGAGAATTACCACAATGATCTACTAACATACTTATCAAAAAAAACAATGATCTACTAACATGTCAAAAGGTGGCAAAACTTTTAATGAGTGTCTTAGTTGATTTACTGAATAGGTAGAGATAATATGGAAAGATGAAGATTCTTTGACTTTTTGAAAGTAGAGATTGTGCCCAAAAGGAAATAAGAGTAGCACTTGCTTAAGACCAAACTAAAAATTTGGTCCTTATACATTTGCTACAGTTTCAATTTGGTCTGTGTACATTTTTAATTGTGCCAACAGCGTCCTTCAACTTTCCAAATCAAGGTCCCTCAACTTTGAAAATCTAGTTAATTTTATCCTTAGAAATTGACTTGATTAAGGATAAAAGTGACTCGATTTTGAAAGTTGAGGAACAAAATCAACACAATTAATAGTTGAGGAAGAAATTGAAGTTACCCCAATTATTGGAGAACCAGAAGGGTAGTTTGGCCCTCATTTGGCCCCACATAATTATGTCAAATACAAATTTACATATCAGACATCAACTAATTTTTATTAATTTAAAGTTGGAAAAACATTATGGTTCTAACAAATATAAAATGAAAAGAAAAATCATGTTTTCATATAATTATTTCAAGGCGTCAATGGCCAGAGTACAAGAAGAAAATAATAATGATGGTCAGGTACAACAAGACAATAACATCGTAACTCAAATGTGAGTAACTATTCATTATGGAATGCTCATGCTATACAAGTGAAAAATAACATCAAGAGAATCACCTGCTGTTTGAACTTCCGATAGTGAAGTTGTTGACAACTAAATTGCTGCATATTGTATCCCATGACAGCTCAATGTAAGTTTCTAATGGTTAAGCATACATGCAATACAAAACCATATAGGAAATGAAAGTTTTTACATGATTTAAAAAGAAAAGAAAAGAAGTTGATCTAAAGGTAGAAGGTCATTAGGTTTAGAAAGTACATTGAATATAAACCTGTGTAAACTAGAAAATTACTAAATATACCTGGAAAACAAAGGAACAAATAATAGAAAACATACAGTTGAAGATTATCTTCGTTGATCCAAGAAGGAAAGCTCCCAACTAAATTATTGTAGGACAAATCTCTGCAAGCAAATTACGAGAATGATGAGTCCATATTGCAGTAAATTAACATAAACACCATGGTTAGTATAAGATATTAGTTGACCCATCCATCTAATCGTTTGATTATAAGCTAGACAATGCACTAATTCAAATCTAAAATCCTCCATTTCTTCAAATTTCCCCGATGAAGCAACGCAAGTTGATGTTACAATCTTCATTGATATCCATATTTTTGCAAGGCAAACAATTCAAATAGACCAATAGAAAAGCTTCAAGATTAAGATGAAGAGTGTGTACCAACAAATTCAAGGAAGAGCAACTCCCAAATAAATTTCAATCCACATTTCTAACACTAACTGAGAAACGCCACTTTGGAAGTTAAAGATTTCTGTTGAACTAATATTCAATTTTACCTTGCAAATTCTATCTTGAAAACCACGTCCTTATTCTATTTCAATTTCCCCCTTTAGTTTATTTTTGGGGTGTTTGTGTTTTAATGAGGATCACTTACCAAAAATAAATATAAGACAAAAGAGAGAATATTATTATACACAAATAATTTTGGTAAACATCTACATTTATAAGCTAGGACGCATGGACACTTCATTTGGATGTCGTACCCGTGTCGTATTTGTGTCATACCTGTGTTGTAATTGTGTCCAATTTGCCGTATCAAGTTATAATTTTTCAAAAATTGCTCGTGACGCTATATCGTACCTGTATCCGTGTCCGTGTCCGTGCATCCTAGTTTATAAGTCATCTCTCATGATAAATGTACTCCCTTTCATTCCATATTATTTGTCCATCCTTTTATATATGTATATCAAAAAATAGATGTCCAATTTCTATAATGAATGTACATATTTTTATAACTATGCAAAAATTTCCCTTAAAACTTAAAAGGTTGTCTCCCTTAAAAAAATTGAAAAACTTTCTAAAGTAATTTTGGAAACTTATGATTTTGTTTTTAGATCTGAAGTAAAAAATTGTTTGCTTAAAAAGTTCTGTTTATAAAGATAAACAAAAAGAATAGGACAGGGAGTAACTATGACAATTACAATATCCGAAATTTGATAACTAAATTGAAATTGTTAAATAGAGTACTTACAGAATTAAAATGCAATTCATGACTATAAAAGACGAATTAAAAGCTTCTATGGAATCATGAATAGGAAGATTCTTTACACTAAGTCATATCATTAGATTATACTGACAGTTTCATAAAATTATTTATCCTATGAGCATAGCATGATGGTGGTTAAGAAATGATGATAAGGACATCTCTTTCAAGGAAGCAGTGGGGATTCAACTTCCCCCTTGGTTAATGCAAAATCCATTTGGTGGCATTCAAGTTAAGAGCTTTCAAATTCCTGGGTGTTTCATTACAAGTTTCCTCAAACAATTGTATGCATTCTGCATAAAGCAGGTTATTATTTCAAACACCAGCAAGCTGATATATGTACAAGTGAAAGATGGAATTTCAAATTTTATTTTTAAACACATACAAACAAACCAAAGATTCAAAAGAATGATGCTAGGTACACATTATCAATTGTACTTACATATTGTGAAGAGTCGGACTTTTTGATGCTGGCAGGGTACCAATTAATTTATTGTTTCCAAGAAACCTAAGCATGAGGCAACAATACACACATGATACACTAGACATACATGTCAGGTGCAATATAATATAATTAAAACAGTTAGTACTTTACAGGTGAGAGAGCGAATTCATGTTGAAAAGCGAGTCTGGAATCTGTCCAGTTATGCTGTTGAAGCTCAAATCCCTTAGACAAGGAAAGACAAAGAAACTAAAATCACATGGTTGTCTAAATAACAGAAGATAGAAAGTAACAACAAATTCTGAAAACCCAAAAAATCTTTAAGGAAATTAAACTCACACTCGGTATACTAGCCCCAAGAAAGGGAAAATCTTAAGAAGAGAAGGAAAAAAAAGGGGGGGGGGGGGGGGGGGGGTTGTACCTAGTGTGCAAAGCTCCCCACTTTTGTGGGGTCCAAGGAAAAAAAAAACCAAATTTGGATTTACAATGAAGTGATCCCAAAACTCAATTATAGAAAGATATGTGCTATACCAAGTTTCTTTCCTAGAAAATCCAAAGCAAGTAACCAAGAAAATATATCATTTCATTTAGATTTACTTTACAGATTCTAGTATAAATAATCCTCATAGATGTGTTCATTTCAGATTGAGGTTGTTTAACCCATTAACCAGTTGACCAATTCCTGGTTCAAGTGCTACGAAGACACACATATTCAACTTAACACATTGCTACCCCCTACTTTATCCAATGAATCATCCATCAACAAGTACAACTTACAGCTGCCATAAGGATTGGTATTCTCCAATGGTAACTGGAATTGAGTCAGAAATATTGTTATTCCTTAGAATCCTGCAGGACATGTAATTTTGTTAAAGCAAGAAAAATTAAAGGAAATTAAGAAATTATATGCTAGTTGTAAAGTTATGATTTACAACTATGTTTTTTGTTGGCTTTTTTCCATGACAAAAAGTTTTGTAATTGCGGGATCTAGAAAACTAGTGAAGACAAGACTATAAGAAGTCCGTTGGTAGCAGGAGCTTAAAGGACTCAAGTACATTGGGCAGACTAGACTTGGAGAGTCTTTTGTTATCCGTGTACTCCAACTTATTTACTAGTGAATCAATTTCGACTTGGAGGGTCGCGGAGAGGTTTTTCGCCAAATTCTTCGATTTCTTCTTCAATAATATACATCTTGGTATTATCTTGTGTTTACATTTCTCTTCCCTTACTCTTGTGCTTTACTTTTACTGTTTATTGTTCATGTGTATGCACTAGAGTAGATCCGGTGATTGCACTTCATTTACTCTTGTTCTGCACTTAGATAAGTAAGAGTAAAAGTAATCTAGCTGTAATTTTTATTTTGGGGTCTAAACAAACTCTTGTGTTTTTGCACAAATCCAAGCCTTTCACTAGTGTTATGCAAATACACACAAACAAAAAGCCTCTCACTTTCTGATACAACAGTAGCACCATAGAGTTTCCTTGCTCTCCAACCTGGGGCCCATGGCAAACACCATGGACCTCTGGCTTCCAGCTAAGGCCCCTTTGAAAGAACCTTTTCAGAATATAAGACACCCCACAACATCTAGATACTAAACATTTTCTTTTTATTCCTATATAATTCTTATATATGTGAATACGAATCCATATTCCTATTTCTCCGTAACCAATCTTCTCATTTACAATTAACATCTTCTAGAATCCTTTTTGAATGACTCTGTTTATATAGAAAATCTTTGTTACCCTTTCTTAATAATGAGAAACAATTTGAAAGAGGTGAGTCGGCTGCTAGAGCTGCGGGCAGGAAAGGTAGGAACAAAGGGGAAAGTACTCCGCCTAGCATTCCTTCCATCTTGAGAATAATAGCTTGTTTAAGCTCTACCCACAGTTCCAAAGTCAGGTTATGATGCCAGTAAGCTTGTTGACAGCTAAGGTAGCGGATCTCATTGCAAAGCTATCAGCATCTCTATCTCTATATAAAGCATGAGCAGCTCCAGGACGAGATCGCTATTATGACTTTCCAGATTGAAAGCCAGCAGAAGAGGCATAGGTAGTGTAGGCAAAACAAAAGGCAGTAGGAGCGTAAGCTGGAACCTTACAAGATGTTTAGAGACTTCATTTCCTTAATGAATGCCAGTGAAGAGCTGCCATTAGATAAATCACCTATTCTCCTACATCATACATGGGATTATTAGCCTCAAAGACCTGCAATATATAGACAAAATTAACTATATAGATGTAAACACTCACAAGTCCATCAAAGAAGTTAAATTGGAAAATGACAATGGTATAGGGCCTTCAAAAGAGTTTCCTTGAAGCCTCCTACAAAAACATTTAGGAGTAGCTGATAGTGAACAGTGGAAATATACACTTGGTGTTGAATATAAACTTGAATACTACATTTTTTATCCTATTTTAACAGTTTTCAACAGACAGTGTACTGAAAGCCTAGTTTGTACTTTAAGTGCAATCAAGAAAAAATAAAGAGAAATTTTCTATTAATATCATCTTACAAGGTTTGAAGATTTGACCAATTCCCTATGAAGCTAGGTATCCGGCCAGTGAGCCCAGTGTTTGATCCCAACCTGCGACAAATAGAAATATTTGCTCAAAAGGAAACATGATAGGATTTTATTTTTATTTTTTGTCAATACATTTAATTTATCTTACATTACAAGCAGGTTCTTTAGATTAGCAAATGTTGGCGGGATCTCACCACTGACTCCAGAACTATCAGCATACCTGTCAATGTGAAAACTATTATAAAAATAAGAAAATAAAAAATAAATAAAAAAACTGTTGCAATCTGATACTCATTCCTTACATAATTAAAACTGCAATAATCATCAATCATGATTGATGAGTGTAAAAAACAATAAGGCAGGTGCACACATAAGAACCTAAAATGTAGGGTCATATATGTTGGCAGCCCATCAAAATAAATGTAACTCTAAGGTTTACTGCAATATGCTATTCTGGACAAAGTGAAAAAGAGTGGCCTTCATCAGTCATAGCCAGCCACCCACAGGAAAAAACCCTAGCCTACTTTTCCCTTCTCTCTAGAGTACTCTGCTTGTTCTAGGGTTCCATCAAATGATTGCCTTGGGATTTCATATTGTTGTACATACACACTAACAAGCAAAAGGAGGATGTGGAATTTATTGGTTAGGCTTGGAAGACATGGAATGGAGCCAAAGTTCATACTATCTCATTGGGTTTCAGCTAAATAGCACGGTAAGATTCAAAACCCAATTTAGTTTGATGCAATACCATGTGAATATCTACTTCATTGGTATCAGAGCCATAGGGTTCTTTCCCGTTAATTATAAGCCCATAGATGGCTTTAGGAGGTCTTTTACACCATGTTTTTGCAACAGATTTAAACAGTAGTTTATGGTTGCCCTTGATGGCATCTCTTTGGCTATTTTTTGGCTGCAACATTTTTCCATTAGACTCTTGACATGACAAGGATTCCAATGGGGCTAGCCTTGCTTGATTTGGATGTGTGTGCAAAAAGATATGACAATTTTTCTATTCCGACAAGGTCTAAAAAATTTTTAGTGAAATTTTTGGAAACAATATAGATTTTTTTAGCTAATTTAAGGCATTTTTGAGAAAACTTTAACTTTGATTTAAATGTTTTAAAAATTGTGAGCTCCTGCTCTATAGCTTTTGATATTCTGAATCAATAATTCATAAAAAATGAGAGATATCAAAGCTCTCATTTTTTATGAATTATTGATTCAGAATATCAAAAGCTCTTGCTCTTTGGTATCTCTTGAAAATCAAATCATACAACCCTTTAATCTTTATTTATAGCTTTACTAAATTGACATTCCATGTATCTTGTTTTAGTCATAGCCTTACTTAGCCAAAAGAATTTAAACTCTAAAGCATCTATTCAAATTTCTAACTTGACATTAACTTTGCTTTTAGTTTAATCTACTAAAAGTATGTCATCAACAAAAAGATATGGACCTTATGTTGATACTTGATGCAAACCTATAGTGTATCATAGGAAACTCACTTGTGATGCCTCCACTTGTTTTCACATTAGTTACAACTTACAAATTTGTGATACATATCCTTAATCAACTTAATAGTTATATACCTTATACTTTTTTTTTTTTTTTTCTAAAACCCACCTAACATACACTTTTTGTGGGTTGATAAATTACCGATTATCCAAAAACTTAAACTATTAGAAAATAGTGAATTTAATAATTAAACCATAATTCTATTATAAGCCAAGAAAAAACATATCAACAAAACCCCTCATTTAGTCTCTTAGTTTGGTTTCTTGATTGTTTTCTTTTGTGTTATGTTTTGTGCTTTGCTGTGTTCATTCTCATGAACACATTGTATGTTTTTTTTTCATTTTTTAATCAATAATAATTCTTATATTACCTATCAAAAAAAAAATATATATATATATATATATATCAAAAAAACCCCTCATTTATAAAAATCTAATTCATACTTATTCAAACACCAATAAATTATTAAGACATTCATAATCTTGTTCATGTACTCAAACAAAAATTGGTTTTCAGCACCCTGGGAGTTAAGGGACTAAAGCTCTCTTTTTTTCTTTTTTCTTTTTCTTTTTTTTTTTCTCAAAGAAATGATTATTTTGTGCAACACACTGTATTTAAAAGTTATTTTAGAATAAATCCAAAGCCTACATCTCCAGGCTACCAAATGCAGTCTATCAAGATGCAGAAGTTCACACTAATAATTGAATAGAAAGTCAACAATGTTTTACAACTTACAATTGTTGTAATTTGGTTAAATTCCCAAGCTCAGATGGCAGAGGACCAGAGAAGTTGTTAAACCCAAATGCCCTACAAAATTGGCAAGTAAATCAATAATATTGTTTGAAGGATTACATTCTCTTAGGTTCAGATTATTAATTTTCAGTACTTGAACCAGGTAGAAGGTGACAAGAACTCACCAAAACCTAGCAATGGCAATTAGAAAACATGGTATGTGTCAAATACAATTATTCATACAAATCATTTACTTTGATACCCAATCATAGTATGGCTCACATGTTTCATTCAAGAGTAATAAATATTGTCAAACTAAGTGACCAAGATTGAAGGATGTCAATGCGGGAATATGAAATTGCCAATAATGTTGAAGATTTTCTTAATTATGAAGAAGATAACAACACAACTAAGCAGAACTAGAGAAAAAAAAAATTAAAATAACAAAAAAGGTTCTATCATCTTTATTATACTGCAAAAACATCAGATTGCCAGTTTAGGCATGTTACAGAGTTATTAATGAAAAAAACTTACAGTGATAATAGATTAGTAAGCTTCCCAAGTTCCTTTGGAAGCTTTCCTGATAATCTGTTAATGCCAAAGTTCCTAGTAAAGAAAAAAGTTATAAATAACACCAGAAATAGAAATAAATAAGTATGGCTGAAAAAAGATATGTACTTTGAATCGGAACTTTGAAATCAAAATTTAGATGAGCCTACAGGTATTGCAATCCAGTTAAGTTGCCAATGGATGCAGGGATGGGACCAGTTAAGTAATTTAGGCCTAGATCCCTGTAAGAAATGAAGGAAACTCAATTTCCATAAAAGGACATAATGCAAAGGGCAACAAGTATATATATTGGTACACTTTCCAAAAAAAAGTAGCAGCAAATATTTCCGTAGGTTGATATTGTGCACCATTATACAGTTCAGCTCAAGAACACCAAAATACAAATAAGAAACCATACACATTGGTGAGGAAAGTCAAAGTCCATAGCTCGTCTGGCAGCACACCATCAACATCCGATCCAAAAACCTTCCTGTCATGAAAATTATAACACCAAGAATCATGAAATAAAATGTTTTAATGATTCAAATATGCATTATTTTCAAGTAATTCTAAATGAAAGTTTTAAACTTTGGCATTATACTAAATTTTGGTCACAAACAAGAAAGTCGTTGATTTTAGGAAACTAATGAATTGAAAAGAAAATGTAGAAAAAGATTATAATTCTAATTTGGACTTTCTTCATTTTCAGTTTAAGCTTCTACACATCAAAGACCACCTTGACATTGATGAGGTTGAAAAAATCAAGACTATAATTGACAAGTTAGATAAAATACAATAATTTAACAAAAGAAAAAAAAATTATAAGTATTTAAAAAAAAAAAAAAAAAAAAAAAAAACAAGAAAGAGTGGTTTGTATGGAGGACCACTGTAGAAAAACCAAAAAAAAAAATGCCCAACATGTGGTACTACATTAACATCAAAAAAAAAAGTACTGAACATGAAAGACAAAATTTAAATATGGTCCAGCCAAATCTTAATTTATCCACAGATGAAAATAAATCCACTATAACTATGGAAATTACAAGGACAACAGTGCACAACACTGAATCAAACATGCTAAATTCAAGCTCTTAAATCCTCTCGGTTGATTGAATCCACACCTCCTCATTTCTTAGTCCTTTACAAATCTATTAATATTATGAACACTACAAAGGTCCCTCTCTATTAATTTTAAACCTTTGTAACCACATGCATTCAGAGTCTGCATGCCAATTATTAGGGAAAAGAAATCCTTCGGAACCAAAATAATCAAAAATGGAGTCAATGGACATAATAAATTGCCAAAGGTACTTTACAAATGTTAACCAAGTTGAAACAAGGACTTAAAAAAATATTTCAAGAAAATTAATACACACTCGTATCAGGAAAATCTTAAAATTTGAGTCCAACCCCATAGTACATCTCCAATGATACTACTGAAGTGCACAAAGGTGTAAAATGTTAATATCACAATAATCCTTCATATATTAAGCAATCATTGTAAAGAGAAAGATCATAACGGGCAAACCTGAAAGCCTAGAATCTAGTTCGGGAAGAACAAGGCCTAACTGTATAACTAGTTAAAGGACTACCTAAGCTAAATTGTGAATCACTACCAACTCTAAAGACCTCTGAGCATTAGCATAGGTCTGCAAGTTGAATCTGAGTTAGATCGGCTCTTATGGTTTAATCCCTGCACCTGGCACAGCCCAAAGAAAGGAGTGGGTATGCACACTGTGTGAAGCGATTATTCTTAAATATAATATCACTGTTAATACTGTAAATAAAAATAAGAAGAGAGCAAAAAGAAAAGGAGGATCATTTATTTTTGTATCTTAGCCAATCCATTCCATATATATAATAGAAAAATTTACAAATATCACAAGGAATATTCTAATGGTGATATCTAGCATGGACACCTCACCAATGATATCTTCTAGAACAGTCAAGAATAGGGGCACTCACCAATGGTATCTTCTAGAAGAGCATAAAATTTTCTCTCTATAACAAATACAACCACCAAACATTGACATGCGGAATGGCAAGACATGAGAGAAAAATTAATGTGATGGGAGGTGATAGGGGCAAATTTTTATTTCAATTTCCCAATTAGACAGTATATATATATATGAGAAAAAATATGATGAGATGCCACCCATAAATATTGATATAGCCTCACCCCTTTCTACGTTTTTTGGGAGATTACTTTTAGATTCAAAACGTTTGAATGGATCTATTTTCTAAAAGGAAAAAGTAGTATTTAGCTCTTCTTCTTCTTCTTCTTCTTCTTCTTTTTTTTTTTTTTTCACTTATCATCTTTGTATAATAACTCTTAACCTATAAAATGTCCCAAATTATTGCAATAAATACATCAACATAAGTAAAAGTGTGTGTGTGTGTGTATTGAAAGTGGGACTAGCTAAAGTAATGTTGGTTTGTTGGTTTCCATAGCTAGTAAGAAAGAGATCAATCCATCAAGGTAAAAGACCAAAACAAGGTCTGTCTTAATGGTTGCATCAATTTGCATCATTGAGAGCACTTTTAAGGCTGCTTTTGTACTGACAACTCAGAGTAATATGAAAAGGTGAAGAAGGAGAGCACTATTATTTTCTCTATAATGAGCATATTTACATTAAAAATCCCAGAGACAAGAGTAAGCACGAGAATTGCATTGAGCAAAAACTTACAGTTCAAGGATATGGCAAACGGTGCCATTTTCATATGAACATTTACATTTGATAAAGGGGTTGTAATCTGTGTCTGTAAAGCTGGTGTTGTCGATTGCAGCACCACTGCATGGCTCCCCGCTTATATTCCATTGACCCGGGATTGGTGATATCTTCCATTCTTGAAAGATTGAATTTAAAGCTCTCACTGCAGCAATCAAATTTCCAAGCTATGTACATGTTAGTCTGTAACACCCCATGATTTTATTACTAATTTCTTTCTTATACATAAATTAAAAAAGAGGCCCACAATTAAATGGATTTAATTCGTTTGGGCCTAAGAGATTTAAATCTGATAATTATTATGGTATAAGAAGCCCAAGTGAGATGGCATAGGTATATATATATATATATATATATACATATATGGGCCTTGCTTTTTACCTCTTAAGCTACACGTGTATATACTTATAAGGTTTCCTTTTGTTTCAGCCGCAACACACAATTGAACTTTTTTTTTCTTCACTATGGCTGTGAGTGGAGACGGCAGGTATGGTTTTCTCCTACTCTAAATTTAGGAAGTTTGAATATTCAATGACTAGCAATTGTTCCCACGCTTATAGGAAGCATCTATTATTTGCGTACCTGATAGAAAAATAGGTGTTGCTATTGGAAAATTATTGTGTACTCCGGAATACCATAAATGCATACTCCCTCCTTTCACATAAATGGTGGGTTCCACTAATTAAATTTATGGTGAGACCCACAATTTATGTGAAAAGGAGGAGTACGCATTAATGGTGCTCCGGGAGTGCCTAATAATTTTCCCACTCTCTGTAATGAAGCTATCTTTTCAATCTTTAATGGTTAATCAATGCTTTAATTTACTCCGCAAAGACTAGAAATATCTTTTCAGTCTTTAATGGTTAATCAATGCTTTAATTTACTCCGCAAAGACTAGAAAAGATAAAATAATAACATAGAGTCATTATTAAGCTTACGGGATGTATTGTAAATGAAGGATATATAGTTTTGTTAGTTTTAAATCAATCCTTAAAAAACAAATAAAATCAACATTGAACTAGATAGGGTCTTTATTCAGTTTCAATAGACTCGAATGTAAACCACTTTGGGTGTTTAAAAATATTAAGAATTTAGTTCAATTTGAGTAATTTATAATGCAACAAATCAAGAACTAGTTCCTCCTTTTATAAAAGAAAACAAAGCAGTTTAGAAACTTTAGTTACACCATTCAAAACTTGGTTTTACGATTTGTTGAGAATCACCAAAAAGTCAAAGTATAATTTAATTATCTGGCACATTGTATTTTGAATCAAGTTTCCCAAAAAACCGCATGGTTAAATAGTTGGCTAAGGCACTAATGTGGGAATAGAAATTTCAGAGTCAATTCTCCAAGACTGCCAAAATGTGTTATGCTTTATTCTAAATAAGGTATTGTTTATTGTAAATTAGTGTAATATTTGCAACCAAAATGGTGTTTATGTTGGTCACCTGCTTATGAATGGTCCATTTGTGATAGAGTGATATAATTTTGTATTGTGGTTTTGGTAAATAAACTGGTGTGATGCGTAAAAGAGTGAGAGGAGTGTTTCAATTTTCGCAACAAATGTCCAACTCTTTCAGAAATAAGGTATATGGAAAATAGTTCCATTGTGTTTAATGTGGCAAATTAGGAGAAAGAGGAATTGAATAGGACTTTCAACGGACAATAGTTGAATACTGAGAGATAGAGATCCAATTTGTGTGATATCATAGATTCATTTTACTCTTGATATTGTAAGTGAACTTATGTGCATATAGAAGGTATATACCATTTGTACTCATTTGCAAAATTCCTAATCCAATAAGTCTAACAACACCGAAAACTTCACTCCCTGCCCTGGCTTTTTGTGTTGTGGTGGGCGAGTCAATGAAGTGGCAATGCTATGGGACAAAGGATGTGAAAAAATAAAATAAAATAAAATAAAATCAGTCCACCTAGATCCAACCATTTTTACACCCAATTTACAACTAACGGGAAAAACTTACATAGTCCCGGAGCACTGCTCCGGGACTATGTAACTTGTGTGTAAGTGGTTGAAGAAAAATGGTGGGCCCATAAAAATTGTACCGAGCAAAACAAGTCAACAACTTGGGTGCACTCTAGATTTGTTCTTTTTTTTTTTTCCTATCTATGTTTTTTCTTGATTTTTCTACCAGTACCCTTTCTTCAATAATGTTCGATAACTTGCTAATGTTTCTACTGCAATTGCCAATTAGTATTGATATGTGCTTATCTTAAAGATGATAGTATGACCTTTCTATGCACAACATAATTGAATACAGTCCAACAAAGCAAAGAAACAACATTTAGAGAAATGAATGAGAGAGAGAAGAGATGGGTGCACCTTCATTAGGATCTGTCGCAAATTTTGTTTGATTCTGGGCATGAGCAACATTAACAAGGCTAGTGATGATTAAGAGAGCATAGAAGTAGGTAAAGGCAAACATGGATAAGGGTGGTCCTGACATGAATTCAGCTACAAAATGAATTCCAAATAGAAGTTGGAAGTTCAACAAACCGAGCTCAAACTACACACATGAAGTAAAAAATGAAGCGCTCGGTGAAGTCCAACTCAAACTACAATGATGTATGTATGAACAGGATGTGGATCCACGTGACAATTGACGTGTCAAAGTCAAGCGCGGCGCTGGCACCTATACTCTTCGTATGGTATAACAATTATTCCACCGCGTTTTATCCCGTTCCCATTAATTGTCTAATATTTTTTTTTAGGTAAGAAAAAAGTTTAGGTGATGGGAGGAGAGGTTACTCCATAAGACTTATATATATATATAAAAGATATAATTTATAAAAGATATAATTTTCCACAAGTATTTATACTTATAAAGTCATTATTGCATCAAGGGTGTCCGATGGTCTCTATAGGACTTATATTAAATTTATAAATCACATATCAAGGTGGACTGTTGGCAACCTAATTATTAATTATGATAAAAAATGCTATCGCGACAAACATGTATTTATGAGAGATGAATATCAGATATGTAATCAATTGGATATATGGAAACTAATAGAGAAAAACTACTAAAGAAAGTTTAGAGAAATAACTAATAGAGAAAAAAAAATTTGGGAAGAACTAATAGAGAAAGTTTAGAGACAAAAGTCATAACTCTTATCATAATTTTAAGATATTATTATTGTTGTTGTTGTTGTCAATTGTGAGTGATGAAAAAAATAAATAATGAAACCTTGAATTATTCATGAATACATGACACGAAAATCACAGAAGAACTTAAACTAACAATACTTACTACTTCATTATTATTATAAAGAGTTATGAAAGATAAATTGGTTTTATTTGGCGTGTGTATGTTCTTAATGTATATATTAGTAAATTATTTTAGAAAATTTTATAAGAAAGTGAAAAAATTAAAATTGTTTTATACAATTTTTTTAATTTTTTATAAAATATTTTTTAAAATAAATTATTAATGTGGGTTTTAAGAACATATATTATCTTGATCCAAAATATGAAATGATTGGCCAGTAAATTTTTTTTTTTCCTTGGAAAAAGGTGAAGGTTTGGGTTGGTTGGGGAACAAGTGGCTTTGGACCTTTGGTCCACGAGCCCAGAAGAAAAGTCTTGTTTTGACAAGTTGGCATTCTTGGAAAATTTAGGATTATAGCATTCGTAGCCACAATGAGAGTGAGAGTGAGAGTGATAGATATGAAATATCCAATTTTAGTCGGCAAAACTTAAATACAGTCTTAAGTACATCTTCTACAATTCTGCCACCTGTCCAGTTACTTAAGTTTGCAAATGGCGCTAAGTTAACCATCCGTACCTTTCTTTTTACTTTTATTGTTCTGCCTGTTGAAACCGAACCTACCAGAAAGAAACAACAAAAACTTAAAATCTCTCTCTCTCTTTAGGGAAAAAGAAAAGTATGGTTAATTGTAGAAAAGTGGGAATATGAAAAATTGTGGAAGGATAAAAAAGTGGGAGAATAGAAAATTTTTAATTTTCCCTCTTATGTGTTTGGTTGGAAGGGTGGAAAAATGAGAGGGTAGAAAACTCTTTTATTTGGTTGGAGAGAAAAAGAGAAAAATAGAAAATGTAATTTATATAAATTGACTATTATACCCTTATTACATAATATGTAATAAATAAATTTATTTATATTCATTAAATAAAACACCATCATTTTTACACACTATTATTTTTACAAAACACTCGTATCAATTTATCTATTATACATATTTTTTTTTATTAAAATAATATTCTCCTTTTCTTTATTATTTCCTAACTACCCCCCACCTAACCCCTCCTCCTTTTTTCTGATTCATAAAAACACATCTCTATCTCATCATGTCTCTGTCTCCTTTTTATCTCTTATCTCTATCTCCGCCTCTCGTTCTTCTCCTTCTTTCTTTTTTTTTTTTTTTTTTTTTGGTTGAGAGGTTGGGGGTGGATGGCCAGATTTTGGACTAAAGTTTTTGGATGAACATGGGTTTGTCAAAAATAAAATGATAGATGATGATTTCGTTTCTTGGATGGGTTTTTGGATGAACACGGTAAAAATTTCTTTTTTTTAAAAAAAAAAAAAATCTTTTTCTTTCCTCCTCTTCTTTTACAATTTCAGTTTTATACTTTTATTATAGATGATGATTTTGGGTTGGGTTTGATTTTGGGCAGTGATTTTGAGTTGGATTTTCTAATTGTTTTTCCGTTAATTTTGGGTTAATTTTGTGTTGATTTTGGATTAATTTTTTGTGCTAGATTGCAATGTTTGGTGGTGGTGCTGGGTTTGGTGGTTATTTCCTGCTTCTTTCTTCTTATTCAGCCGCGCCCGCACTGGGTTATTGTAAACGTTGGAGAGGGCATTTTTGTAGAAGGGCAATGAGGCAGTTTTCTCTCATGCCTTTTCCTCCCGATTTGGGGAGACGAAATTTGTAGGCCCAGGAGAGAAAATTTTCTCCCGGGTTTTCCACTCTCCTTATTTTCCTCTATTTCCCAAACAGTGAAAAATTCTGTTTTCCACTCAGTTTTGGGTAAAATAGTAAATTAGCCATAATTTTCAAACAATATAATTAACCGACAATATTTTCAAACTATATTTTTTACTAGCATCTCGACACTAAGATGCTCGATTTTGGCCTATAAATCGACTCTCAATGACTCGATTTTCATGGTCTAATCACCACTGATGTGGCATCTTTTTCCATGTGGCGACGCACTTGGAAATCGAGTTTCTAATACTCGATTTATAAACCAAAAAAATTTCAAAAAATTTTAACTCTCAGGCACGCCTCACCCAGATCAGATCACAGAGAGAGAGAGAGAGAGAGAAAAACCAGATCAGAGAAAGAGAGAGACTAGATCAGATCAGATTAGATCAGAGAGGGAGGGAAAGACCAGATCAGAGTGAGAGAGAAAGAGCTCGCGAGGCCCAGGTTGCGCGCGAGTCTAGTGGCCCGGGCCTCGTCGCGCGAGGCCTGGGCCGCGCGGCCTGGGCCTCACCGCGCAACCCCCAGGGCTCGCCGCGCGACCCGGGCCTCGCCGCCTGGGTCGCGCGAGCGGCCTGGGGCTCGCCGTCTTCTTCTGCTGCTTTTCTTCTTCTTCAGCTCTTTTTTTTTTTTTTTTTTTTTTTTTTTTTTTTTTTTTTTTTTCTTTCTGTCTCTAATTTTTTTTGCTGGCTGGTGCTGTTGTTTTGGTATATATAGGCTTATAAATCGAGTCTTAGAGACTCGATTTCCACGTGGATGCCACATGGAAAAATTGCCACGTCAGAAATAATTAGAGCATAGAAATCGAGTCTTTGATGCTCGATTTATAGGCCAAAATCGAGTCTAATAGACTCGAGTTGCTAGTAAATCATATAGTTTGAAAACCAGAACTACTAACTAAATGGTTGGGAAATTATGGCTAATTACCCATTTCGTCCCTCAGTTTTCCACTCCACGTTTTCCATCCCCCGAAAAATCACTCCAACCAAACACAGTGTAAAAGTAATCCTCTATGGAAGATTCCACCTATTCAAATTTCACCCATCCAATCAGCTTTGAGAACCCTAACCCCACTATCTTCCTCTTCCTCTTCGTCTTTATCTTTGCAGCTGAAGTGACAGCACAACACATAGAGTAACTCTTAAACTTGAACGAACACACGGAGCTTTCAAGAACGATCTTTTTAGATTGGTTCATACCCAATAGATCTAAGTTGAATTTTGCGCTTTGAGACTTGGTTTCGCTGAAGGCCAAGTTGCTTTGGATTTGGATTTGGAATTTGTGAATTGGGTTTGTGGGATTTATGATTTTTCTAAAAGAAAAAAGAGAGAATTTTGTATTATAAATAGAAAAGCAGTATAATGGGGCCCTGGAATTAGCAACAACATCCAACCCAAAAAAGATGAAACCACAAAACAATGGTCTTACAAGAACAGAATAAACAAAATGCAAAATAAAAACTTTGGGATATGTTGGTTTTGGATGCTCTGGCATTATTCTAGGATGATTTTTATCTCAATCTTACAGATTGGGTGTGAGAAGTTGGGGTTTGGACTTTGGAGTCTTCTGGAATTCTGAATGGTTTTTATTACAGGAGAAGAGAAAAAAAGAAAAAGCAAAAAAAAAAAAGGAAAAGAGAAAGATATCATTAGTTAACGCCATTTGCAAACTTAAGCAGCTGGACAGGTCGCAAAATTTTAAAAGCGGCTGGACATGTGGTAAAATTTTAAAAGGAATATCTAAGAATCAATATTTAAGATTCTTAGATATGCGATGGTCACTCCACAAGTATAAGTGCTTGTGAGGTGTGGGGGGCAAGGATCGGGGTTCAAGTCTCCAAGAGGGAGCTTCACACACGTATACACTTAGATGAGGCTATAGTAGAAATTCTATCTTGTATAAAAAAAAGAAAAAAAAAAAAGATATTGTATATAAATTTTGCCCATCTTATAATTACTAGGATTTATGGCTAAGCTTTGGTTTATAAAAGAAGAAAAGAAAAGTCTTTCCACACTAAAACTCTAAAAACTACATCCATTTTTTCGTATTTCCTTTTCCATTTTTCTGCTATATATGGTGGATCTATATCTGAGTGATACCCTAAAATAATCGATGAAAAATTCTTCCTAACTGAACTGAACTGAACAGGAAAATTAAAAACTTAAAAAATAAAAACAAAAAATAATTGCTTTGTTTGGTACATGAATCGGCTTGCATGCATGCATTGCGTAATTAATAGGGTGTTTGTCCATCTTTAGGCCTTAATTTTTTTTTTTTTTTTTTTTTGAAATTTGTTCACGATTGATAATTTTAACAAAAATACTTGTTACACAGAGTTGTTGATTGATAATTTTGTTAACAAAAATACTTGTTACACAGTGTTGTTGATTCATATGTGTTGCACTAGTTATGGCTTATGAATCAACACTAGTTAGGGCTTGCATGTACTTGCTGTGCAATACGAGTAGTGATTAAGGTCAATTTTAAATTTTATTTACATCACAAAATAAATATATAAATCATTTGATTTTTAAAGTATATAAAGATTTACATTAATTAAAAGATGCATTAATTTTAAGAATTTTGATAATTATGTCATAAAAAGTTAATCTCATTTTAACGTATAAATAATTATTTTACTATAATAGGTTTTTAGTACCTATTTGCTAAAGACAATATATCCACTAAAAAAAAAAAACTTCTAAGAATGATAACGAATATCATCATCTTTCAATAATAAATAACTGAGTTTTGCTAAGAAATAAAGAATAATAACAAAAGGCATGTGTCATCGAATTTTCCATTAGATAATATAAAGTCGCGAAAATTTAAACCTAGAAAACCAATGTTCTTTAGATAACAAATAAAACATCTTATATTATTATTTCAACTTTCCAAGCATTACTACCATATCTAAAACTCAAAATATGTGAAGAAAACTTTTAGGATGTTAAAATTTAGCAGAAGTATTTTAGACATCATACAATAAAATATTTTAAGAATCATAAGTTTTCATTAAGGTTTAACTAAGAGAATCACAATATGACATATTTGCTCTTTTCCAGAATATTAAGAGAAAATTTGCTTGATTGTAAAGTTAAAGGAGGAATTGTAAACTACCCAAAATATAAAGGATGAAAAGTGTTTTTATCATAAGTTTGTGTGTGTGTGTGTGTGTGTAAAGCTATGTGTTTTTACTTAAAATGGTGCGTAAAGAAAAAAAAAACAGAAAAAGTCAACCCAAGAAAATTGTATGTAAAACAGTGAATTTTGACTTAACGACGTTGACTAAACAAATAAAAAAATTATAGAAACACAACCAAATGGCATAATATTTTCATAATACCTTTACAATTTTGTAACATTTTGTTTTAATTTGTAAAGAATTGATAGCTCAGCAATTTTGGAAAAATTGTAACAACAACAAGATCTCTTAAAGTTTTTACAAAAGAAATATTATATCCATGACATGGATATAATATTTCTTTTGTAGCAAGTTTAAATTAGCAAGTTTAAATTAGAATCAATAATAATTTACCACTTATGGTTTGTTACGAAAGTGTTGTGAAAAATATTGTAGATATAGCGCTTTTTTTGTACAATAACTTTATTTTTAGTTATGGTTGGTTTCAATATGATATTTTATTATTTTATTTTGACCTATAAGAAATTAACACCTCAACAATTGTGAAAATATTGTGCCGATTTGTTGTGTTAATATTTTATTGTTTTGTGAAATATTGCGAATTGAACAAACCAAAAATAATGTAGCAAACTAATGTAGTTTTACGCATTCAAAAAAAAAAAAGAAAAAAGAAAGCAACCAGTGAAACAGTTTAAGTTGAAGAAATCAAAAATACTTTAGCTTCAAGGCATTCGTTCTTTCTATATATAGATAATATAATATAAAACAAAACAAAAACAAATTGGTGTACTTTAGAAGAAAAAAAAAATCCATCTCATCGTATTGGCCAAATGCCTTGAATAAGTATGAGAGGATTTTTAGTAGCATTAAAATAAGTCCAAAACTTGACTAAATCAAAACACTATTTGAATGTTCAAATAGTGTGTAAAACACGTATGAACGTTTAGACTCCCAATTCACAAATTACCAACACAAGCTTATAATCAAACAATGTATGTGCGGAATATGAATATAAACTAAAACAGAATTGGTAAAACAATTTAAACCGAAATTAATCACAACCTCAGTAGTAATTAAAAGGCAAAGATTAAGGGAAGAGAGATGCAAACACAAAGACAACACAACGAAATGTTATCGAAGAGGAAACTGAAATCCTTGGCGAAAAGCCTCTTTGCCACCCTTCAAGCGGTCAATAATCCACTAGAGAACAAAGTTGGGATACATGAATAGCAGAAAACCCTCTAAGCCTAATCTACCCAGTGCACCTAAGCCCTCCAAGCTTCTTGCTCCAATAAGGTTACGCCGAACCTTATCTTCTCTAGCTTACCGGATTCCGCAATCGCCCATTACATCAACCAAAATGAATTGGTCCCTTTTGAATTGCTTCCCAAGTACCAAAAAAATATTCTCACAGATATAGGTATGGTGAGATAAGAATTTGGCTAATGTACCTCTCAAGGATATGTTAATGGAGAGGGTGAAAGTAAAGGAATTTGGAGAATCAAAGGATGAAAATTGTGGATGAGTCAATCCTCTTTTTCTCTAGGGTTTCTCTCTCAAAATTCCCTCTGGAAAACCCTTTACATTTCGTGGGTATAAGGGTATTTATAGTAGGGTGTATGAGGAATGCGAAGAGTCAGATACAACCAAACAGGGCATTCTGGCGACTCAAGCTCGCGACTGGAACGAGTCGCGAGCTAACTGCCTGGCCAGACTGAAAGTTTTGTCCTGTAGTGCAACAGCTGGCATGACCCTTCAACTCCCCCTGCATGCTTCACACATGTGCCATTCTGGCGAGTCGCCAATCACGAGATCCAGTCGTGAGGCTCTTCTTGAGTGCACACTTTTGAACTTTTCTTCACACTCTCTCACACACTATCCTTACATGATTCCCACCTAAATACAGGGTTTCTAAATACTGAATTACAAACAAATTTAGCATGGAATAAAGCTAAAAAAATGATTGAATAAATTCAACTTTACACTATTCCTAAGCCTATTGGCTCTTTTTATATTTTATTTTGACTTGTAAAGAATTGATAGCTCAGTAGTTTTGAAAATATTGTGATAATAACAAGATGTCTTAAAATTTTCACAAAAGAAAAGTTATGTTCACGACATTTTCATAACAAATTATAAGTAGTAGGTTGTTATTAGTGGGCAAAAAAGTAATTTTATTAGCAAGTTTAAATTTGAACCAATAACAATTTACCACATATGGTTTGTTATAAAAGTGTTGTGAAAAATGTTGTGGATGTAACACTTTTTTTTTGCATAATAACTTTATTTTTAATTGTGGTTGGTTCCAATATGATATTTTATTATTTTATTTTGACCTATAAGAAATTAACACCTCAACAATTATGAAAATATTGTGTCAATTTGTTGTGTTAATATTCTATTATTTTGTGAAACATTACAAATTGAACAAACCAAAAATAATCTAACAAAACTACTGTAACTTTACGAATTCAAAAATAAATAAATAAATAATTAGCTAGTGAAATAACACAAGTTGAACAAGCCAAAAATACTTAAGCTTCAAGTCATTCGCTCTTTTTATATATAGATAATATAATATAAAATGAAACAAAAACAAACTGTTGTACTTGAAAAGAAAAAAAAATCCATCTCACCAGATTGGCGAAGTGCCTTGAATAAGTATGAAAGGTTTTTTAGTAGCATTAGAATGAGTCCAAAAACTTGACTAAATCAAAACACTATTCCTAACAATATTCCTATGCCTATTGGCTCTTTTTATATTTTATTTTGACTTGTAAAGAATTGATAGCTTAGCAGTTTTGAAAATATTGTAACGACAACAAGATGTCTTAAAATTTTCACAAAAGAAATGTTAGGTCTACGATATTTTCATAATAAATTATAAGTAATAGGTTGTTATTGGTGAGCAAAAAAGTAATTTCATTAGCAAGTTTAGATTAGAACCAATAACAATTTACCACCTATAGTTTGTTATGAGGTGTTGTGAAAAATGTTGTGGATATAATACTTTTTTTGCATAATAACTTTAGTTTTAGTTGTGGTTGGTTCCAATATGATATTTTATTATTCTATTTTGACTTATAAGAAATTAACACATCAACAATTGTAAAAATGTTGTGCCACTTTGTTGTGATAATATTTTATTATTTTGTGAACCATTGCAAATTGAACAAACCAAAAATAATGTAGCAAAACTATTGTAACTTTACGCATTCAAAAAAAAAAAAAAAAAGTGGCTGGTGAAATTTGTAAGTTGAACAAACCAAAAGTACTGTAGTTTCAAGGCATTCACTTTTTATATATGTGGGGGCCGAAGATCCCGCCACACACCCAAGGCTTTGTCCTTGCGAGGAGCCAAGCTCGCAAGGTTTTGTATGACTAGGACGTGAGAGCTAAGGCAGTTTTTTGGACTTGCTCCCTAGTCCCACATCGGCTAGATCACCCTCCCACACATGGCTTATAAGCTCTTGGAGCACACATGTGTGTACCACTACTACACATGTGTAGTAGTGGTACACACATGTGTGCTCCAAGAGCTTATAAGCCATGTGTGGGAGGGTGATCTAGCCGATGTGGGACTAGGGAGCAAGTCCAAAAAACTGCCTTAGCTCTCACGTCCTAGTCATACAAAACCTTGCGAGCTTGGCTCCTCGCAAGGACAAAGCCTTGGGTGTGTGGCGGGATCTTCGGCCCCCACAATATATATAGATAATATAATATGAAACAAAACAAAAACAAATTTGTGCACTTGAGAAGAAAAAAAATCCATCTCACCATGGCCAAATGCCTTGAATAAGTATGAAAGGTTTTTTAGTAGCATTAGAATGAGTCCAAAAACTTGACTAAACCAAAACACTATTCCTAAGCCAATTGACTCTTTTTATATTTTATTTTGACATGTAAAGATGGATCCGGCTTCTGTCTGGTGGCCAGTGCCATTGGACATGTTGGATTGCAGACACATGTCCAAGACTGGACACGTGTTCGTATCTTGATGGGTCTAGTGGCCACTGGACAAAACCTGAACCCTGTAAAAATAGCTCAACAATTTTGAAAATATTGTGACAACAATAAGATGTTTTAAATTTTTCACAAAAGAAATGTTATATCTACGATATTTTCATAACAAATTATAAGTAGTAGGTTATTACAGGTTGTTATTGGTGGGAAAAAAAGTAATTTTATTATTAAGTTTAAATTAGAACCAATAACAATTTACCACTTATGGTTTGTTATGAAAGTATTGTGAAAAATGTTGTGGATATAGTACTTTTTTTGCACAATAACTTTAATTTTAGTTGTGGTTGGTTTTAATATATATACTATTATTTAAGGGGCTTCTCTTGTTTGAGATCCTCATTTTTTTGGTTCAAAAAAGCCTCTACACCCATATGTTTAAGTTGAGACAAAACTAAAAGACAATCTAGTAAAAATACAATTTTAACTCCTACTAAAATATTGCCAAAAAAATAAGGCCACTCTCTTGTTGATTTTCAAATTGCTTTATCTACTTATAAATTAGATTCTCATAATAAAAATTATATATATAAAAAAAAAACACATGTTTTTTTTTTTTTTTTTGGCTACAAAATAGGACCACTAAAAAAAAGCCTTACCATACGCGCGAAGCGCGTATGATGAGGCTAGTGATATTTTATTATTTTATTTTAACCTATAAGAAATTAACACCTCAATAATTGTGAAAATATTGTGTCAATTTGTTTTGTTAATATTTTATTATTTTGTGAAACATTGAAATTGAACAAACCAAAAATAATGTAGTAAAACTACTGTAGCTTTACATATTCCAAAAAAAGAAAAAAGAAAAAGAAAAAAAGGCCGGTGAAATAGTGCAAGTTGAACAAACCAAAAATGCTTGTAGTTTCAAGTCATTTGCTCTATTTATATATTGATAATATAATATAAAACAAATAAAAACAAATTGGTGTACTGGAGAAGAAAAAAAATTCATCTCAACAGATTGCCCAAATGCCTTGAATAAGTGTGAAAGGTTTTTTTGTAGCATTAGAATGAATCCAATAACTTGACTAAACCAAAACACTATTCCTAAACTTATTGACTCTTTTTATATAGTTAATAGATATTAATGAGTCTGCTAAGTCATCACAAGAAGGAGGTATTGGTCAGCGCACAAAAAAGAAAAAGAAAAGAAAAAAAGAAAAAGAAAAAAGAGAGGAGGTTTTGGTTGGTTCCCAATTATGTCCAGTTGAAACCAAATTCCGGACCCCTAGAGCTTTTTTATTGCAAACATAGGCAGGTGTTGAAGGTGATGGTGAAACATGGAAGCTATTCAGGGTAAACCTTTATTTGTTTATTTATTTTTGACTGAAAAAAAAAAAGTGAAATTTTGGGACAAAGTCACTTTCCACCATAACGAGTTAGATCCCCATGCTAGATGGTCCTGTCAGCCCCGATACTAATATTCCTACACGACTCAAACCCAGGTGTTTTAGGCTAGCTAAATGGGCGAGATGCCTAACCGCTAAACTCTCCCACCCAGGGTTGGGAAACCATTGTAGGCCAAAAACAACTTAAGCATCATCATAGCCCCAGAAAAGTACAACAATTGAGGAAATTGATGTACTATAGAACTAGGTAATAATCTGATGATTGTTGTAAAGTTAAAAATGTTTCAATTAAGGTTGGAATGGTTACAAAATTCCGTACCCTTCTTTTATCTTGGCCTAAATATTAGTCGATTTGTCCATTTTAATCCTATAATTGCATGATGACTTTGACTAACATGCAACAAAGCATCTTTCTTTTTTAAAGTACATTTTTATTCTTTTGTACTTGAGTGACATGTTTTGGGTTTTTCGTGCTTTTGTCATATACATTACGTTGTCATTTACATTACAAATATATGACTTTTTTTTTTTCATGAAGATTTTTTTTTTTTTTACTCTACTCACATATGATATCTTAGGTAAAAACAATGTTAAGAATAAGCATTATTTGGCTTTTCATTGATAATTTGATATGGTTTAAAACTATTTGAAGAATATTTAGGCATATTTATTTATATTTTAAAATTAGCAATAACTCCTAAGTTAGTCAGAGTATCTTGATACCAAAATATTTTGTTCAAATTGATAATTTTTTTTTTAAAATTTTTAAAATTTTCTATTTATTTCTAGAAGTTTAGTGCTCCACATCTCCGCCCCTTTCTACGACGCCACCCTCAGATGCCATGTTTTAGATTTCCAAGTTTTTTTTTTTTTTTTTGATATTTGATTTCAACAATTGTGGTGGATTAGGATTGGTTAAAATGGTTGTGTTGATGATTAATTGATTTGTTCTAAATAGTGTTGTGTTTGCTTTCTAGTTTCTATATTTTGCGCTTATAATCTATTTACCAAGTTGTGAAATTTGGCAATTTTGAGGTTTTTGTGGTGTCTTATAAAACTTTCTGAAATTTTTTGTGTGGTTTCAATTAAACCCTTGTATTATGATATGAAACACGAAAAGTTTCTACCAAAAAAAAGAAACACGAAAAGTTCTTTGTTTTCTTGATGATGACTATAGAAAAGCAGTTAGCCCGGATTATGAATTGGGCAAACTGACCTCTTTGTGCAGTGCAAAAAAATCTCATACCACACTTAATATAGTTGTAGGCGTGATAGGCCCAGTGGTATATATCTATATGTATGTTGGGCCGGAGGCCCAATCCGAGGACATCTAGTAATCCAAAGATGGGTAAACGCTGTCATGGGAGTCCGCATTAGTGAATGAAGAGGTGGGGTTTGGTTATAAGAGTCCAAGAAGGCGGTTCTTGGAGGAATGCCTCCTCGGCTGAGCAAAGCAGAGGTCCGAAGGTGTGGTTTGCCATCCAGGGCAACTTTCCGGGAGATTCTATTGATAAGGATGCACATCATGCAAAGGTTCGAAGGTGTGGTCTGCCATCCAGGGCAACTTTCCGGGAGATTTTATTGATAAGGATGCACATCATGAAGGCACAGGACAAAGGGGAACTATGAAATATCTAAGAGAAAGCTGTTATCGCCGCATTGAATGCTCTGTAGCTAACTCTCTGGTCGCATTAATGTGGAAGTGATACCTAAACAATAATTTTCAGCCTTATAGTTCCTTTCAGAGACTTTAGGATAGTGTTGATGGGACATGAATCAACGTCAGAAATCTAGTCTATATGTGGAGGGTGGAGACAAAAGAAAGAAGATAGTATAAAAGAAAAAGAATACCCTGAGGAGAGGGGATCAGAGAATTAAGAGAAAAACACTATAGGAACAAGAATTGGACTTGTAACCAAATTTAAAAGAGATATATACAAGAATTGATCTACTCGGATTGTGCCGATGTCGACTTTCTTTGGATAAAACTAGTTTATCTTTGCTTTTTTGTCATTTGGGCTTACTATAATTGTTGTCTAACTCATTAGAGCCTAGTTTTCTAACTCATTCTCTACAAATTCATTGTATTGGGCTTTTTGGGCCTAAATCCTTTAACTCTTTGGACTCAGGGATCAAAATCGTGCCCTTACAATAGTCATGTAGGAAAAATTAAAACAGTTACTAGAATGAAATTGAACTTTGAATTAATTGTTGGTGTTGCAATCAATGAGGCAACTGTTGACTTTATTTTTCTAGCCGATTTTTTTTTTTCAATGATGCATCTATCCAAGGGTTGTGTTAATAGGTGCCTTAAGGCTTTTGTTAGTAAATAATTTTAGGAAAATTTTTACACAATTTTTATAGGAAATATTTTCTTAAAATTTTTTTATAGAAAATACAAAAAGTCGTAAAAAATTAATTATTTTTTTCTTTTTTCATTAAAAAATTTCTAAAAATATATCTTAAATTAATGTCCATTAATTTTTCCCTATAACCAATGTTTACCCTTATCTAAAAACATATACATAGATTAGACATAGAATGTATAATTCGAGGCATTGAGATTTGAGACAACTTGAATAAGACGAGAAGTTTCGTTTTAAGCCCATATATCATTCTATTAAAACCAAGTTTCTCAACACACACACACCCAAAAAAAAAAAAAAAAAAATTAAAACCAAAGAGTTGGGCTGCTTTGACCAAGTTTTTTTTTTGAACTAAACAATGGGCCAGTTCTTATGCCTCAATAACTGAATGTGAAAAATATAGGGGTGAATAGATTTGACATATTGTGGTTGTCATGTGTCGAACCCATGTATGAAGATTTCTAGCTGTTGTCTATCAAGCCCACAATAATTGAGCTACATATAGTTCTTTTCAGATAGAAGATAGAGACTTTCACAATATGAAACCAAAGAAAGGAAAAACGAACACAAATAAATCTCAAGGCCGGATCAAAGTCTCACCCGAAAAAAGAGAAAAAGAACTTTAAGAAAGCAAAACAGTAAGGGACAACAAGACACAAATGCATTCCCAGCCTATGACCGATTCTGAGTCTGCATGAGCCTCTGGGCTCTGGTACTCCTCCAAAAAACAAACAGCTTTCTCCAAAATTTGTCGAGGATGAGGTTGGGTTTTCTCAAAATAGAATTTGTTCCTACATTCCAAATACCCCAGCTTATTACAGCCCACTTCTCAATTTCTTGAGTTTCCAACTTAGCTTCCAGCTGCTGAAATAATAAGAAAATATTCTGTTGTTCATATAATTCTTGATATACTTAATGAAAAAATAATATATTTATTCAACTTAAATATTAGATATTATCAAATTTAAAGGCAACCACTAAAGCTGTCATTTTTTTTGGGCAGTTGGCTCTCTCTAAAAAGTAAATTATAATTTTTGGTGAAAAATTATACCAAAATCAGATTACCTCATATTCTCCCTTACCGTACACCTCTTTTCTTTATGAGGTTACAACACCTGTTAGTAGGCAATCTGCTATACCAAGTTATTAAAACATCACATTTGATTATTCTATCTTCACATTGTATAATTCCAACCTCACATGTAACAGTTTTTTTGTTACATTTGATGGTTTTCTTATTTTTTTCTCACATTTGACGGTTATATCTTTACATTGTACAGTTCCCACATCACATTTGATGGTACTTTTGTCACATTTAGTAATTACTTAATTTTTTTTTCACATTTGACGGTTCTATCCTCACATTGTGTAGTGACAAAAGAACTATCCAACATCACATGTGACAGTTCTTTTGTCATATTTGGTGGTTCTCTTATTTTTTCTCACATTTAACAATTCCATCCACACATTGTGCAGTTCAAATATTACATTTAACAGAACTTTTGTCATATTTGGTAGTTTCCTTATTTTTTTTCTCACATTTGACGGTTTTATCCTCACATTGTGTATTTCTAACATCACATTTGATAGTTTTTTTTTTGTCACATTTGGTGGTTCCCTTATTCTTTCTCACATTTGACGGTTTTATCCTTACATTGTGCAATTCCAACATTACATTTGACAATACTTTTATCACATTTGGTGGTTCTCTTATTTTTTTTTCTCACATTCGATAGTATCATCCTCACATTGTGCAATACTAACGTCACATGTGATTGTACTTTTGTCACATTCGGTGGTTCCTTTTTTTTTTTGTCACATTTGATGATTCCATCCTCACATTGTACAGTTCTAATATCGCATGTGACTGTTCTTTTGTTACATTTGGTGGTTCCTTTTTTTTTTTTTTTTTTCCTTACATTTGATGGTTCTGTTGTCACTTAGGTAGTACTAACATCACATCCGACTATACTTTTGTCACATTCAGTGGTACCTTTTTTTTTTTTTTTCTCTCACACCTGACAGTTCCATTATTACATTAGATAGTACCAACATCACTTTTGACTGTACTTTTGTCACATTTGGTAGTACCCTATTTGTTTTCTCACATTTGACGGTTTCATCGTCACATTAGGCAGTACCAATATTGTTAGAATTATTTGCCCTCAAAAACAATATTATGCATTTTTATTTGATAATAAAAAATTTATTTTCACATTCATAATTTTATAGGTATATTTCATTGCTTAAATGTGGCATGTGATGTCACCTCTGTAGAAAAATCATGTTAATGGTTAAGGAACTAAAGACAGGGAGTAATGATTTTTCATAGATTATTAAATTGTTCTAGGCTGTGGATATTAATTGAATATTGCCACTAAAGCCTACACTTTTTGTGCTGCTATATGATATGATGATTTACTCCATCATCGAGGGTAGTGACTTTAAGCAGACAAGTGGATGTAATGTAACAAGTACATACACTGAATTGGATCCGATCAAGTACACCTTATGGAGCGATCACTGTTAACTAAAAGGTTGTCCTATCACAATTTTTCTATTGTCCTTAAACATGAGGGGTTTGTGTATATTTATTTATTATGCACATAACTTTGACAATGTCAACTGGTGATGCCGATTTTAAAGGTTATATACAGACACGTTGGGTTATGTGTGTAATAAGTAAGATATATAAATGCTCAATAATGAATCCACCAATCTCTAAAGAAGATAGTATATTCAGTTGATTTTCATATTGAAGTTGGACTCAAAACAAAACCAGTTGGTGACATTTTTCGAAAATGTTTTTCATATATATTGTATATATATATATATATATATATTTAAAGTGTTTTTCTCAAAAATATTTTAGAGTTCAATAGAAATTATGAAATCAAGAAATTAAGGGTTACATAAGCTAGGGACATGATAGTAATATTAATCTAGTTCTAGTGGCTTGTGGAAATATAGTATGGTGGAAGGATGTAGAAATAAAATTGTAAGTAATGGGACCTCATTTGTAATTCTCTAATCTTCAGGGGTCAATTGCAATGTGTTGATGGACATTATTGCAATCTGTAAAAGTTCAAATATTTTCCTGATATAATTGAGAAAATTAAGGAATAATTTTGGAAAGAGTTTCAAGATAAGTCAATAACGTTCAAAAAGTTATTGATAAAATCTTACGGCTGAAGATTAGGATCCCTAAGGATCCCACGTCCAATCTCTCTCTAGGGTTTTAGAAGTCTACTATAAAATAAGATTTTATAATATCATATTTAGTGGTTGGTCATCAGAACTACTGTGTGATACTGCAGTCTTCTGAAAACTCAAAAAGAAACAGAAAGAGAGACGTGAATACCTTGGGAGGCAACACACTTGGGTTGCTAAGAGAGGTATGCAATTTTGTTCTATTTAGAATCTATGGTTGTGTGGTATAACGATCTTTAAAAACAAAATATAAATTTTTGTTCTATATTGCTTCTGCAAAAGTTTTCAAATATCACATCTGACCATACTTTTGTTACATTTGATGGTTTTTTTTTTTTACTCACACTTGACAGTTTCATTGTCAAATTAAGCCGTACCAAAATTACAAATGTCAGGTTTTAGGTAGTATACTGTATGTGGGGTTTGAACTTCATATTTACAATTGTTTTAAGCATGCTTCATGTGGACTTCTTTTTCTTTGATTGTAGAAGATGCAGATAATGAGTTGGCAGATTTCAAATCAAGGTTTGACTATGTTTATCATAAAACCTCATACCCAAAAGTATGCTAAAAGTTTCCAGTTCTGTTGAAGAATTTAGAAAACTCTTGGACTATCAAATGTAGCCATCAAGAAATCGAGCTCATTCAGTTTGGGCTAAACTGGATAGGAACTCTATAAAGATCAATGTAGATGCGGCTTGCAATCTTGAGAGTTCATCTATTGCAGCTGTAGCCATAGATTAGAGAGGGGAAGTGGTGTTGGCTTGTTCGAAACGAGTGAATACCACTACCGCTTTCCAAGCAGAGGCTGAAGCTATAAATTGGGCCATCAATTTGGCATTAAAACTAGACGTTGATTCCATCTGCATTGAGTGACTCAAAGGCCTATATTGATGCGTTGTTACTTCCTAACGTGGATGTCCCTTGGAGAATCAGGTCCATCTGTCTTGATGTGTTAGCCTTAAAGTCTCAAATCTCAAATTGTTGTATACGCTATGTGGGTAGAGAAGCAAATTTTGCTGCACATGTCTTAGCGAAGTGGTCTTTGTTGAACAACTCTTTTGGTTCTTTTGATGTGGGGTTGGGACCTCTTTGTTTTGTGTCAGTGATTGAAGCCGAGGCTCATATTCCTTATGTATAGTTGCTGTTTTTTTCTGTGTTAATAAAAACTTCTGGTTCATTAAAAAAAAAGTTTAGTAATAGTTCAAATCATTCTAAATGGGAAGGCCCGGAGATGGAGTTTTTAAGGGGGAATTTAATTCATTAAGCAAACTTCTATTTATGGAAGGGTGAAACTAAATTAAGATGGCTCATCCTTCGGTAACCCAGGTATAAGTGGAGGCGTTCTTAGAGATGCCCAGGGAAATTGGCTGGGAGGCTATTCTAATGGCAGTTGCATTCAACTAAGCAATATGTTTAAATTTACTTATTAAAAATAAATGTTTAAATTTACTTAGGAAACCTCAGATATGGTAATTGGTAAATAAAGAATTATATCTCAGTTATATTCCTTTTGTTAAACATATTATGGCCCAGTGGTCCAAACCAATTGTAAGCTTATGTATTTGTAGAACAAGCATATTAAACTTAGGTTAGTCTATGATTAGCCTAGAGTTAGTCATATATTCTCTAGTATATAAACCCCACATTAGGTTCTGATGATGCCGAAAATCTCACCAGTGAGTTGCACAATGCTTATACGCTCAAAACGACACCTGCACAACAAAAAGGAGAAGACCTAACAGAGAGCACCGGTGTGGTGCCAGCCAAGTACCCTCCGAAGGTCAAGTCAGAACTTCTTTCAACTCTAGAGTGCTAGAGAGGGGTTAATTATGCGTAACTTGACATGTGAGGGTATTGGGGCTTTTATAGTAGTAGAGGGTTTACCTCTATTTCTTGGAGTAGAAGTCTTTTCCATATAGGAATCCTTATGGGCGTAAATCGCAGGATCCTTTCCTTATAGGACTCTTCTTTATAGAATCCTAGACTTGATGGACAAGGCTTTCTCCTTGTGGAGAGAACTCATTAATGGGTATATCTCATAAAATCTTATTGGTGCTGAAATTCCATTTATGGGCTTTACAACTTAACTGGCCCACCCAAACTCGGCCCACAAGATATGGCCTGTTAGAATTCAGGTTCGTCAGGAATAGAGATCGTCATACACACGCAGATTTTTCCCTCTTCAGTTGCCCCCTCACGCCGTGAATCCGTCATAACTTATAGGGTTCACGGGGTGATAATAGATGGTTAAGTCATGACGGTCAAAAATCATGACGGGTAAGAGGCATGACGGGTAATATATTCGTGGGTCGTTGGTTTCTTCATATTGGCATAATTTCAATTTAATATTGTGACACGCGTCACTGTGCTATTGGGCGTTGTCTCGGATCGAGGCATCGCCTCGTCTCTCGTATAATCTCTTTATAAATATCAAGCCTTCACCTCTCACTTCCTACTTTTGTTCAGAAATTACCTTGTCAGAGCGCAGTCCGTCATCCTTGTCAGACTTCATTGACTAGTAATCCGCATCTATCACCATAAAATTTTCTCCGTTCACATTATACTGACTGGTAAGTACTTTTTTGCCATTTCGTTCTTCTGTCAAATTTTTATACCTTTCCATACGTCCGTCACCATCTCTATAGAGTCGTCAGTATTGAGTTTAGAAAATGTCTAGTGCGTCGAGTAATCAATCATTTGTCCGTGACGGAGCGGACTATGAAGATGCACACCCGTTAGGTCATAGAGACCCGGACAGTCCCAACGACGATAGGAGTCCGTCTTCCTCTTCTCCGTCCTCAACAAATGAGGATATGGAATTGGTTGAACATGTAGAACTTGACGATGACGATCAATTAGGACCCGTCGTAGGAGCCGATGGACCAAGGGAGTTCATCATGCTTCCGGAGTGGACGGTTAATAATTTTACATCAACCATTAAGGAGAGCCACTTCAAGACGCTTAGGGATAACTATCAGATCCTAGATCATATCCCAATCCGTCTGCCTTATAAATCAGAGAAGTGTTACTATGAGGGGGTAGAAGGTGTCGGAGTATATGAGCAAATGTTGAAGGCTGGACTCAGATTTCCACTGAGCTCCCTTCATCGCGAGCTGCTGAAGTATTTGGGTCTGTCCGTCAACCAGATATCCCCCAATGCTTGGAGAGTCTTCATAGCAACGGAGATTCTGTACGGGGCTTGGTCAGACGGAGCTAGGAGGTTGACGGTAAGAGAGTTCTTACACTGCTACCGTCTAGATGAAATCGACAAATCTAGGGGTATATACAGTTTTGTACCTAGGAGTTCGTTGCTAAAGGTCATATATGAAACCCCAGACTCCAACAGAGACTGGAAGAGTAGATACTTTTTCTTAGAGGGTGACGGATGGATGTGTCGTCCAGGAGAGACAGACCATATGCCCGTCGATACAACATGGGGCATACTATCTGAGAATGGTATGTGTTCGTCCTAGTGTGAGGACCTTTATTTCAACCGTGCAATTTATGTCAAAACTTTTCTAACCGTCCTATTTATTTGCAGTCCGACGGCGCCCACAAGTTTCTATCGAAGAGTTCAGTTTTCTTGAAAGAATTTTCAACAAGACCACGCCGGACGAAAGGACTTGGGCGAAGTTGGTCAACCTTGACACGATTTGTTGGTACTGTGACGGGCGGTCTAACGCTGCAAAAAATAGGATGGCCAAAGCCACGGAATCAAAGGAGGCGACGGCCTCTACAAAGCGAAAGCAGCCGACGAAGGTAGACCGCCCTCATAAGAAGCCAAAGGTCCCACTGGAGCCCGTCGTGGGACTTATGGCTGAAGGAGCCAAGACGGTCACCCCAACCAAACATGGGGCTGGTAAAGGACTAATGAAGGATCCGTCCTCCAACCTTAAGAGGCCACCTCCCCTTCTTCGGGACAACCCCAGTTATGCTTTGGAAAAGCTATCATCCATTCTCACCTCCGAGGATTACGAAGACCTGGGTAATCACTCGACGGAGGCTATGGGCGAGACAAGTTTATTTAGTATTGCGCAGGTAAGCCCCGTTCAAGTCATATATGTTTACTTTTTATCCGTCTTACTATTTCTGATTCTTGAACTTTTCAACATTTCAGACTATGGTCATGGTGAAGGGCCTCATGGGACGGTGTCTCAATCATGAGACGACCCTTGACCGTCTTCGGGATAAAGCGAAGCTGACGAAGGAAGAGCTTCTAGAGCTGAAGACTTGGAAGGTCGCTCAGGAGAAAAAGTTTAAATTGCTTGAGACGGATAGGAATGAGCTGTTTAAGTTGACGGAGGAACTGAGGATAGTCATTCAAGACAAAGAGAAAGATGTCCGTCTGGCAAAGGAAACTGCTGTTCAGGAATACCGTGATTCCGATGCCCTATTGTCAGAGCTCGGGGACTCTTTCAACGACAGTTTTGATGAGGCTATCCGTCAGGTGAAGGCACTATATCCGGACTTGGATCTGTCATCCGTCAATGTTAACGCTCAAGAACATACCTCCACCCGTCCAGCACATTCTGAGGACACCGAAGAGCTCTTTGGAGAGAATCCTCCCGTCAGCGCTCCTAGGGATCAACAAATTGTCGCCAACGATCCTAAGGACGGTAAAAACGCCCCTGATGATCAGCCAGCTGTTGAGAGCGATCCTAAGCAAGGCTAGTCCCGTCGTGGTGAAGAGAAGCAAGTGACCGTCCTAGTTTAAATTTCCTTTTTATTTTAATTTTTGATTTGTAAAGATATTTGGAAAACAGTTTATGACTCCGTCCTCTTTGTAGTTCCAAACATTTCCCTCTCATGGGTATTTTGTCCGTTAATACTTTCTTATTTACTTTGCATATTTACTTCGTTGCTTTATCCGTTGACTTCATTTGGTTTTATTAACTGAAAGCTCGAAAATGTGTTGAAAACACATGAGCGGTTTAGACCCCCAAATTCAAATTACGGCTTGGTTCATTTTACACTAACTTACTAACAAGTGCGGAATAGTGTAAACACAAGCGTATAAACAAACAACTACTCTAATCCATAATTTAAAGCAACTCAGCAGTAAAAATGAAATGAACAAGAGTAGGGAAGAAGGATGCAAACACAAATAACACCGAGACGTGTTATCGAAGAGGAAACCGAAGAACTCGGCGAAAAACCTCTCCGCCGCCCTCCAAGCGGAAATCGATCCACTAGACAATTAGTTGGGATACATGGATTAGCAAAAGACCCTCCAAGCCTAGTCTACCCGATGTACCTAAGCCCTCCAAGCTCCTACTCCAACAAGGCTTCTCGGAACCGTGTCTTGTCCTAGTTATCCGGATCCCGCAACAAGCTCCATGTTGCATCTGCCATTAAAGGCTTCTTCCAATGCTTCCCAGCAGCACCAAAAACGTCACTCAGCACTCTCTAAGGTGTGTCAAGTGTTTGGGCTATCAACCTCTCAAAGATATGGACAATGGAGAGGGAAGGGTTGAGGAGATACCACAAGCAAATTGTTTAGAGAAGGTGGGGAAGACAATCTCTAATTACCAATGTGTTTGGCTAGGGTTTTTCTCTCTGAAGCATTCCTCAACAATTGTGGGTAATGATGGTATATATAGGAGAGGTGCAAAAGGTGTGACTCAAAAAGTACAAGCTGGCAGAACAGCTAGTCTCGCGGGTGTCTCGCGGGAAGGCCTTACCCGCGAGATACTCGCGAGACACAGTTGTCTCCACCTGGCATGACTCTTCGCATTCCAGCATGTGCCTGGCACATGTTTCACTTCGCGGGAAGCTTGGTCGCGAGATACCCGCGAGAATCCTTCACTTCTTCAAATGCTTGAGTCTTCAACACTCTTTCTCTCACACACCCCTTACATCAAGTCCCACAACAAATACAGGGTTTTAAACGATTGAACAAAATTATAATCAAATTTGGCACGGAATAAAAGCCAACAAATACACAGTTGTAAATTACAACTTTACAATCTCCCCCTTTGGCTATTCCGTGACAAAACCCTAAAACAGACTCTAGACTTAAACGTGAGTTTGGGAACAAAGGCAAAACTCACTCACACCTAATTCTAGATTCTGATGAGCTCTTGAACATATGAACAAGTATCTCCTGAAATACAACAACACACTAATATCATTGCATGTAGAAAAACTTGAAATGCATATGAAGCAATAATAACATGATCAAGCGAAATGAAATAGAAACACTAGATCATGGCAAGATCAAACAAGTAATCACTATACACAAGCAATTACTATGCTCATTTACACATGAAATGAACATCCGGATATGCAAGATGATAAGCTCATTTGAAGAGAATCATTTGCAACTCCAACACTCAACCAATGCGAAATACGCGAAGTATTTGCATCTAGGAACAATCCTACTAGGGCACAAGAGTGTTCATCACTCAACCAATGCATAGAACGTATATGCATCTAGGAACAATCCTACAAGGGCACAAGAGTGATGTACTTGAAGTAAAATGCATGGCATTGAACAACAAGTAAAATGCATGACATTGAACAACAAGCAAACATGCAAAAAGGTTGCATAAGCATGGTATAGCAAATGCATGGCACAAACCACAAAGACCTACAAAAATTATGCATGAAACAAACCCTTAAAGCTTACATAAGCAACATGGGTACAAACAAAATGCCACATAGCACATATGCCACAAAGCATAGAACTTAAACACAAACTTCTGAAAAATATACTGAAATTAATACTGAAGTTAAAAACATAAGAGTCAGAATTATAAACTTAAAAACAGTAAGACATTAACTATAAGCCAAAAAAAACTTAGTAAACCCGTCTGTAAAACCAATAACCAATAACCAATAGTTAATGTAACTATATATCTAAGCTTCGCTCCCCCTAAGACTGTGCAAGCTCTTGTTCATCAGCTCCCCCTCAAAATTTTCTCCCCCTTTTTGACCGGAATGGCCAAAGGACTAGAACTGGTCGGATTCGGAGTCTGAGCCATGTGTAGGGGATAAGCTCTGAATCTGAGCGGATAGGGTAGTGATCTGCTCCTGAAGGTATGCAAACTGATCCGCTGTGTGCTGCACATGAGTATCAAGCACTGTAGACATGTGGTCCATCTTGGCTAGGATCTGATCAAGCTTGCTGAGACCCTGTGGTTGTGCTGGAGCAGAAGATGATGGCTGTGCAGTCTCTGGAGCAGAAGTGAACCTCTCAATCTCCTCCTCAGTATCTCCACCCTCCTCTGGGATATCCTGAGGCACACCCCTAGGCGGTGGAATGAGATGAGGACTAGTCTTGGGGCCTTTGATGTGTGCTGTGCTCCGAGTCAGAGTGTTTGCACCAATGGGGTAATCCCTCTGAACAACAGTGAGGCCACTAGGGAATTTCAGCTTTGTCTTGGCAATGAGCCCCATGATCAATGAAGGAAAGGGCATTATGGTTCTGGAATTCTGCTTCGTGATGCTCTTCTTCAGAATGTGGAAGATGTGGCTGCAGATATCAATTTCCTTGTGAGTAAAGAGGTCGTAGAGAAACCTCGTCCTTGGAGCCGATAGTGTGGTGAGGTTGGTGACTGGATACAAGTTATGGATCATGACGTAGCTGAGAGTTCTCATTTCTGGAGAGAACTTAAGAGTATCCATTGATGATTTCTTTGGAACTCCACCAAGAGCTGAAATCATCTCCATGATATGCCCCAATCTTTCATCATACTGAACTGTCATCGGCTGTGAGGGAGGACGTATCTCCAAAAAGTCTTGAATGCTGTCCCTTGTGATCTCAAATTCCTTGTGCCTCACCCAGCAAAGAATCTTATTCTCTTCCACCTCAGCATTGGAGAAGAATTCTCTGATTATCTCTGAGTACACAGTTCCAATAGGATTCAGCAGTTTGGTCCAAGTCCGTTCTTTGAATGCATCTGGAATGCATGTGTTCTCAAGCTCTTCCAACTGCACCACCCTTTCCATGACAATGGTTGCTCTCTTGTAGCAATCATTGTACTTCATATCTGCCTCTGCGGATTTGAAGTTATCGGAGTCAGTACGAGCACGCTTGGGACCCTTCTTCTTGGTACCGGCATGCTTGGTGGGAGACATCTGCACAAGAGGACATAACACATAGAGCACAAGAGCACACAACACAAGAACAAAAACTTGATTAGATTCAAGTTAGTTTACACTTAGTGAGATATTCCCAAAACAGAGTAAGGTGTAAAAACAGAGCATTTCCAACACAACAGAGCAAGCTATACCACAAGCTTCATTAAACTATAACACAAATGCATAGGAAAACAAGACATTTTTCATGAAACTAAATCACTGTGCAAGTGTGTGAGTCTGTGTGTATGCAAGTGTGTGCAACAAAAGATGCATGAGGGTGTGCCTAGAGAGTGCCTAGGTGTTTGCCAAGTGAGTGCACCAAGTGCAAAGTGTAATGCACACATGATCAAAGATCAATTCTAGACCAAAACATGGTAAGTTATATGAAAAACTTGAAATTGGGACTCACTTGAGACCAATTAGGCACAACAATGTCATTTAGACATTTAATCAAACACTTAATGTGCATGACAACACTTTGAGTATGAACAATGCATGAACATGGTAAAAACTTGCCTAAATACATGATAAAATGCCACAAGGGGCCAACATAGATGCAACAAGATCAAATGCAACAAAACCCAATCAAAGATTTAACACAAACTTCACCCAATTTCGAAAAACAACCCAAAAATTTCGAAAATCCCCAATTATCACAACCCTAACCAAAAAATCTGCAAAATCTAAGTAAAATCTTAAAAAGAAGTGAGTAATTAACATACCTTGAAGAAGAAAATGCAGAAAAATGCTTGGTTCGGAGTGGGATTTGATGGAATAGTGATTTTGGGTTGAGAGAGGTTCGAAGGAGTTAAAAGAGGGAAGTTTGATATGTTTTGAAAAACTGTCACATCAGCCCTATAAAACTGAAAACACGCGTTTTTCGCGGGATAGGGAGCCGCGAGACAGTCGCGAGACAACCGCGAAAGGTGCCACTGAAGCACAAAATTTTCGCGAGAAGCTCTAAGTCGCGATACAGTCGCGAGACAGTCGCGAAATTCTCTGTCTGATTTTAAGAAAATCTCAGTTTTTGCCAAACAGCTTTTTGCGAGAAGCTGTTGGTCGCGAGACAGTCGCGAGAATCTCTGAGTGACAAAAAATAAAAACATTTCCCTCAAACCTTTTCGCGGGAAGCTTCTTAGTCGCGAGCTTCTCGCGAGAAAGCCACTGAACCAGTTTTTTGGTGAAAAACACACAAATTTTATTTTGACCAAAAAGAAACACAAGAAAGTCTAAAATCACTTTAAAAAACAAATAAAACTCACAAAAATCTTTTTGGATTTGATCAACAAAGATTGAGCATGTGAAACACATTTAATCAAGTACAATCACACAAATGATTATGACATTCATAGAACATAGACTTGTGTGTTGTGTGTGGATATCAAAAATGAGATAGTCCTTAGTCCAATGAGAAGCTTCAATGATCAATTCAATCAAGGCATACACAACTAGCACTAGATTATGTGATCTATCTCAATTATGGAAACATGCATATATGACCTCCCACACGTACTTGATAACAATTCATTGAAGCTTTTCATTTGGCTCCATTCTTAACAATTCAATTGCAACTTTTTAGCAAAGAGAATCTCATTTAGAGAGAGATGCCTGAAATTTTTGATATTTCAATTGATGAGTTAGCCTTTGGCTTTTTGGGCATCATACATTTTATTTTGGTCGCTTTCCCTTTTTCCTAGTCGAATACTAGTTTGTGCGACAGGCTTTTGCAGCTCTATATCTCTTTTCATTTGGAGATTTACATTTAGAGAGCTCTTATAAGCAAAAAAATAAAAGTGGGAAGATATATAGGCATGAGTCTATGCATGTCTCAAGATCAACACAACCATTCACTAATCATTCATGACAAGATTGAAGATCTATTTACAACCGTCACATAGATTTCAGAATTTCTTCCACTATGATATGAGTGCATGAGGGACAAGCTAAGCTCGTTGAATGCACAAAGCCATAAGTACAAAGGTACAAGGCAAAACATATTTTGAGACAAAACTCAACAAAGTGATCAAACTTTTTAGATTTTATAATTTTTATGGGTTTTTGAATTTTTTGAAACACACCCAAAACAGAACAAGAAAAGAAAGATCAACAATAACAAGTGCAAACCATGAAAGTAATGCATGATACAATGCAACAGCGAATGTCCCTAATCATGGAAAGAATTAATGCATGGACATATTATAGTGCTTATGCATGAGTACCCCTCTTCACCCACACGTCACGTGCGTTTGGGGTGATATCCTTGACGGATTGGGTACGAGAGTTGGGACTTTCAAACCTCCTGGTGAAACTCTCCAAGCAAGTGGTGAAAGCACCGATCATCTTCATCACGTCTATCACTCCGGCATCACGAGTTTGGCTTCTTGAGTTCTCACCACCCCAAGCTCTATTGTCATTCCTTCTTCCACGTGATCGAGGAATGCTTGCATTATTGTTTGCTCTCAATTTTTGACAGTTGGGTCTGGTGTGTCCTTGCAATCCGCAATAGTGACACACATAATCCGTTCTAGGACCCCGTTGAGGTCTTGAGAGAGATCTTGCTCTGGTTTCGTGTCTGCCTACTGCTTGATTTCGAGGCTTATTCATCATCCGTTGCTCATTTACATTCTTCTTTTCAACCTTAACATTCTCAGGAACGGCCTCCTCTACAATTGGCTCTACGGCCTTCACAAATTTCACTTCTTTGGTAGCTTTGACTGATGAGCTACTTCCTCCGGTATATCCCAATCCGGACTTGTCTGAAGAATGTTTTTGGGATGAGATAACATCATCCAATTTTCTGGAGGAGACCCTCTCTATCTTGGCTTGCGCTTGCACTACCTCTTGTTCAAGAAATCTGATCTTCAAGTATGCTTCTGATAGCTCACCATTCAGTCCTTCTATTTCGCATTTGGCCTCCTTATGTCTGATCATGAGACTTCGGTAGTCTTCCTCTGCTTTCTTCATTTTTCTCACAGCTGCCTTGGCTATTCTTGCATATTCCCCTGACTTCTCAAGAAGTGAGGAGTAATTCTCTTGAAGATTAGCTGTATTTTCTTCCTCTTCAGCGTCTGATTCTTCCACAACTTCAGCAGATTCTGAATCAGAATGCTCACCAAGTTCCTTCTCAAGTTCACCCAAGTCGTCCGAGGAATCTTCATGAGCAATAGTCATGAAAGCGGAGTAGTTTCCCTCACCGTCACAGCTCTCTTCCGAGTCAGAATCAGAAGATTCAGAGTCACTGAGCGTTGTAGCATATGCTTTTCCTTTTCCCCTCAGAAAATTCGGACACTCCTTCTTTAGATGTCCATGACCGTTGCACTCATAGCACACAATGTCTGGAGAAGGTTGATAGTCCTTTCCTTCTTTTCTCTTAAACTCTTTTTTATCGCCTCTTGAAGGAGAGAATTTTTCTCTATTGAACGGTTTCCCACTGTTCTTCATTTTCAGAAACTTGCGGAAGTTCTTTGCAAGATATGCTACTTCTTTCTCCACTCCATCTTCTTCGGAAGAATCATTTATTCTTTCGTTGACGGTTTTAAGAGCAAGCGATTTGCTTGTCTTATGGGAAGGCAGTCCCAGCTCATAGGTTTGGAGAGACCCGATCAGCTCTTGAATCTTAATCTCATCCAAGTCTTTGCTTTCTTCTATGGCCGTAACCTTTGCTCTAAAACTTTCAGGCAAGGACCTCAATATTTTTCTCACCACCTTAGTGTCTTCAATCTTCTCCCCAAGATTGAGTTTAGCAATGACAATTTCATTGAGCTTCCCATAGAATGAGTCAAATGGTTCATCATCACTCATCTTGAGTTCTTCAAATTTGGTGGTGAGCATTTGGAGCTTTGTGTCCTTGACTTTCTTTGTACCCTCATAGGTAGTCTCCAAAATCTCCCAAGCTTCCTTGGCTACTGTCATATGAGATATCCTGTGGAATTCATCAGGGGACACACCACAAAAGATAGCATTTAAAGCTTTACTGTTAGCATTTGCTGCCGCAAGGGCTGCCTTATCCCAAGTGGACTTAGGAGCCACCGGCTTGGTCCAACCTATCTCAACCGCATCCCAAACGGTATCATCGATAGAGCATAAGAATGCTCTCATTCTAACTTTCTAGAATGCATAATTGTTCCCATCAAAAAATGGTGGAACATTGAGCGATTGAGACCGGTCCATCTCAAGAAGGGTCAAGGATCACACTTAGGTAATTAAACCTCAGCAAGTGTACTCGCTCTGATACCAATTGAAAGTTCGAAAATGTGTTGAAAACACACGAGCGGTTTAGACCCCCAAATTCAAATTACGGCTTGGTTCATTTTACACTAACTTACTAACAAGTGCGGAATAGTGTAAACACAAGCGTATAAACAAACAACTACTCTAATCCATAATTTAAAGCAACTCAGCAGTAAAAATGAAATGAACAAGAGTAGGGAAGAAGGATGCAAACACAAATAACACCGAGACGTGTTATCGAAGAGGAAACCGAAGAACTCGGCGAAAAACCTCTCCGCCGCCCTCCAAGCGGAAATCGATCCACTAGACAATCAGTTGGGATACATGGATTAGCAAAAGACCCTCCAAGCCTAGTCTACCCGATGTACCTAAGCCCTCCAAGCTCCTACTCCAACAAGGCTTCTCGGAACCGTGTCTTGTCCTAGTTATCCGGATCCCGCAACAAGCTCCATGTTGCATCTGCCATTAAAGGCTTCTTCCAATGCTTCCCAGCAGCACCAAAAACGTCACTCAGCACTCTCTAAGGTGTGTCAAGTGTTTGGGCTATCAACCTCTCAAAGATATGGACAATGGAGAGGGAAGGGTTGAGGAGATACCACAAGCAAATTGTTTAGAGAAGGTGGGGAAGACAATCTCTAATTACCAATGTGTTTGGCTAGGGTTTTTCTCTCTGAAGCATTCCTCAATAATTGTGGGTAATGATGGTATATATAGGAGATGTGCAAAAGGTGTGACTCAAAAAGTACAAGCTGGCAGAACAGCTAGTCTCGCGGGTGTCTCGCGGGAAGGCCTTACCCGCGAGATACTCGCGAGACACAGTTGTCTCCACCTGGCATGACTCTTCGCATTCCAGCATGTGCCTGGCACATGTTTCACTTCGCGGGAAGCTTGGTCGCGAGATACCCGCGAGAATCCTTCACTTCTTCAAATGCTTGAGTCTTCAACACTCTTTCTCTCACACACCCCTTACATCAAGTCCCACAACAAATACAGGGTTTTAAACGATTGAACAAAATTACAATTAAATTTGGCACGGAATAAAAGCCAACAAATACACAGTTGTAAATTACAACTTTACATTAACAAATCGCTTATTGAAGCCGTCGGACTAAAGGAAATACCGTCCATTTTAAATATTAGCCGTACTAAAGGAATCCGTCCACCCTTATGGTTTGATGTTGGACAACTTTTATGACATTATTCGTCCACATTGTGGACTTTAGTTCTTACCCGTCCACTATAGGACTTGGGATTTTCATCTATTGGGATTATCCGTCATAGGACTTATGACAAGTTTTTAGCATACTTGGAGGAACCGTCCATTTTGTGGAGCCCGTCCAAATTATGGTTTTGTAGAGTTATGACCATCTCTGGGAGGTCTGTCCAACTATTTGGACTCCGTTCTAATTGTGGATTTGAGCAATTCTTAGACCTTTCGTTGTCCGTCTGCTTTTGCGCATTTAGGATTTTATCCCTCTGTTCAATTTGCGGGCTCAGGATTTTATCCCTTCTGGGGATATCCGTCCATTTTGGGGACTTTTGTCTGTCTATTTTATGGACTCAATAAAAATTTTAACCCTCATGGAGTTGTCTGTTTACATTGCGGATTTAGGATCTTATCCCTCCTGGGGAGACCCGTCCACGTTGTGGACTTTGTCCGTCCACTTTTTGGACTTGATAAAAATTTCAACCCTCTTGGGGTTGTCCGTCTATATTGCGGACTATGAATCTTATCCCTCCTGGGGATACCCGTCCACCTCGTGGACTTTGTCCGTCCACTTTATGGACTTGATAAAGACTTTAACCCTCTTGGGGTTGTCCATCTATATTGCGGACTATGAATCTTATCCCTCCTGGGGATACCCGTCCACCTCGTGGACTTTGTCCGTCCACTTTATGGACTTGATAAAGACTTTAACCCTCTTGGGGTTGTCCGTCTATATTGTGGACTATGAATCTTATCCCTCCTGGGGATACCCGTCCACCTTGTGGACTTTGTCCGTCCACTTTATGGACTTGATAAAGATTTTAACCCTCTTGGGGTTGTTCGTCTATATTGCGGACTTAAGATCTTTAAGAGTGCATGTAGGAAAGCATAATTGAATCTGAATTAAAATCATGCATTCGAAGAAAAGTACGTGCCCCCTTGGGCTTAAAAATATATTGTAGCAAAACCAAATTAAAACATGCCCGTTGGGCTTAAGAGAAAATAGTAACTAAAAATAAAAATATTGGTGTTGTTCTTCAAGTTATTGCCTCTACTGGTAGTACTTTCGCAAGTGCTCAGCATTCCATGGATGTGGTAGCTTCCGTCCGTCCAGAGTTTCTAGATGATAAGTGCCCTTCCTCTGCCACTCCCTGACTCGGTAAGGTCCTTCCCAATTCGGCCGAGTTTTCCTTGGGCTGGGTCTCTTGCTGCTCCTATGACTTTCCTTAGTACGAGGTCTCCAACCTGGAAGTCTCTGTGCCTGACTCGAGAGTTGTAGTGCTTGGCCATGCGGTCCTAGTATCGTGCGAGCCTTTGCTCCGCTGCTGTCCTAACTTCGTCCACCAAATCGAGCTGTAGACGTATGGCTTCATCATTTTTCACTTCGTCATGGTTGTGCACCCTGTAGCTTGTGAGGCCGACTTCGGCCGGGATGACAGCCTCGCTCCCGTATGTTAGTCGGAATGGAGTCTCCCGTGTTGGTGTCCTTGCCGTTGTTCTGTAGGCCCAAAGTATGCTCGGTAGTTCCTCAGCCCATATGCCCTTTGCCCCCTCGAGCCGAGTCTTGATAATCTTCAGCAAGGATCGGTTCGTGACTTCGACCTGTCCGTTGGTTTGAGGGTGGGCGGGTGAGGAGTAGTGGTTTCGTATCCCTAATTGCGAGCAGAAGTCCCGGAAGGCATCGTTGTCAAATTGCTTCCCGTTGTCCGAGACCAAGACTTTAGGGATGCCAAATCTGCATATGATACATTTCCAAACGAAATTGCGTACGTTCTTCTCCGTAATGGTGGCCAAGGCTTCAGCTTCTACCCATTTCGTAAAGTAGTCGATTCCTACTACAAGGAACTTCAGTTGTCGTACTACCGTTGGAAACGGTCCCATGATGTCCAGTCCCCATTGAGCGAATGGCCACGGCGCTGTCATTGGGGTAAGTTCTTCGGGCGGTTGTCTGATGATATTGCTGAACCTCTGGCACTTGTCGCATTTCTTTACATAGTCCTCAGCATCCTTTTGCATAGTTAGCCAAAAGTACCCCGTTCGTACTAGCTTATGTATTAATGATCTGGCCCCTGAGTGGTTTTCACAGATTCCTTCGTGCACTTCCCTCATGACGTAATCTGCTTCTTCAGGATCTAAGCATCGTAGGTATGGACGGGAGAAACCTCTTTTGTACAAGACGTCTCTTATCAGGACGAACCTTGCGGCTTGGACCTTCAGCTTCCGTGCAGCCTCCTTTCCATCCGGTAATTCGCCGTTCTTCAAGTAGGAAACTAACGGCGTAGTCCAATCACTTTTGAAGCCAGCTTCCTATACATCGACAGAGTTTATAAGTGGAGAGAGCTGAACGAAAGAGAGTACGTTACCCAGGGTGGCCATATGTTCAGCTGAGGCGGCTTTGGCTAGGCGATCAGCTTGCCTGTTTTCTCCTCGGGGGATCTGTGTAATTTCGGCCTTCAGCTCGTCTACCTTTCGCCTTGCTTGGTCCAGATATTTTTTCATCCTTTTGCCTTTACACTCATAATCCCCATTTATCTGGTTGACCACGACTTGAGAGTCGCAGTGAATTATTACCCTTTCCGCTCCTGCAGCTTTGGCGAGGTCAAGCCCTGCTATCAAAGTTTCGTACTCCGCTTCGTTGTTAGTAGTAGGGAACTCAAGGCGAATCATACACTCGACCATGTCTCCTTCTGGTGAGTGCAGTATGACGCCGACCCCCCCAGCCTGCCTATTGGAGGATCCGTCAACATGTATGCTCCATGGTGGAGAATCTCCTGCCTCCCTGTCTTCACCGTTTGTGAACTCAGCTATGAAATCTGCGACGGCCTGTCCTTTAATGGCGTTTCGCGGGCGGTACTGGATGTCAAACTCGCTTAATTCTATAGCCCATAATGCCAATCACCCAGCAGCTTCTGGGTTGCTCATTGCCCGTCGCAATGGCTTGTCGGTTAGGACGATCACCGTGTGGGCTTGAAAGTATGGCTTTAGTTTGCGTGCTTCTGTGACTAATGCGAATGCAAGTTTTTCCATGGGCGGATATCTTTCTTCGGCTCCGCAAAGCGCCCGACTGGTGTAGTACACCGGTTTCTGCACTTTATCTTCTTCTCTGATCAAGGCGGCGCTGACGGCGGCTGGAGAGACTGCAAGATAGAGGAAAAGTTCTTCACCCGGCTGCGAGGGACTCAGCAATAGAGGGGAAGAGAGATAAGCTTTCAATTCTTCGAACGCTTGTTGGCACTCGACAGTCCATTCGAAAGATCTCTTTAGCGTGTGGAAGAAGGGTAAGCACTTGTCCGTTGCCCTTGAGACGAACCTATTTAGTGCTGCTACCTTGCCATTAAGGCTTTGTACTTCCTTCACATTTTTTGGTGGTGCCATTTCTATTATAGCTCGAATCTTGTCCGGATTGGCTTCGATGCCCCTTTGGGAAACCATGAATCCTAGGAATTTTCCTGCTGTCACCCCGAAGGCGCACTTTCCTGGATTTAACTTCATGTTGTAAAAGCGAAGAGTGTCGAATGTTTCCCTTAGGTCTTCCAAGTGATCTTCCTCCTTTCGGCTTTTCACCAGCATATCATCTACGTAGACTTGGACATTTCTCCCGATTTGTGGTGCGAACATTTTGTTCATAAGCCTCTGGTATGTGGCACCCGCATTTTTTAGACCGAACGGCATTACCTTGTAACAGAAGAGGCCCTGGCTGGTCACGAACGATGTTTTCTCTTGATCAGCTTCGTGCATTTTGATCTGGTTGTAACTGGAGAAAGCGTCCATGAAACTTAATAGTTGGTGCTGAGCTGTAGAGTCTACTAAGGTGTCGACCCTGGGGAGTGGATAGCTGTCTTTGGGGCATGCTCTATTTAGATCTGTGAAGTCTACACACATCCTCCATTTCCCGCTGGCTTTTTTCACCATCACTACGTTGGCTAGCCAGTCGGGGTAATAAACTTCTCTAATAAAGTTTGCCTCTTGTAGCTTTCGGACTTCCTCGGCTATGGCTCGATCCCGTTCGGGGGCAAACACCCGCTTCTTTAGAAAAGAGGGTGATACATTCAGCTTGTGCACCATGACCGAAGGGTCTATCCCTGGCATGTCCTCGTGACTCCAGGTAAATACATCCCGATTTTCTCGGAGGAAAGCTATAAGTGTTTGTCGGATCATGGGACTTGTAAGGGTCCCAATCTTTGTTGTTTGGTCAGGTCTGGAGTCGTCAAGGGATATTTCTTCAAGCTTTTCGACGGGTTCCGTCGTACTTCGATGTTCTTTTATGCTCATGGCTTGGAGTTGATCATCTATTTCCATCATAGCCACGTAGCACTCGCGTGCAGCCACCTAATTTCCACGTAGTTCGCCTATCCCGTATTCAGTAGGGAACTTGATCATCAAGTGATAAGTCGAGGTTGCCGCCTTCCACGAATTGAGGGTGGGTCGCCCTAAGATGGCATTGTAGGCAGACGAACAATCGACCACGAGGAACGTCACGTCCTTTGTGATCTGCTGAGGATAGTCGCCTGCCGTTACAGACAATGTGACTGTGCCGAGGGGAAACACCCTCGTTCCTCCAAAACCGACCAGTGGGGTATTTGTCAGATTCAATTGTTCTCTGCTAATTCCCATCTGCTGGAGTGCCGGGTAGTACAGGATGTCCGCCGAGCTCCCATTGTCAATCAACACCCGATGCAAGTTGTAGTCCCCTACTTGCAAACTGACTACAAGTGCGTCGTCATGCGGATGGTGAAGACGTCGCGCGTCTTCTTCGGAGAACCCGATGACGGGGCTCTCTCTTCGTGCTATTTTTGGTACCGAGCCTGTCATCTGTATGCTTTGGACCATCCTGAGGTACGTCTTTCGAGCCTTTTTGGATGACCCGGTGGACGTCCCTCCTACAATCATCCTGATGTCGCCAATGGGCGGTCTAGGGCGTTCATTGTCCCGTCGGGGGGGCTGCTCCTGAGGTGGCGGATCCGTTTTTTCCTTTCTCACGAATTTCTGCAATTTCCCTTGTCTTATGAGGGCCTCAATCTGTTGTTTTAGGTCGTAACAATCGGCTGTGTCATGGCCGTGATCTCGGTGGAAGCGGCAGTATTTGTCTCTAGAACGCCTGCTAGGATCTCCCTTCAGCTTTCTAGGGAAAGCCAGATCCCCTTCGTCCTTGATTTTTATTAGGACTTGATCTATCGGGGTGGTTAGCGGGGTGAAACTAGTGAACCTTCCTCCCGGCTGTTTAGAGCGTCTCTCGTCCCTTCGATCTCCTGTTCTCGGCCTCTTCCGCCCTTGATCTTGTCGTGCATCTTCCTGTCTCTCCCTTTTTCTCAGTTTCTCTTCTCGGGCCTGCAGCGCGTCCTCAGCATTCATATACTTAGTAGCCCTGTAGAGTACTTCTGACATGGTCTTTGGGTCGTTCTTGTATAGGGAGAACAAAAACTTACCCTTTCGCAACCCATTTGTGAAGGCTGCTACTAGTATTTTGTCGTCGGCCTCGTCAATTGATAGAGCTTCCTTATTGAACCGTGTTATGTAGGATCTCAGCGTCTCGTCTTCCCGTTGCTTGATACTCATCAAGCATGCCGTGGACTTCTTATATCTGTGGCCCATAATGAAGTGTGTGGTGAACTGAGCGCTTAATTCCTTGAAGGTACTGATGGAGTTGGGTGTTAGTCGGCTGAACCATACCCTTGCTGGGCCTTTGAGTGTTGTAGGGAAGGCCCTGCACATGATCTCGTCTGCTACCCCCCTGGAGGTGCATTAGGGTCTTGAAAGTTTCTAGATGGTCTAGGGGATCCTTTACTCCGTCATAGCTGTCGATATGCGGCATTCGAAACTTGTGTGGTAGGGGGAAGGAGTTCACGGCCGCAGTGAAGGGTGAGTCGGTGCGGTTGACTAAATCGTCCAGATCACTTGAAACTCGTCCCTTGAGCGCGTTCATCATAACCTCCATCTGTTCTCTCATCGCCTGCATCTCTGCAATAATATGTGGTGGAGTCGCATCCGTGAGGGATGGCATGCTCAAGTTTTGCCTCTTAGGTTTGCTAGGGGCGTGGCTGCCTTCGGGTTTTTCCTGATTTTTCTTTGGAGCGCTGGTCCCTTCCTGATCCTCTTGTTGGTCGTTTAGTGCTGCATTCTTCTGGCACAGCTGCTCTTCCAAATCGTGGTTTTGTTTGGTGAGACGCTCTACGGCGGCAGCAAGAGTCCGAACTTGTCTCTCAAGTGCAGTCGTGGGCGGCTCCTCTTCCTGAATGTCGTTAGTGGTTGCCATTGAGCGAGTGAGTACCATGCAACCCTTCAGTCCGGGAAACGATTGTATGGCTTAATCTAAATCTTTCCCACAGACGGCGCCAACTGATGATGCCGAAAATCTCACCAGTGAGTTGCACAATGCTTATACGCTCAAAACGACACCTGCACAACAAAAAGGAGAAGACCTAACAGAGAGCACCGGTGTGGTGCCAACCAAGTACCCTCCGAAGGTCAAGTCAGAACTTCTTTCAATTCTAGAGTGCTAGAGAGGGGTTAATTATGTGTACCTTGACATGTGAGGGTATTTGGGCTTTTATAGTAGTAGAGGGTTTACCTCTATTTCTTGGAGTTGAAGTCTTTTCCATATAGGAATTCTTATGGGCGTAAATCGCAGGATCCTTTCCTTATAGGACTCTTCTTTATAGAATCCTAGACTTGATGGACAAGGCTTTCTCCTTGTGGAGAGAACTCATTAATGGGTATATCTCATAAAATCTTATTGGTGCCGAAATTCCATTTATGGGCTTTACAACTCAACTGGCCCACCCAAACTCGGCCCACAAGATATGGCCCGTCAGAATTCAGGTTCGTCAGGAATAGAGACCGTCATACACACGCAGATTTTTCCCTCTTCAGGTTCATTGTAACATAAGTGCTTAATATAATGTATATGTAGCCGTCAAAGGTTTTATCAGTGTGGATGTAATCCCTCTTTCATGCTTCTGCTTATTATTCAGTCATCACACATAATCACACAACAATTTTCACATGCTATCGAAGCCAAAATTTGATTTGGTTTAGCATTCATCAACAAACCCACTTAATCAACAGCAGTGCCGCAGATCAACACCAGCCTCTCCGTCTTCCTCATCACACTAGGATTTTTACGGTGGTTGTGGGATCTTCAAACACAGTGGGATCTTACCAAGGCTGTGAAAAACGGCCAAAGAAACCCACATCTCTTTCCACCTCCACGCCACATGAGATCTCATCTCCGAGCCAAACTGCAAAGCCACATGAGATCACGCCATCATCAAGATTGGCCAGCTACTGTCAAGGGTGACCATGGTCAAGACCGTAGCGAACCCATATCACGGAAGTAGTAGTACCCTTACGGGCCACTGATTGTCAACCTTAGTTGCGTCACCAACAATTAGGTGTAAACACATTGATGGGCTCCATAAATTGGACTACTTGATGGCATACCTTAAGATAGCACATGACCTCTTAATACTTCATGGCTTAATGAGTTCACTGATACAGGGTTCGAAATAGTTCTTTGGTTCCTTCATACACGGGTGGGTTAACCAAATAAAACCAAAAACAAATAGTGTTACAGTATGCTCACATATAGCTTCTTTTAGTGGCATAATTCTATACAAATGTCAGTCGACAGCATTGGTGCTACACCAAGCTATACATTCAAGAGTTTCCAAATTCAAGCTTTAAAATTTAGTTTGAGAGAGGATATTAGATATATTATGGCTCAAGTGGTCCAAACCAATTGTAGGCCTATATACTTGTAAAACAAACATATTGACCTTATGAGCCTACAAATGGTTTGGGCCACTTGAGCCATAATATATCTAACACCTTTCATTGTCTATTAAATCACTTTACTTGCATGGTACAAACAAACTACACAATATTTTTGGACAGGGTGACAAATGCTGATTCAAACTCGTTAAAACGTTCAACCTGTCGATTTAGAATACAGGTTTAATGGGCAGAGACTTGTGTGCACATACCCAAGTCCTATAATGATGTAGCTTTAAACAATAGTTCTATTGACTTGCCCCAAGGGGCAAGTCCCATGACCTTGTTGTACTATCGAGTATCGAGGTGCTTTTGTTTGTCAGGGGACAAGGACTACACAATTCATTCTACACATTCATTGTTACTACATTTTGTTATAGATTCCAAGAATTCAGTCACCCCGGGAATTTATTGGGGACTGATATTGCCTTGACTCTGTTCAGAATAACTTCAAAATCGGACAAAAACAGAAAGAAAGGAGAATTTGTAATATACAAGCAACTGGATCTCCATATGATATGACATACAAGATCCGGAGTTAAAGAATACGAGACATTTTTTTATTTTTTATTTTTTATATTTATCATCAAAAAGAAAAAGAACTAGGAAACATAAGAAAGAAAGAAGAAAATAAAGCAAGAACCAATTGTGGTCTATTCACCAACAGCATCATGAAGCATAGGTACAGTTGCAAGCACTAGTGAAGGTTGTGAATCACCAAATATGCTTGTGCTTGTTGCAATGTTGTATAGGCCAGTATCAGTTCTGTCGGTCTTAACATCACTCATAAAGCTGGTTTTGTCATCGAATTTCCAATCACTCAAGTATCCTGGCCTTGAAGTTATAGTGCTCACTTCAGCATCTCCTGAAAGCATTGCCACCACACGTGACATTGATGGCCTTAGCATTGGTAATGCCTGACTGCACAAAAGACCTACTCCAATCACTCGTTTCACTTCTTCCTCACTATACTCAGATAATTTCGAGTCCACCAGTTCAATATCACGTTCATTTTCGTGTAGGTGCCAAGCCTAAGAAGCAGATAAGTGACAATCGTTAGTGGAATACTTTTGACGAGAAACTCTTACGGTCTATTTCACTGGAGTAGCATCAGAGAAATATTCACTTTGATATGTACAAATTATGAATACATTTATCACAAGTTTCAGCACATAATAGAACTATGACTAGGAATGCCACTTAAGGCAGTTTGTTAAATATAACTCTCGGGGTGCAGTGGCCCTTGGTAACAATATTCAGTTGGATCAAAACGAGGATCATAAGCCATAGAACTGCAACATTAGATATCAATAGTATATCAAGTTTGAGATTGAAGGAGCCAGTGCAAAAGGGGTTATCTCAAGACCCAGAAAGTAATGATAGGGATCAAGGTCCTCTATCTCAAACTTGGTGCCAAGAGGTGCCAAGCGTAGAAATAAAGGAGGCAAGCAGAGATGGTGTATTGCCTCTTAGGACAAGATCATCAACATCTGTGAGAAGTGGCAGTACATAAACATGGAGTGATCAGCTTGACTCATCTGGAAGCCAAACTGAAGGATAAAGGAATTGAACTGTGGAAACCAGGCATGAAGGGCCTATTTGGGGGCATTAGATCACCTTGCGAAGCTGACCAACATGGTGAGGAAGTTTAGGATGGAACAGCCTGGAGGCTGAGTCATGAAGATAGTTTCCGCAAGAAATCCATGCAGAAACTCATTCTTAATATCTAGCTTCCGAAGAGACCAATTAGAAGAGAAAATAAAGTTTAGAAAAATCCAAATTGTGGTAGGTTAAACCCCAGGGATAAATGTCTCATCATAATTAGAAGCCAGCAGCGATGGAGAAGGCAGAACCTCGACTCAAAAAAAAAAAAAAAAATGAACGAAAAGAATGGGAGCGGAAGATGGGTTAGGTTACAAGAACTCTAATACCATGTAAGAGTGTGAATTTTCTATGTACTGTATTCATATCAATTGAGACATAAATATACTTTGAAAGTGTGTATATGGTAAGTATAATAAATGGGGAACGATATACACCTAAATATTTGTAATACAGTCTCGATCTAGCCTTAATATATGTAACATAACATCAATACAGGGGATGCTTAACAAAACTACTCCATTCTACTTGACCAAACTCTTTTTTTACTTTTTTTTTTAATTTTAAAAAAGCTCTCTTTTTTGAGAAAACATGGCAGATGGATTTTGGAATTACATAGGATTCAAATGTTAATGAGAAAGAAAAATAGTGTAAATGACAAAAGTTGGGGTCATCATGAAATATAAACAATACAAACTAAAGGACAAACAAAATATAGATGTCATATCTTGGAAATCTTAAAGAGCTTTAGATTACCATTGGAACGTATTTGTTTCATACCCTATCATGTGAGTAACAGAAATCATTCTAGTTTCTATGGAAAACAAAATAAAGTTGATACTATTTCTTATGGACATGAAGAATCCCCTGTTGCTACCTTTGTTTCAAAGGCCCTTCATTGTTTTTTTTTTAACCAAAATAAACTTGGGTGAGACTGAATTAAACTATCATAAGTCTAATGTGAATGCTAGAGTCGGGATTATTTGGAACTTCTGAATGGGTCAATGTTTACCAATAAAAAAAAAATAAAAAAGAAGACTAATAAAGATTACAATAATATTCTTCTCACCCATTCAAGAAGATATAGCTTCTCTTCTTCTAAGCTTGAGTCAGCATTAGGCCTGCCACTTACAATCTCTAAAGCCACAACTCCAAAGGAAAACACATCAACCTTTTCTATGAGGTGTCCACGCATTGCATACTCCGGCGCAAGATACCCACTAAAACAATAATTAATCGATGAGGTATTACATATATATCTGAAGCAAAAAGTAGAGTAAAAATCATTGAGTAATCTTACTATGTTCCTGCAACACGGGTGCTTAAATGTGCCTTTTTATCATCGTAAAGTTTGGCTAAACCAAAATCTGAAATTTTGGGGATAAATTCTGAGTCGAGCAAAATATTACTGGCCTTCACATCTCTGTGTACAATTCGAAGTCTTGACTCCTCGTGCAGATAAGCTATACCTCTTGCAATTCCCATGCATATATCAAAACAAGTTGGCCAATCGATATTCAAACTTCTTTGTTCTGCCTCATGCAAACCGTTTGTTATAAAATTTGCAGTGTTGTACTTACTAGAAAAATAGATATAAAGTTCAACAAAATCTTATGCTCTTACCAAATAATGCTTGATCAAGACTCCCGTTTTCCAGATACTCATAAACAAGAAGTCGTTTATCTCCTTCTGTACAGCATCCATAAAGCTTCACAAGATTACAGTGTTGTACAGAAGATATAGTAGCAATCTCAGTTACAAATTGGGAGTTTCCTTGCTGAGATGCTACTGAAAGCTGCTTCACAGCAATTACTCTGCCATCAATAAGTGTTCCCTGTAGAGAAAACAATTTGAAGGCAAACAATAAGCTCTAAATGAACAATTCTATGGTCATGTCGTATTCAATTTGTATCTTTCACTGTAAATAAAATTAGCGGTGTCAGCATTTTGACAGCTTGGATCTTAATGAACCAATGTCATTTTTCTATCAAGTTCTCAAGCTTTTGAACCATGAAATTGAATTACAGATATCAAGTTGAAATGTTCTTAAGAGAGTTTTGGTAAGATGATCAGTTTGTGGGTTTCAATCACCTTTTATCTATTAGCATTTAGCACCTGCATAGATCATTATAGACCTTTCAACTGAATTTCAGCCATGGGGGGCATACAAATGGATTTCATTCATCCTTCAAATGGCTTTTTATAGCAACTAAGAAAATAAAATAACAGATTATTGTAATGCAGTGACTAGGAAAAACATAGCCCAACATTTGGCCAAACAAACCAACAGCCTTGTGGCTTAGTGCACTGCCCAGTGGGGATGAACCCTATGTTCAAATCCCCCCAGCCTCCAATTTATTGTAAGCGAGAGAGAGAGAGAGAGAGAGAGAGGGGAAGGTAATATTGCAAGCTGTGTTTGGTTATTGGTAGGCCATTTCAAGATACTTAAGTTTGTGGCAAAGACATAGGCTACTGGGCAGAACAAGTTTATATGAAATCTGTCAAGAAGTAGGATTGTTATATATCTATGTGAATAGTGTGTAGTCCATAATTTCAGTCTTTTTACCTTTTTTTCATCCCCAAATTTCGTTATATCATTTTAGCTTATTTAATTATGTTAATTTAATTGATCAACATAGTCATAAGAAATTTAATGTTGTTTTTGTAATTTCTTTTTCAAAGAGGCTTTCCTATAGATATGCATTGTACTTTACAAGTTTTGTTATATTAGAATAAGAAACTTCTCTGAGGAGTTTATTGATTTCAGGTAGATTCCATATTTTTCCTTGCCTTTTTAAGGTATTCATCAAGATATAACAAGATCTAACCTACTATATTTCCATTGGATGTTAGCTTAATTCTTGAAAACAATAACTAACCTTATACACGGGTCCAAATCCCCCTTCTCCAAGCTTATTAGAAGGACTAAAGTCATCTGTAGCAGTCCTTAGTTCGCTGTAACTGAAAGTGTATGGTCTAGCATCTATCCCAAGGAAATCTACATATTCAACATGAACTCAGGTTATGATCAATTTGCTTATATGGTTCTTAAACATAAATACCTCTTGAAACCAGATAACAAACAAGATCAGACTGCTTATTCTTGCAAAAATGTTGCAATACCTTTTAATTATTAACTTGTTTTAATAAGAAATCTGTTTTTGTAAAACACCACCAAAATGTGTTATGTCTAGAATCTGTTTAGCTGAATATTATAAAATGGGTTGCAAGACCATACTTAAGTTTAAAAATACATGTGTTTTAGGGGTGGAAATCAGTTTCTTCTCTAGTTTTTGTATATGTGTGCATACACACACACACAAATACATAGATAAATACTTACATACTGCTAGGCACATTCACATCCAAAATAGTTCTCACTGGAAATGCATTTATATCTCATTCTTGTTGTACATAAAACTATAATGAGACACCAATGTTTCCATTTTAGCTTGGACATAAGATGCAGCATCCAAATTCCATCCCCAACATTAAAGAAACTGATTTACACAGGAAACACACTAGTTTTGAATCTTCAGAATACCACACAGTCAAGAAGCCAGACAACTCTCATCGTTATACAACAGAGTTTCAGTTTACCTTCATCTTCCTTGGTGTGAGCTCCTTTTTTCCTGCGAAAAAAGCACAATACTGCAAAAATGGTAAGAAAGCTTACAAGTGCACCAACAATTATTCCCACAATCAGACCAGTCCTATTCTTCTTTCTGGTTGGAAGGCTGTTACTGACAGTAGGTATGAAATCTGTAAAAAAAGTCAGTATTTCATAAGATGGAACTAGTAAGCTGGAAAATCAGGTACTAGGATCTTCTCAATTTTCACAGGAACTGGATATGCAGCTCTCTTTACCATGCCACACCACATAAGATCTTTGGAAATTAAAAGGTGAAGTGTTCAAAATGACTTATAGCATAAGTTGCCCCCAACTCAGCAGTTTTATTGAGCTCTAATAAAAGAAAATTTCTTTCATTCTCTTTTTCTTGATAAATAATAGTATAGAGAAAAATATGATGCACAACTGAGGAATACCGAGTTTCTTTCATTCTTACAAGTTTTTTGAAGGTTGTTGATGCGAGTTTCAGAAAGTGTGCTTTGATGACATGTTGACCTTTGGAGAAAAATACTGTGTTGGGTTAATTTGATTAACCCTAACACCGGTATTATTATACTCAAAATATTATTATGCACATTACAAATATACTCTCAAAGGGTTTAAATCACAACTTTGAATAATATATAGACTACGTTCCAATATATATAGGGTTGGGTTCAACTTACACCTAATTTGAACAAATTTACCATTGGATTATATTATTTTCATATATTTATTATGTTTGCAAAATTTCAAGATGATAAAAGGTTAATAGCCACATCATTAATCAATTGTTTAAATTTAAGGTTTTTTTTTTTTTGTTTAGAATAATGAATAAAAGATGAGTTCATACATCAAATGGTAAATAACAACAGATTGGCATGAAAATTGGCATGCATGTTAAGAACATAGAGAACATATAATATGACGGTGGGATTTTCAAAACATAAATTCAATAAAGTGGAAGAACCACTATTTTCATGAGATAGAATGCTTGCAAAGGAGACATTCTGAGTCCCTATTTTTAATGTGGAAAGCCACCTTTTACAAACGATGATCTTTTAATGTGATAATAGACATCTATGCTACCAGAGGTCCAGAAGCTCAAATGACAATTGTCTTGTGTGACAGTTGTTTCACAGATTAGGAGGATGCCACAACATCCAACATGCCCGCCCTCTTTGACTTTGCAGCATATTGTAGAGGGAACTGGACATCCGGTTCTCTATGCAGAATTGAAGAAAGTTGAATCCCAACATTAGTAATAAAATTTCCCATGGAACATCTTAATAATTTCAAATTCTATTACCTGGAGTTACACTGATAGCTGAAATAGTAGGTCCATAAGTACCACGAGAAGGTAGGCAGCAAGTCCCCTTCCCAGCCCAAAAAAGATGGATTTCAATATAGTTTTCAGATACCTGAGCCTTAAATCCCTTCTGGACAGCTCTAAATGTGTCACCTGCCTACTTTTGTATGTTAAAATCCTTCGAAACAAGATTCCCCTGGAAAAAAATGAAATGCAGAAGTCAGATAATTTTTAAGGAACATAGGGGATGTATTTTGTTGCACTCAATTGTAATAATTTATCCTGATTATAGACACATTCCTGATATGGAAATATTTTACTCATTGGAATTGTTTCTGTTAAGAAAATGAATTGGGAAAATGCTTTTAAGAAATTGCACAGGGCCCTGCTGTACAGGACTAAACTTTTGAGAATGCATAAGAACACCATGACTGTTACCAATTTCTAGATTTACTAACAACTTCAGGAGTTAACTCAATATAAATCACATTTTAAAGTTATCCTAGAAACAATGAATTAGCCAAATCATTATGATTCCAAGTTGAGGCATTTGATTATCGTCATACTTTAGTACTCATAAATATATATAAAATATTTGATAAAATATAAAAAAGTCATACTCAACTAACAGGTAACAAGGAGTTTGTGTCCAAAAGATATCAGTTTAAAAGGTGCACTAAATACATATTTTCTAAAACGATTCAACTATATAAGAGAGACCTGGATATAAATATCAAAGAGGCATATCCCAAGAGTGTTCCACCTAAATGAACCTTGGAAAGCTGTCTCTGAAAACTGGAGAATCACAGTGTAATTGCCATTCTCCAGCCCCAAGCCATAGTATCTTAATGAAGAAGCAGAATTTCGTGCTGTCTGGAACAGCCTTACATCCGAAGTATTTGTAATGTGAGAAGATGTAGAACTTTCATACTGAGGATTGTCGCTCTCAAGAAAAAATCCAACGTTGCTAACTGCCCAAGTGTCTCATTATCGCTATCATACACAATCCCAGAAGAAGTGATCTGCGGACCACCACACTTGATTGAAAAATTATAATCTGCATTACAATATAACATCACTTATCAATATATTTTCAGAAAAGCTATTTTAATAAACAAAATAGTCAGGACTTGCATATGTCCTGATTTGCTTGTATGCATGTTACAGATATAGTCAGGACTTGCTTGAGCTTGAATTTTAAATCTCCAATATAATCTAGGAACCTATTTTACAGAGACAGAATCTAAAAATTGGACTGAAGCTGGTCACTTGGTCGTGATGGATTCACTTTTGCTCATAGCAGATATAACTTTTTCATCGCAACAAATGAAAAATTAAAATTCTCTCATACTCAAACATTCCACTAAAATTAATATCCCATAAATCTTGCACGCAAGAGGAACTAATGTATCTGACTACTATAGAGTTCGATAACATGGGAATTCATTTTCTCCACACATATATTCAAGAAGAAGTTAACCACTCCACCAGCCAATGCCTCTATCATATAAAAGGGATGTATGGGCCTCAATTTAAGTAATTGAAGTAAACTTATAAAATAATGAGCATGTAGATTGTTGCCACACAACAGTTGATTATCAATGGCATATCTCCTACTTTCAAGATGAAGGTCTGGATTAGACTCATTTGAATGGAGATTTGTAATTTAAAAAGACAATATAATGAATTGGAGTCTACAGAAGGGTTGTAGGATGAGATACAGAGAGGTTAATCAAAATTATTGTATCATAACTTTTATTTTTAAGGGTCTCTTGGGTTTTAGCAGTCCCAATAATGTCTAATAGGATGTTATTCAGTTTAGGGTCAATTGTAGAAGGTTATTTACTTGCATTTTTTTTGTTTTATGGATCATAAAATCTGAGAAGGGGTAGAGCAAATTCTGTGAAATCATGCCAGAGTTTTCCTTCTATAGAATAAAATGGCTTACCAATTGGTTACATAGCACAAAATACAAAAAGTAGTTAACAGCTAATCACTTGGATTACATAGCACATTCAATTTAAGTACACTGCATGGCTTTCATCCATCCCAAGCTATACATTAGTCTTGGACCATAGTATAAAATTTGCTTTATGAGCCAAGTGCTAAAAGATTTAAATCCCACGATTCCCCCTCTCCCCCCCCCCCCCCCCCCCCCCCCCCCCCCCCAACCTTTTTTTTATTGCTTTTGTGCTCTCCATGTTCCCATTGTAAAACCTTTCCCTTTGTAGAACCACCTTGTCCCTTGGGGGGCCAATGGGCCATGCCCCCCGCGCACCCAAAAAAAAAAAAATCAATTTTTTATTACACCCACACACATATTATCAAAGTTAAAAGTTTACAGTATATTTATGAGTTAAAACTTAATCTAGTATTATATATATATATATATATATTTTTTTTTTTTCATACACATATATACTTGTACTAATAATTGTGTATAATATGTTTTGATTTTATCTTGATCAGTTTATCACTACCAATAGTCTGGCCCCCCCAACCAAAATTTTATGGCTCCTCCATTGTCTAAAATAGAATAGAAATCAACATACATAAAGTGGAGAATCAATTATTAGCACTAATAGCATTTTAGAACCTTGTGTTTTCGTCAACACTATATCATGATTAACAAAGTGCTACAATGATGATTTTTACAATAAGTGCTAGACTTGGTCACTGGAAAATATCATTAATTTTTCATGACTATCAATGCTTATGCAAGGATTAGTTCCTGATCATATATACCAAGATAATAAAATAAATCAGGAACAAGTTTGGTTGATAATATTAAGTTTAACAATGTTCTTGAAAATTTATAGTCCTTGAGAAGATTGTTCTCCTTCATTGACCTAACACCTACTTATGTATTCCAATATAAAATTCTTAAGAGAAGGATTAGCTCTCAATTGTGCTTACAGATTCCACTTCCAGACCCTCGATTGCAAGGGAAGTTCCGCTGAAGACAGTTCAAACCTGAAGGCAAATCACTGAAAGCAGAAAAGAAGTACACTTATGAAGAGAAATAAATATTGTTTCACATCAACAACTAGTGAATTAAGTGGCACTTTCTAATTGATATGCATGTCACCATTGGGATTAATTTACTCCTGTAACAAGAAATGTACCATGTTAAATATGCAAGCATGCTCTTCACATGGATGTTCCCACAACAAAGAGGGATTGAGTTATCATTTGATAGTCATTGACAGCACAAAATAAATTGTTTTGAGGATAATTAAGGTATCCTATTGATTCCTTCACTCTCTCTATCTCTCCCTCACTATTTGGTGACTACGAATTTCAGAACATGGAGTCACACTTAGTTGAAGATAAAGGGATAGTGGCTACCATGAAAAGAAAGGGTTCATAGCTAGGCATGATTAAAAAAAAAGACCCCCATCAGATCATTACTATATACCATCACACTGTATATACATAGAGCAATGACTCTACACCCTTCAAATGAAGAAAAAAGGAATACACATATAAGATTATCTTGTTGAATTAGAATTTCCACATCAATGACTTTGTAAAGGATTTGGAAACTAATTTTGTTTATGCCATATATTCAGCAAAGTGTCTTACTTTTATCTAGGCTTTTGAAGTGCTAACACCAGTGTGAGAGTTTTGGGTGTATTTGGGGTTTGGGTTACAAGTGTACTACCATTGTAATCTCCCTCATTTTTAAGTTAAACTTTCTCATCAACAACAACACTGAATATGGGCAAAAGGCTGAACCACGTAAATCGTGTTTCCTCTGTGGTGGTTGTTCTACTTTTTTCTATTTCCATTTCATATTAAACCCATTATAATTGTCAGCATTCACAATAAGATCTAATTTTAAGAAAAATACAGACTTATATAGTTATTTGTATTTATTACTCATTGTCCCAAAATGAGTGCCTCAGTTTGAGATGAAAACACTTTTTTATGAATGAGAATTACTACAATGATCTACTAACATGTCAAAAGGTGGCAAAACTTTTAATGAGTGTATTAGTTGTTTTACTGAGTAGGTAGAGATAATATGGAAAGATGAAGATTCTTTGACTTTTTGAAAGTAGAGATTGTGCCCAAAAGGAAATTAGAGCAGCACTTGTTTAAGACCAAACTAAAAATTTGGTCCTTATACATTTGCCACAGTTTCAATTTGGTCTGTGTACATTTTTAATTGTGCCAATTTCGTCCTTCAACTTTCCAAATCAAGGCCCCTCAACTTTGAAAATCAAGTTAATTTTATCCTTAGAAATTGACTTGACTAAGGATAAAAGTGACTCAATTTTGAAAGTTGAGGAACAAAATCAACACAATTAATAGTTGAAGAAATTAAAGTTACCCCAATTATTGGAGGACCAGAAGGGTAGTTTGGCCCTCATTTAGCCACCACATAATTATGTCAAATACAAATTTACATATCAGACATCAACTAATTTTTATTAATTTAAAGTTGGAAAACATTATGGTTCTAACAAATATAAAATGAAAAGAAAAATTATGTTTTCATATAATTATTTCAAAATATCTAAGGGACACAATAGCATGTTGAAGGCATCAAGAATATTTCTTATAGTAACATTACTGTACATGGTTGTCAAGGCGTCAATGGCCAGAGTACAAGAAGACAATAATAATGATGGTCAGGTACAACAAGACAACAACATCATAACTCAAATGTTAGTAACTATTCATTAAGGAATGCTCATGCTATACAAGTGAAAAATAACATCAAGAGAATCACCTGCTGTTTGAACTTCCGATAGTGAAGTTGTTGACAACTAAATTGCTGCATATTGTATCCCATGACAGCTCAATGTTAGTTTCTAATGGTTAGACATACATGCAATACAAAACCATATTGGAAATGAAAGTTTTTACATGATTTAAAAAGAAAAGAAAAAAAGTTGATCTAGAGGTAGAAGGTCATTAAGTTCAGAAAGTACATTCAATATCAACCTGTGTAAACTAGAAAATTACTAAATATACCTGGAAAGCAAAGGAATAAATAATAGAAAACATACAGTTGAAGATTTTTTTCGTTGATCCAAGAAGGAAAGCTCCCAACTAAATTATTGTAGGACAAATCTCTGCAAGCAAATTATGAGAATGATGAGTCCATATTGCAGTAAATTAACATAAACAACATGGTTAGTATAAGATATTTGTTGACCCATCCATCTAATCTTTTGATTATAAGCTAGACAATGCACTAATTCAAATCTAAAAATCCTCCATTTCTTCATATTTCCCCGATGAAGCAACGCAAGCTGATGTTACAATCTTCATTGAAATCTATATTTTTGCAAGGCAAACAATTCAAATAGACAAATAGAAAAGCTTCAAGATTAAGATGAAGGGTGTGTACCAACAAATTCAAGGAAGAGCAACTCCCAAATAAACTTCAATCCACGTTTCTAAAACTAACTGAGAAACACCACTTTGGAGGTTAAAGATCTCCGTTGAACAAATATTCAATTTTACCTTGCAATTTCTATCTTGAAAACCACATGCTTATTCTATTTCAATTTCCCCCTTTAATTTACTTTTGGGGTGTGTAGTTTGTGTTTTAATGAGGATCACTTACAAAAAATAAATATAAGACAAAAGAGAGAATATTGTTATATGCAAATAATTTTGGTAAACATCTACATTTATAAGCTAGGATGCACAGACACTTCATTTGGGTGTTATACCCGTGTCGTATCCGTGTCATACCTATGTTGTAATTGCATTCAATCTGCCATATCATGTTATAATTTTTCAAAAATTGCTTGTGTCGCTGTATCGTACCTATACCCGTGTCCCTGTCCGTGCATCCTAGTTAATAAGTCATCTCTCACAATAAATGTACTCCCTTTCATCCCGTATTATTTGTCCATCCTTATATATATATATATATATATATATATATATATAAAATAGATGTCCAATTTCTATAATGAATGTGCATATTTTTATAACTTTGCAAAATTTCCCTTAAAATTTAAAAGGTTGTCTCCCTTAAAAAAATTAAAAAAAATTCTAAAGTAATTTTGGAAACTTATGATTTTGTTTTTAGACCTGAAGTAAAAAATTGTTTGCCTAAAAAGTTCTGTTTATAAAGATAAACAAAAAGAATAGGACAGGGAGTAACTATGACAATTACAATATCTGAAATTTGATAACTAAATTGAAATTGTTAAATAGAGTACTTATAGAATTAAAATAAGATTCATGACTATAAAAGAAGAATTATAAGCTTCTATGGAGTCATGAATAGGAAGATTCTTTAGACTAAGTCATATCATTAGATTATACTGACAATTTCATAAAATTATTTATCCTATGAGCATAGCATAATGGTGATTAAGAAATTATGTTGAGGACATCTCTTTCAAGGAAGCAATGGGGATTCAATTTCCCCCTTGGTTAATACAAAAGAGGCCATGGATGCAAAATCCAATTGGGGGCATTCAAGTTAAGAGCTTTCAAATTCCTGGGAGTTTCATTACAAGTTTCCTCAAATAATTGTATGCATTCTGCATAGAGCAGGTTATTATTTCAAACACCAGCAAGCTGATATGTACAAGTGAAAGATGGAATTTCAAATTTTATTTTTAAACACATACAAACAAACCAAAGATTCAAAAGAATGATGCTAGGTACACCTTATCAATTGTACTTACATATTTTGAAGAGTCGGGCTTTTTGATGCTGGCAGGGTACCATTTAATTTATTGTTTCCAAGAAACCTAAGCATGAGGCAACAATACACACATGATACGCTGGACATACATGTCAGGTGCAATATAATATAATTAAGCAGTTAGTACTTTACAGGTGAGAGAGCGAATTCATGCTGAAAAGCGAGTCTGGAATCTGTCCAGTTTTGCTGTTGAAGCTCAAATCCCTTAAACAAGGAAATACAAAGAAACTAAAATCACATGGTTGTCTAAATAACAGATGATAGAAAGTAACAACAAATTTGAAAACCCAAAAAATCTTTAAGGAAATTAAACTCAAACTCAGTATACCAGCCCCAAGAAAGGGAAAATCTTAAAAAGAGAAGTAAAAAGGGGGGGGGGGGGGGGGGGGGGGGGGGGTGGTGTTGTACCTAGCACACAAAGCTCCCCACTTTTGCAGGGTCTAGAAAAAAAAATTGGATTTACAATGAAGTGATCCCAAAACTCAAAATCAATTATAGAAAGATACATGCTATACCAAGTTTCTTTCCTAGAAAATCCAAAGCAAGTAACCAAGAAAATATATCATTTCATTTAGATTTACTTTACAGATTCTAGTATAAATAATCCACATAGATGTGTTCATTTCAGGTTGAGGTTGTTTAACCCATTAACCAGTAGACCAATTCCTGGTTCGAGTGCTACGAAGACGCACATATTCTACTTAGCACATTGCTACCCCCCTACTTCATCCAAAGAATCATCCATCAACAAGTACAACTTACAGCTGCCGTAAGGATTGGTATTCTCCAATGGTAACTGGAATTGAGTCAGAAATATTGTTATTCCTTAGAATCCCGCAGGACATGTGATTCTGTTAAAGCAAGAAAAATTAAAGGAAATTAAGAAATTATATGTTAGTGTTATGCAAATACACACAAACAAAAAGTCTCTCACTTTCTGATACAACAGTAGCAGCATAGAGTTTCCTTGCTCTCCAGCCTAGGGCCCATGGCAAACACCATGGACCTCTGGCTTCCAGCTAAGGCCCCTTTGAAAGAAACTTTTCAGAATACAAGACACCCCACAACATTTAAATACTAAAAACATTGGACCGTAAGCTGGAATCTTGCAAGATAATTAGAGACTTCATTTCCTTAATGAATGCCAGTGAAGAGCTGCCATTAGATAAATCACCTATTCTCCTACATCATACATGGGATTATTAGCCTTAAAGACCTGCAATATATAAACAAAATTAACTACATAGATGTAAATACTCACAAGTCTGTCAAAGAAGTTAAATTGGAAAATGACAATGGTATAGGGCCTTCAAAAGAGTTTCCTTGAAGCCTCCTACAAATACATTTAGGGGTAGCTGATAGTAAACTATGGAGATATACACTTGCTGTTGAAAATAAACTTGAATACTACATTTTTTATCCTATTTTAACAGTTTTCAACAGACAGTGTACTGAAAGCCTAGTTTGTACTGTGATCAAGAAAAAATAAAGAGAAATTTTCTAATAATATCATCTTACAAGGTTTGAAGCTTTGACCAATTCCCTATGAAGCTAGGTATCTGGCCAGTGAGCCCAGTGTTTGATCCGAACCTGTGACAAATAGAAATATTTGCTCAAAAGGAAACAAGATAGCAGATTTTATTTTTATTTTTATTTTTTGTCAATACATTTAATTTATCTTACATTATATTCAGGTTCTTTAGGTTAGCAAATGTTGGTGGGATCTCACCACTGACTCCAGAACTATCAGCATACCTGTCAAGGTGAAAACTATTATAAAAATATCTGTTGCAATATGATACTCATTCCTTACAGAATTAAAACTGCAATAATCATCAATCATGATTGATGAGTGTAAAAAACAATAAGGCAGGTGCACTCATATGAACCTAAAATGTAGGGTCATATATGTTGGCAGCCGATCAAAATAAATGTAACTCCAAGGTCCACTGCAATATGCTATTCTGGACAAAGTGAAAAAGAGTGGCCTTCCTCAGTCATAGCCAGCCACCCACAGGAAAAAACCCCTAGCCTACTTTTCCCTTCTCTGTAGAGTGCTCTGCTTGTTCTAGGGTTCCATCAAACAACTGCCTTGGGATTTCATATTGTTGTACATAAACACTACCAAGCAAAAGGAGGATGTGCAATTTATTGGTTACGCTTGGAAGACATAAAATGGAGCCAATACTATCTCTTTGGGTTTCAGCTAAATAGCATGGTAAGATTCAAAACCCAATTTAGTTTGATGCAATACCATGTGAATATCTACTTCATTGGTATCAGAGCCATAGGGATTTTTCCTGTTAATTATAACCCCGTAGATGGCTTTAGGAGGTCTTTTCCATCATGTTTTCACAACAGACTTAAACAGCAGTTTATGTTTGCCCTTGATGGCATCTCTTCGACTATTTTTTGGCAGCGACATTTTTCCATTAGACTGTTGACATGACAAGGATTCCAATGGAACTAGCCTTGCTTGATTTGGATGTGTGCGCAAAAAGATATGACAATTTTTCTATTTAGACAGGGTCTAATAAATTTTTTGTGAAATTTTTGGAACAGTATAGAATGTTTTAGCAAATTTAAGGCATAATTGAGGCTTTTTGAAAAAAAATTAATTTTTATTTTAATGTTTTAAAAATTGTGAGCTCCTGCTCTTTGATATCGCTCATTTTTTTATGAATTATTAATTCAGGATATCAAAAGCTCTTGCTCTTTGGTATCTCTTGAAAATCAAATCATGCAACCCTTTCATCTTTATTTATACCTTTACTAAATTGACATTCCATGTATATTGTTTTAGTCATAGCCTTGCTTAGATGAAAGCATTTAAACTCTAAAGCATCTATTCAAATTTCTAACTTGACATTAACTCTGCTTTTAGTTCAATCTACTAAAACACTATCATCAACAAAAAGATATGGACTTTATGTTGATACTTGATGCAAACCTATAGTGATAGTATCATAGGAAACTCACTTGTGATGCCTCCACTTGTTTTCACATTAGTTACAACTTTGTGATAAATATCCTTAATCAACTTAATAGTTATATACCTTATAGGGTTTTTTATTTTTTTCTAAAACCCACCCCAACATACACTTTTTGTCGGTAAATGAAAGGTTTTTTTGATAAGTTTTTTGTTGGACTATAGTAGAATTATGGTTACATGATTATTATGACATTCCTAATCTTGTTCATGTACTAAACAAAAAATTGCTTTTCAGCACCTTGGGATTTAAGGGACTAAAGCTCTCTTTTCTTTTCTTTTTCTTTTTTTTCTTTTCTTTTTTTCTCTCAAAGAAATGATTATTTTGCACAACACACTGTATTTAAAAGTTATTTTAGAATATATTCAAAGCCTACATCTCCAGGCTACCAAATGCAGTCTATCAAGATACAGAAGTTCTCACTAATAATTGAATAGAAAGTCAACAAAGTTTTGCAACTTACAATTGTTGCAATTTGGTAAAATTCCCAAGCTCAGATGGCAGAGGACCAGAGAAGTTGTTAAACCCGAATGCCCTACAAAATTGGCAAATAAATCAATAATATTATTTGAAGGATTACATTCTCTTAGGTTCAGATTATTAATTTTCAGAACATGAATCAGGTAGAAGGTGACAAGAACTCACCAAAATCTAGCAATGGCAATTAGAAAACATGCTATGTGTCAAATATGATTGTTGACACAAATCGTTTACTTTGATACCCAATCATAGTATGGCTTGCATGTTTCATTCAAGAGTAATAAATATTGTCAAACTAAGTGACCAAGATTGAAGGATGTCATTGTGGGAATACGAAATCGCCAATAGCATTAAAGATTTTCCAAATTATGAAGAAGATAACAACACAACTAAGCAGAACTAGAGAAAAAAAAAAATTAAAAAAACAAAAAAGGTGCTATCACCGTTGTTATATTGCAAAAACATCAAATTGCCAGTTTAGACATGTAACAGAGTTGATGAAAACAACTTACAGTGATAATAGATTAGTAAGCTTCCCAAGTTCCTTTGGAAGCTTTCCTGATAATGCGTTAATGCCAAAGCTCCTAGTCCAAAAAAAAAAAAGAAGAAGTTATAAATAACACCAGAAATAGAAATAAATAAGTATGGCTGAAAATAGATATGTACTTTGAATAGGAACTTTGAAATCAAAGTTTAGATGAGCCTACAGGTATTGCAAGCCAGTTAGGTTGCCAATGGATGCAGGGATGGGACCAGTTAAGTAGTTTTGGCGCAGATCCCTGTAAAAAATAAAGGAAACCCAATTTCCATAATAGGACATAAAGCAAAGGGCAACACGTATATATACTTTCCAAAAAATAGGAGTAGCAAATATTTCAATAGGTTGATATTGTGCAACATTATACAGTTCAGCTCAAGAACACCAAAATACAAATAAGAAACCATACAGATTGGTGAGGAAAGTCAGAGTCCATAGCTCGTCTGGCAGTACACCAACAACATCCAATTCATAAACCTTCCTGTCATGAAAATTCAAACACCAAGAATCATGAGACAAAAGGTTTTAATGATTCAAATATGCATGATTTTCAAGTAATTCTAAATGAAGGTTTTGAACTTTGGCATTATACTAAATTTTGGTCACAAACAAGAAAGTCGTTGATTTTTAAGAAACTAATGAATTCAAAAGAAAATGTAGAAGAAGATTATAATTCTAATTTGAACTTTCTTCATTTTCAATTTAAGCTTCTACACATCAAAGACCACCTTGACATTGATGAGGTTGAAAAACTCAAGACTATAATTGGCAAGTTAGATAAAAGACAATAATTTAACAAAAGAAATTTTAAAAAAATAACAAGAAAGAGAGAGTGGTTTGTATGGAGCTCCACTGTAGAAAAAAAAAATTGCCCAACATTTGGTACTTACATTAGCGTCAAAAAACAAAGTAATTCACTGAACATGAAATAAAAAATTTAAATATGGTCCAGCCAAATCTTACTTTATCCAAAGATGAAAATAAATCCACTATAACTATGGAATACAAGGACAACAGTGCACAACACTGAATCAATCATGCTAAATTCACACTCTTGAATCCTCTCGGTTTATTAAATCCACATGTCCTCATTTCTTAGTCCTTTAAAACTCTATTAATTTAAACCTCTGTAACCACACACATTCAGAGTCTGCATGCCAATTACTAGGGAAAAGAAATCCTTTGGAACCAAAATAATCAAAAATGGAGTCAGTGGACATAATAAATGACCAAAGGTACTTTACAAATGTTAACCAAGTTGAAACAAGGAATTAAAAACGTATTTCAAGAAAATCAATACACACTTGTATCAAGAAAATCTTAAAATTTGAGTCCAACCCCATAGTACATCTCCAATGATACTAGTGAAGTACACAAAGGTGAAAATGGTAATATCACAATAATCCTTGATATATTAAGCAAGCATTGTAAAGAGAAAGATCATAACCAGCAAACCTGAAAGCCCAGAATCTAGTTCGGGAAGAACAAGGCCTAACTGTATAACTAGTTAAAGGACTACCTAAGCTAAATTGTGAATCACTACCAACTCTAAAGACCTCTGAGCATTAGCATAGGTCTGCAAGTTGAATCTGAGTTAGATTTGCTCTTATGGTTTAATCCCTGCACCTGGCACAGCCCAAAGAAAGGAGTGGGTATGCACACTGTGTGAAGCGATTATTCTTAAATATAATATCACTGTTAATACTGTAAATAAAAATAAGAAGAGAGCAAAAAGAAAAGGAGGATCTTTTATTTTTGTATCTTAGCCAATCCATTCCATATATATAAGAGAAAAATTTACAAATATCACAAGGAATATTCTAATGGTGATATCTAGCAGGGACATCTCACCAATGATATCTTCTAAAGAGTCAAGAATAGGGGCACTCACCAATGGTATCTTCTAGAAGAGCGAAACATTTGCTCTATGTAACAACTACAACCACCAAACACTAACATGCGGAATGGCAAGACATGATATAAAACTTAGTGTGATGGGAGGAGATAAGGGCAAATTTTTATTTCTATTTCACCCACTCTAATATTTTTTTTTCCCAACTACAAAGTATATATATATATATATATATATGAGAAAAATTATGATGTGATGCCACCCCGCCTCACCTCTTTTTACGTTTATTTGTGAGTTACTTTTAGATTCAAACCGTTCAAATAGATCTATTTTCTAAAAGGAAAAAGTAGTATTTAGATCCTTTTTTTTTTTTTTTTTTCACTTATTATCTTTGTATAATAACTCTTAACCTATAAAATTTCCCAAATTATTGCAATAATTACATCAACATAAGTAAAAATGTGTGTGTGTGTGTGTGTATTGAAAGTAGGACTAGCTAAAGTAATGTTGGTTTGTTGGTTTCCATAGCTAGTAAGAAAGAGATCAATCCATCAAGGTAAAAGACCAAAACAAGGTCTGTCTTAATGGTGCATCAATTTGCATCATTGAGAGCACTTTTAAGGCTATTTTTGTACTGACAACTCAGAGTAAAATGAAAAGGTGAAAATGGAGAGCACTATTATTTTCTATATAATGAGCATATTTACATTAAAAACCCTAGAGACAAGAGTAAGCACATGAATTGCATTGAGCAAAAACTTACAGTTCAAGGATATGGCATACGGTGCCATTTTTGTATGAACATTTACATTTGATAAAGGGGTTGTAACTTGTAATCCATGTTTATAAAGCTGGTGTTGTCGATTGCAGCACCAGTACATGGCTCCCCGCTTATATTCCATTGACCCGGGGTTGGTGATATCTTCCATTCTTGAAAGATTGAATTTAAAGCTCTCACTGCAGCAATTAAATTTCCAAGCTATGTATATGTTAGTCAACCTGAGAAACAGCATAGAGCTACACTCTCTGTGATGAAGCTATCTTTTCAATCTTAAATGGTTAATCAATGCCTTAATTTACTCCGCAAAGACTAGAAAAGATAAAATTATAACATAGTCATTATTAAGCTTACCGGATGTATTGTAAATGAAGGATATATAGTTTTGTTAGTTTTAAATCAATCCTTAAAAACAAATAAAATCAACATTGAACTAGATAGGGTCTTTATTCAGTTTCACTAGACTAGAATGTAAACCACTTTGGGTGTTTAAAAATATTATAAATTTAGTTCAATTTGACTAATTTATAATGCAACAATTCAAGAACTAGTTCCTCCTTCTATAAAAGAAAACAAAGCAGTTTAGAAACTTTAGTTACACCATTCAAAACTTGGTTTTATGATTTGTTGAGAATCACCAAAAAGTCAAAGTATAATTTAATTATCAGGCACGTTGTTTTTTGAATTAAGTTTCCCAAAAAAACCGCATGGTTAAATAGTTGGCTAAGGCACTAATGTGGGAATTGAAATTTCAGATTCAATTCTCCAAGACTGCCAAAATGTGTTATGCTTTATTCTAAATAAGGTATTGTTTATTGTAAATTAGTGTAATATTTGCAACCAAAATGGTGTTTATGTTGGTCACCTGCTTATGGATAGTCCATTTGTGATAAAGTGATATAATTTTGCATTGTGGTTTTGGTAAATAAACTGGTGTGATGCCTAAAAGAGTGAGAGGAGTGTTTCAATTTTCGCAACAAGTGCCCAACTCTTTCAGAAATAAGGTACATGGAATATAGTTCCTTTGTGTTTAATGTGGCAAATCAGGAGGAAGAGGAATGGAATAGGACTTTCAACGGACAATAGTTGAATACTGAGAGATAGAGTTCCAATTTAGGACTCTAAATTTGTGTGATATCATAGATTCATTTTACTCTTGATATTGTAAGTGAACTTATGGGCATATAGAAAACTTCACTCCCTGCCCTGGGTTTTTGAGTTGTGGTGGGCTAGTCAATGAAGTGGCAATGCTATGGGACAGAGGATGTGAAAAATTGAAAATTGAAAAAAAAAAAAAAAAATTTCCTGTTCACCTAGACCCAACCATTTTTATACCCGATTTCATAACTTGCAAACCTGTGCGATTGTAAGTGGTAGATGAAAAATGGTAGGTCCGTAAAATTTGTACCGGGCAAAACAAGTCAACAAATTGGATGTAAGATTGGGTGTACCCTAGATTTATTCTCTTTTTTTTTTTATATCTTTGTTTTTTCTTGATTTTTCTACCAGTACCCTTTCTTCAATAATGTTCCATAATTTGCTAATGCTTCTACTGCAATTAGAATTGATATGTGCTTATCTTAAAGATGATAGTGTGACCTTTCTATACACAACATAATTGAATACAGTCTAACAAAGCAAAAAAAACAACATTTAGAGAAATGAATGAGAGAGAGAAGAGATGGGTGCACCTTCATTAGGATCTGTAGCAAATTTTGTTTGATTCTGGGCATGAGCAACATTAACAAGGCTAGTGATGATTAAGAGAGCATAGAAGGAGGTAAAGGCAAAAATGGATGAGGGTGGTCCTGACATGAATTCAGGTACAAAATGAATTCCAAATAGAATTAAGTTAGAAGTTCAATAAACCCAACTCAAAACTACACGCATGAAGAAGTATGAATATGAAGCTACTGGACACAGTGAGAGTAAAAAAACATGAAGCGCTCAGTGAAGGGAAGTCCCAACTCAAACTGCACATGATGTATGAACTGGATGTGGATCCACGTGACAACTGACATGTCAAAGTCAAGCGCGGCGCTGTCGCCTGTACTTTTTCGTATTCGTATGCACATAACATTATTCGACCGCGTTTTATCGAGTCAAAATCTTCTGTCTCAAACTCTCTGTACCATTCTATGCTCCACGAATTAAAATGTGCCACATGTTCACTAATTCCTAAATTCATGCTTCTTATTTCACTTACCAAAAAGAACTTTCTTAAAAAAAAAAAAAAAAACTCACGTTATCCCATCAGGCGATCACCGGTCACTACCATTAACTCCGGCAACACCACTACTAAGAGACAACCACCACCAATCACTAGCACATCCTGGTTTGGCACGCTGGTTTCGTCTTTAGACAAGATGTGCTCTTTGGTGGCATTGATGGCAAGAAGAAGAGGAGCAAATCAGAGGTGGTGGTGATGTTCTGAGAGCAAGGCAGATCCAACAGAGATGGGGATGGGACTAGTGTTGATGACAAGAAAACGAAGAGCCCAAGGTGGTGGCAGTGGGGGGCAACCTGTTGTACCTTTCTGAGAACAAGGCAAAGTGAGTAGCGATGGGTTCATGGGGGAGTTTCAAACCAGCTTTGATCCACATGAACCTGGAGGCAGAGCCATGGCTGTGACAGCCTCTGATGGCGTTGGCAAACTCACATCGGTGGGATGAGAGTCATGAGACGATGTTGGGCGTTTTTTTCTTTTTTTTCTTTTTTTTGGTAAGTGAAATAAGAAGCATGAATTTAGGAATTAGTGAACATGTGGCACATTTTAATTCGTGGAGCATAGAATGGTACAGAGAGTTTGAGACAGAAGATTTTGACTCCGTTTTATCCCATTCCCACGATGTTGACTGCTTTCCCAAAATAGTTTCTTATTAATATTATTATATGATAATAAATGCTACCGAGACAGACGGATTGAGATCCGAATGCAATTGTACGTGCAATTCACCCCAATCCTCATAACCATTTTTTTATTTTTTTATTTTTTTTATAGTATAATGGTTGAAATTTAGTTCATACAAACTACTATATCAGGGGAAAATTATTAGGTAATCCCGGAGTACCATAAATGTGTGCTCCCTCCTCTCACATGAATGGTGGGTCCCACCATGAATTTAATTAGTGGGACCTACCATTCATGTGAGAGGAGGAAGCACGCATTTATGATACTCCGGGAGTACACAATAATTTTCTCTATATCAGGTGCAATACCTTGCACATGATCTCAATTGGAAACAAACATGTAGTTATGAGAGGAGTAAGCTAGAGATACAAATTTTTTTTGTAAATTTGTCAAACTGCTAAAATGATGAGTAGTTATTAACAAATAAAAAAAAAGAATATAATAGTGGACATAGATAAAAACTAATAAAAAACTGATCATATTAACTATTTGTAAAATTATTTGTAATTTTTTTTAAAGGAAAATTATTTGTAATTGTAACATTACTCTTATAGGAAATAAATATCAAATATGTATTAAATTGGATATATAGAATAATTTATAAATTTTTAGTAATAAACAATAAAATAGTGTAGTGATATGAAAACTAATAGAGAGTTTAGAAATATTGGTCACAACTTTCACCATAATCTAAATATTTTATTTTATTGTTATTGTTGAAGATAAGATAGACAATTGTGAGTGGTGAAAAAAATCAATAGTGAATTCATATATAAATGATAAGGGAAATCACAAAGAATTTAAACTAATAATACTTACTACTTCATTATTGTGATAAAGAGTTATGAAACATAAAAAATAGTAGTGGCCAGTAATTTCCTTTTTTCTTTTTCTTTTTCCCTTGAAAAAGGTGGGGGCAAGAACTAGTTTAGGCCTTGGTCCACTAGTCCAGAGGAAGAGTCCACTTGTTTTGGTTCTTTGCCACAATGAAAGTGAGAGTGACAGATATGAGATACCCGATTTCCATATAAAATAATTATTATGAAAAGAATTACTCGGCATTTGCGACTAAGGTTTGGTTTATAAAAGAAGAAAGGATTTACTAATGTGTGCCATAGCTCATAGGGCATATATTAGTAATTCATTTTAGAAAAATTTTTATGAAAAAACGAAAAAGTAATTCATTGTTTTGACAAGTTTTTCAATTTTTTATAAAAACTTTTTAAAAATAGATGGTTAATATGTGCTCTAACCGGCACACATTTACTGTACCCAAAGAAGAAAAGAAAAGTCTTTTCACTCTCAAACTTTGAAAAATACATCCATTCTTTCACGTTCCATTTTCATTTTTTTTTCTGCTATGGTGGATCAAATATGTGAGTGAGACCCTGAACCATGAGAATTTCTTCCTAACGGAACTAATCAAGAAAATTAAAAACTTAAAAAAACAAAAAAAAAAACAAAAAAAAAATAGTTGCTTTGTTTCGCACATGAAGCTGCATGCATACAATGTATTGCGTTAGTAGGTTTTTAACCATCTTTAGGCCTAAATTTTTTTTTTTTCGAAATTTGTTCACAATTGGTAATTTTGTTAACGAAAATACTTGTTACACATGGTGTTTTTACGCAATTGGTGCACTAGTTATGACTTATGAACCAACATATTAATGAATCTGCCAAGTCGACACAAGAAGGAGGCGTTGGTTGGTTCCCAATTATATCCAGTTGAAACCAAATTCCAGAACCTTGCAAGCTTTTTTTATTGCAAGCGTAGGCAGGTGTTGAAGGTGATGGTGAAACGTGGAAGCTATTCTTGGTAAAACCTTTTTTCTTTTCGGCTGAATATAATAAAAAATAAAAAATAAATTCACTTTTTACGTTAACGGGTTAAACTCCTGCACTAAATGACCCTGTAAGCTCTGATACTAAATATTCCCATACGACTCGAAGCCAATCACTAAAGCTAGGCAGATGAGGTGTCTAAGAGCACTCACAGCAGTGGTGCTATATTACTATATTTTAGCTTTTTAAACCTCAAAATCAGCACCCAGCATTGGAGTTAAATCTTTTTTTTAGCTCCATTGCTACCGTGCACATCTATAGAGATAGATGTGCACTGTTTATGAGAGCTAAAAAAAAATTATTTTATTAAATTTCTCTCTCCTCTTCTATTAAAAAAAATATTTTCTCTTTCTTTCTTTTTCTCTCTCTGTCTCTCTGGCTTCTCTTCTTTCTTCCTCTTTCCTTCTCATTTTTTTTTTGTCTCCCTCATCTACTCTCTGCTTTGCCGATCGATTCTAGATCTTCATCATCGCCGATCTTCATCATCATCGCCCACGTTGCCGTCCCACGCCATCGACCCATCTCACCGCCAATCCAAGCTCCATTGCCGACCTAAGCTTCATCGTTGATCCAAGCTCCACTGGCACCGCCTTCATCGAACTCAAGCTGCCTCAGACCCACTTCTCTTCCGCCGATCAGACCCATGCCGACACTGTCCTCCCCAAGCTACAAGCCACCGCTGTCGCCCATCTCTCTATTCTCTTTGTTGTGATTGAGGGGTTTTTTTTTTTTTTTTTTTTTTTAAATGTATTTTCATATGGGTTTGGTGGCTGTGGTGGTGGTGGTTGATTTTGGCTATGGTAGTGGTGGCGGATGATTTTGACAATGGGTTTGTGGATTTTGGTTGTGGTGGTGGTGGATGATTTTGGCTTTGGCAGTAGGTTTTGTGTATTTTGGCTATGAGTTTTGTGGTTTATGGTTGTGGTTGTGGTTGTGGTTGTGGTTGTGGTAGTGGTAGTGGCAGTGGGTTGTGGTTGTGGTTGTCATGGCTGGTGGTTTGTGGTGACTGGTGGTGATGGGGTTGTGATTGTGGTTGTGGTTTTGTTTTTTTTTGTTTGTTTTTTTTTTTCCCTATGTTGTGTTGTGGTTGCCAAAGTAGAGTGGTGGCTGTGGCAAGTGGTGGTGGTGGTTGTGGCTGTGGTTATGACTGTGGTTGATGGTAGAGGTGGTTGTGGTTGGTGCTGTGAATGTTTTTTGGATAGTGGGATATATTATTTTATCGTAGGAGATATATTATTTTATTGTGATTTTTATATTATTTTATTGTGTTGAAAACTAAAATAGACCTATTGCTGCAGCATGTGTATAGGTAAAATAGATAAAATAACTTTTGGTGGAGCTAAATTGCTAAATTTTTAACTCCACTGCTGTGGATGCTCTAACTACTAAACTCCCACCCAAGGTCGGGAAACCAATGTAGGCCGGGATCAACTTTAGCATTATCATAGCACTCAAATAGTACAACAATTGAGAGAATTGATGTACTGTAGGCCTAGGTAATAATCTGATGATTGTTGTAAAGTTAAAAATGTTGTCAATTAAGGCTAGAATGGTTACAAAATTTTCGTACCCTTCTTTTATCTCAGCCTAAGTTTTGGTCCATTTGCCATTTCGGTCATTTGCACAAATACTTCAACTTGTATGATGACTTTGACTAGCATGCAAGAAAGCATTTTTCTTTTTTAAAGGACGTTTACTTGAGTGACATATGTTTTGACATTTTTTTTATTTTTATTTTTTTGCTAGAAGTGTTTTTGTGATTTACATTAAATATATGACCCTTTTTTTCATCATGAAGATTTTTATTTTCTTTTTCTTTACTCCACTCACTATGACATCTTAGGTAAAAATGACATTAAGAGTATTAATGTACGGGATACCAAAAAAGTTCAATTTTACACCTTAAAAACCTACTTTATCTATTTTACTACTTCATTTTACAACTCTCCCAACATTTAAGTTTCTATTTTTACAAATAACTTATTAAAATAATATAAAATATACCAACAAATAATATTAAAAACTATTATCTCTTCCATCGCTTCATCTCTATCTCTACACACCATTACCACTGAACCAACTACCCAAAAACACCAAACACCACCACCACCACCACCACCACCACCTTTAAAACTCCATTAAAACACCAAACCAAACCCCTAAACCCACCATTGTAACACCAAACTTAAATCCAAACCCATAGAACAAATCACAACCAAGACCCAAAAAACCCAACAAGCAAAACACATAAGACCCACAAAAACCCAAGCGAGCAAAACCCACGATCCCACGCTGAGCAAACCACCCACCCATGCTGAGCAAAACCACCCATGGCAGCCCATAAACCATGGCGAGAAAAACCACCCACCCACGCCCCCATGAACCCGTGGCCACCCACAGCCCTGACGACCCCATGCCGGTCTGCGCCAACTTCAACAACCAAAACCAAAACCACTCCAAGAACCCTACTGATTCCGTTTTCGACTTCTCCAACGATGACTCCTTCCCTTCCTTCGGCGTTGCCGATGACGACTCCTCCTTTCGTCTCGTAGATGGCAAGCCTCCACCTAAGCCCAAGTTCGGCCCTAAGTGGAGGTTCTAGCAACAGCGCTAGCTCCCTCAACACCGTCTTGAACTCTTCAAAAACAGCATCACTCCCACGAAGCCACCTAAAGCATATCTAAATCTTGAAGAGGAAAAAAAGGTAGAGGGAAAGAGAGTGATTGAGTGACATGGGAAGAGCATGGAGCTTCTGCAATTGGGAGAGCGAGGGCGAAAAGTGACTGACATGAGGTGAATGAAGAGAGAGAAGATCAGATTTTTTTCAATTAAAATAATATTATTTATTTTACATCCAAGTGAACCGTTGGTTCTTATCAAAAAAAAAAAAAAGTGAACCGTTGGTTCTTATATTTAAGATACCCATACCTAAATGGAGCATGCTTTTTGAGGATTTGGTTATAAAATAGCAATCGGGGGTGTTTACACCCCTTAATGTTAGTGCTCCAAGAATAAACATTATTTGGTTTTTCAATGATAATTTGATATGGTTTAAAACTATTTGAAAAATATCTTGGCATATTTATTTATATTATAAAATTAGCAATAACCCCTAAGTAAGTCGAAGTATACCGATACTAAAATATTTTTTTTCAATTGACAAATTACTATTATTATTATTATTATTATTGTAAGGACAGGTTTTACCGCACAACCCAAATGGATGGACAATGGCCCAATGAGCCCAAAACAATGAATTTGTTAGAGACTGAGCTTGAGACTGAACGTTTAATGAGTTAGGAAGATAATGATCACAATAGGCTAGTTATTGGTGGAATGAACAAAACAAATAGTTTGAGCAAGAAAAGTTCTCCTCGGTTAAGTCTGAGGAAGATATGTTCTTATTTATTTTTCTTAGACTTGTACAAAAATTACAGTTCTTGGTTACACAGTAATCTTTCCTTGGTTTTTTTGATGATCCCCTCTGTAAGGGAGTTCATCCCTTATATATTTTCTCTCTTTCTTTCATCTCAGCCATCCACATGTAGATCATATTGCTAATCTTAATACTTGTCCCATCAGCACCTTTCAGAAGTCTTTGTGGGTAGTTGTAAGGCTGAAAATTACTGTTTAGGCATTACTTCCACATTAATGCGGCCAGGGGGTTAGATGCAAAACATTAAATGCGGTGATAACAGCTTTCTTTCTAGATATTTCTCAATTCTTTATTGACTCATCTCTTTCTAAAGTTTATCTTTCCCAACATGGTTGCCTGTTGCCCAATTCTTGATGGGTGATTAGACTTTAGACCTCCACTCTGTTAGCCGAGGAGGGATAGCTCCTCGGACAACGTCTCCTATTCATCATGACTAGACCTCTTCTACGGTCCAATAACCTATCTGCCTTCGCTAGTACTTATCTATCCTTGGGCTATTTAATGTCTTTGGGTGCGGCTCATGGCCCAATATCTATATTCGAGCCCTTCATCCCTACAATTATTATTATTATTATCTATATATATATAAAACCGAAGCTTTTGAAGCTCTCATAATTTTCCACATCATCACTATTTTCTTTTTCTTTTTATTTTTGATTCTTTTTATTTTAGGTTTTATATCTTATAACAATAATATTGAAAAACGTATACAAACTTGGAGGCCTATTTAAGGGCTCCATAAAACTTGATGGACAAGAAAATATATTCTAAAATAAGCCCTAATTAATACCTAACCATAATAGGAACCAAATTTGACCTAAAAAAACATTAAAAGAGCCTAAAAACAAGGAAATAAATCACCTAGACCTAAAATAACGTTTTTTGCATAAAAATACCAAAATCTCTTCTCTCCTTAAAACCCTAGCAATTACCATCTCAAAACCCTAAACTCAAAGCGTAGGTTTTGTCTTTTTCTATTTGCTTTCATATGTGCCTGAAATTTTCATTCTATCTTATTGTTTTATTATGTTTAGAATTGATTTTCTTATAAGTATTTGGGTTAATCTCTATATTTTGATAGTGTTTTTATGGGTTTGGTTTTTGAGTTGAAATTCTAATAAGTATTTTATATTGTATATGGCAGATGAAGCATCTCTATTTTTTGGAGAAAAATCAAAGCTGTAACCTATGTCTTCCAGCCCAAGGTGTGGAAGCATAAAACCCAACAAAAACTTGGTACTCTCTCTTCTCTGTTTGCAATCTCTACTACTTTTTATTTTTATTTTTTATTTTAACTTTTGCATTGCTACAAGTGTTGTAGAGGATCCTAAAGAAGTATATGTGAAGCCCTAGAAAGCCTTGACATTTAATTATGTATTATGCAGTTATGATTACAATGCGATTCAAATCTTAGTGCTTAAGACCAGCAACAAAGCCTATTGATTGTCTGTGCATGGTTTGTATCAGTTTTATATAATTATTATTTGCAGTTGTGATATAGAAATTTGAATTAGAGAACATGCAACCCTTTAATTTGAAGTTAGGAATTTGCTTTTGATAATCAAGTGTGCTATTCATAAATCACCGTTGAATTTCCAATAAATTTATACAAATTCTGAAGCACAATTATTTCTTATGATAATCCCCCTTTGGTTGTTAAATCTTTTGGTATGTGGCTATAAATTTTCCACAAATTAAATTCATTTACAAACTAAGGCACATTTATTTCTTATGATAATCCCCTTTTGGTTCTTAAAATTTTTGGTTTGTGGTTATATATCTTGACAAGTTCTAAAATTATCTTGAGCTTCTTCAGTTTATGAATCTTTGTTTTCATGGATGATTGATTTTTTTCCCCCTTCATAGGAAGGATTTTGCCTTGAATGTTGTTGGTGTAATGCTAGATGAACTACTTTGAATTTCTTCTTCAATAGGTATGATTTTATGTTTTACGGTTACAATGGCGATAGACATGGGATGAGTACCAGTAGTAAAGATGAGATAACTATAGATTTATCTCAAGATAACAATTGTGTTAAAGCAAAATTTTACATAGAAGTTAAAAATAGTAATTAATATGCAAAAAGAGAATGAAGATCAAAACTGACATGATATCTTTCTGGTAAATTGCATATAGGATCTTAGTAATAACTAGATTCCACCTTGATGAGTTGTTTGGACATAAAATTTTTCTTTATATCATTTTGATGGTAATTTTATTCTCAAATAATATTTTGCGATGAATATTGTATATTTTATGTTTATTTTGATAAGTTATGATGTTTTTTCATTTTAAATTTTATTTTAAGCAAAGTGAAATATATTCCGTGCATCGCACGGGTTAGCGACTAGTTATTATTAAAACCAAAGCCTCTGAAATTTCTACAATTTTCCACATCACCACTATTTTCTTTTTCTTTTTATTTTAAATTCTTTTTATTTTTTGTTTTATATCTTATGTATTTATTATTTTTCTTCAACTTGTAATTATCTTATCAAGTATTACAATAGTTTATTTTTTTGTTGGCTTCTCCAGATCTTGCCACATCATTTTTATTTTTTTGCTCCAATTCCAATTAGAACACGTCTCTATTTCTCTCTTTTCGTAACCCTTCTTTGCCAAAACCCACACTTCATCATTGACTCGAATAAAAGCTGCCTCCATAAACCCTAAACCTTCAACAACTCTAATGCTCCATTTGGATTGAGGGAGAGGGAGGGAGAGTAGAGTAGAGTAGATTTAGCACAAAATTAGCTTATTTTTAGCCAACTCTACTCTACTCCCCTCCACTCCCCTCCACTCCCCCTCCTTCCCTCCTCCATCCAAACAGGCCATAAACGTTGTAGCCAGCGTCTCCCTCTGCCTCCTAGAAAGCTGCTATGCCTTCTAGAGGCTTTATTCTCTCTCAGGCTACAATCTCTCCAAGTATATAATCCACTATATACATATTTTTTTTAATGTTTGCAATAGAGACTAAGGTACCAGCACAAGCAAAGGATACAGTCGTAGAGAAAAGTGAGGCTATGAAAGACACTACAATAGAGAAGGGAACACAAGTAAAGGACATTATTGTAAGCACAACTAAGACAACTGCGGATTACACAGCATCAACCACAAAGAAAGCAAAGTTGCTCAACATTTATCCATATTGGGTTTTCAATTGTTCATCGAAGCTTCCTTAACAATAGAGTATTCAAGTCATGTAGCTACAGAGCTTACAGTCAAGCTGCTAAGGATCCTATTGTAGCGACAAGAGAGAGTGCAAAAGAATAAACAACTAGGAAGAAAGAAGAAGCTGAGCGAGAATTAGAGGCTATAAGATTAGCCGAAAGAAAGGTATGTGTACCAAAATTGTATCTTTACTATTGCATAGACCTTCAATTATATGACTTTTTGAACATGAAATTCTACATGTTTACATTCATAGCTTCACAATACTAAATTGATATTTGTAAAAGTAGATCACTAATTTAAAGTTGCCACAAGACAGTATACATTTATTTAGAATTGCCAAAGAATTAGGCAGTATTAACTGTATAGATGCAAAATATGGATTATGAAAACATGTAGCGTAGTAAGAGGAGTCTTGGCAATAATTTAGATTGAATTTAGTAGCAGTAGCCAAAATTAGGCTACAGTTAATTACTGTAGCATTCATTGGTTTGTTGTAGTTCACCCTTCAATAGTGTACAAATAAACATTCTATTTGTTTGTGTTCGTGATTTGATGTTAGAGACTTTTTATTTGAACTATTTTTCCTTTGTTATTTTCTACTGTATATTTATTCTTCAAACATATTTATTCCTTTGTTATATTTTGCTCTATGGGTATTTATTGTAAAATATAGGTTAATGCACTTTTTTATTTAGTTAAAATTTTGTATTTTGTTATTGTGATTTTCATGTTTTGATACCTTTGTTGTAAGTGAATGGACAAGTGCTTGCATTGCAAGTGTCCTAGCCAACATATTCAAATAATTTTTATTTCTTAGGTTGCATCTTTCATAGTTTATGAACTATGTTTGTTTTAATTATTCGAATTAAGCCCTTCTTAATTGGAGGCTTGGAGTGACTAAACTTATTGGGAATTTCTATTGAGACCTTGCATTGAAGATTAGAACATTGGTCTGATCCCTTCATGACATTCAAGGTTTGGTCTTATCAAAATGAAAATTTTTCTAAGCAAGGAATGCTTTAGTTTCCCCACCTGTCAACTACAATCTAGCTGAATTTAATTAAGTCTTTTACTATCTTTGATGTTAGGGTGTGCTGTCAATTAGGTGTTGGAAATATAAATGTGCGCAGTGAAAAAAATTAAACGGATCTACTTCATTCGCAATTGATAATATGCACTATGTAAGTTTTAGAATATAGAACAAGAGAGTGTGTGGGGTGAATTTCCAAACCAAAAATCAGAAGTACTCGAAAACACTTTCAATCTTCACTCCAATGCCACTAACGCCCAAGATGTGTGGTCTCTCAATCAGTTATATGAATTTGTTCAAGAGAGAGTGAGAGAGTGTCCAACAATCATATACAAACCAATTCATGCACATGTAATTGTTACAAAATTCTGTATGTTTCTTTCCTAATAACTGATTATCTAATTGGGCCAGTCTTTTGGACCTTTCCAATTGGGCTCTAGTATGTGGCTTGGAGTGGGACCAAAAGGGAATGAATAAGACACTAGCTCCAATGGGCCTTGGGCTTTTCTGTCAATTCTTGACAAGTTCAAAGTTACCATTAATTATATTTAATACCACTATATAAATATAATTGTACTCTAGGCCTTATTAATAAATTATATCTCAAGACTTTATTGTACATGCAACCCCTGCGTAAAATATTCGTAGTAACACAAAGTTATTAATGTAGACTGCCACTTTGTAGATTACTACATCTTAATCATTGAGTACCCGGTCTAATCCTTTTAAGTTATTTATGAAATCCAATTTCATAAATATATACTTTAGTAATTTCTTACTAAAGTGGTTAACCATAACTCTTTGAATAAAAAACCCATTAAACTTATCTCAAGGGAATATTTTGTAACTATGAATTCCATCTTGAGAATATATGTTCCATCAACACTAAATGTGGCTGCCCAACATACTGAGGTTTTGACCGTTATATCAAAGTAACCTATATTTCATGATCAGGTCCATTATTCTCTCAGGATTAAGAATTCATGAAAATAGAAGTTGTGAGATTTATTATTCAATTGACAGTCGTTAGGAGAATAATAAATCTCACAGCGGTCCAGTTCAATATGTTTTAACTCTTAAAACATATCAACTAGAAGTCACCACTTCCATGATCAAGACAAATCATCTTAGTTAATATGTTATAGTCTTCGCAGATGAAATGCCCAATTTCATCACGGACTACGAACTAACATTCTGAGTTTACAAATAACTTATGATTTATATCTTCTGTAACTTTTCACATAAATCATATACTTTGCATCTCATGTACTATATGATAATGTCCGAATATTCATGTTATCATTATTTTAGATAATAATAAAACAACTTTGTTAAACACAATATTAAGTCATATATCATGTCATAAATCATATAATACATCGCATTATATAATAGGATTTAAGGGCATTAATCCTAACATTAAGGGTTTCATTGTACATTTTTTTTTTTTGGTAAACTAATCATTAATTAATGTACCTTCAAGCAAATTAAATATATATGATTATTATTGAATATCCCGTGCATCGCACGGGTTAGCGACTAGCTATTATTATTATTATTATTTTTGGTTTCTAGAAGTTTAGTGCTCCACATCTCCAAGTCTTTCCACGACGCCACCTTGCTCAGATGCCTTGTTTTTGATTTCCAAGTTTTATTGTTATTGTTATTTTTATTTATCTTTCTACTAATTATGATTTCTACAATTGTGGTGGATTAGGGTTGGTTAAATTGGTTGTGTTGAGGATTAATTGATTTGTTCTATATGGTGTTATGTTATGTTTGCTTTCCGTATTTTGTGCTTACAATCTATTTACCAAGTAGTGAAATTTGGCAATTTTGAGGTTTTTGTGAGTTTCTTATAAAACTTTCTGACATATTTTTTGTCATAAACTCCATAAAACCCTAGTATTATGATACGGAACACGAAAAGTTATTTGTTTTCTTGATGATGACTAAACAAAAGCAGTTGGCCAGGATTTGGAATTGGGCAAACTGTCCTCTTGGTGTAGTGCAAAAAAAATCTCATACCATACTTAATATGGTTGTATAGGAAAAATTAAAACAGTCACTAGAATGGAATTGACATTGGCTAGCTAAGATCAGCTCCTTAGCCTAGGAAAACCTTCAAGAGTTCCAGGCTTCTAGCAGCTCTAGCCTGTCCAAATGAAGATTCCAGCTATAGCCCATTCAGTCAGGTGGCGTCCTCCTCCCACGGGTTGGCTCAAGGTTAATTTCAATGGGGCAATTTTTTTCTTATGAAAACATTGCAGGTTTGGGTGTTATTATCAGAAATGAAGACGTATTAGTTATGCTGCTTTGTCATAACAAATTTCACTGCCTACCTTAGCTTGGCGTGCTATTTGGTTTGCGCAGGAGCTGGGTTTCAGGAAGGTGTAGGATAAAGGAGACTCAAAGATTATCGTTGATGCTATTAATTTGGGGAGGCTGCAGTCATCAGATTTCAGCCATATCCTTCAGGGCATCAAGATAGTCCTTCCTTTAATTTCTGATATTGTTTTTTGTCATGTTAAAAGACTTGATAATTATTTTGCTCATAGATTCGTTAGAAAAGCTAGATTTTGTGACTCTCTTTGTATCGGATGGAATCTATCCGCCAGATATCTATGATGTGTACAACAATGATTTATTATTGATTGAATAATTTTTTTGGCCCCTAAAAGAATGGAATTGACAACTTTGAATTGTTGGTGTTGCAATCAATGAGGCAACTGTTGACTTGATCTTTCAAGTTGATTTTTTTTAGATACAAAATAGAAATTTTATTCTAACATAATCTAAGTGTGTATGTGTGTGAAACTCTCTTGGAGACTTGAATTCTGGTCCTTACCCCTCACATCCCACAAGCACTTATACATGTGGAGTGACCACCACACCTATTAGTTTCCCAATGATGTATCATGTATATAATTAAGAGTCATTTTAATGGGTGTCCTTAAAGCAATTGTTAATAAATAATTTTAGAAAAGTTTTGACATCACTTTTATGAGAAAGATAAAAAAAACCTTCAAAAAAATTAATTGTTTTTTTTTTTTTTCTCATAAAGAGTTTCTAAAAATATATTCTAAATGAATATCTTTAAGATATCCGTTAATGATTTCCTACAACCAATATTTACCCCTTTTCATTCTAAAATATATATATATATATATATATATATATTTACCCCTTTCGAAAAACATATGCATAGATTAGACATATATAGAAAGTATAATTCGAGGCATTGAGATTCGAGACAACTTGAATAAGATGAGAAATTTCGTTTTGATCCATGTAGATCACACTATTAAAACCAAGTTTCTCAAAAAAAAAAAAAAAAAAAAAAAAAAAACAAGACTTGTGCTTGTTCGACCAAGATTTCTGTGAACTAAACAATGGGCCGGTTCTAAGCGTCGAACCTATGTACAAAGATTTCTAGCTATTGTCTAACAAGCTTACAATAATTGAGCTACATATGAATCTTGATATACTTAATGAAAACATAGTATATTTATTCAATTGAAATGTTAGATATTATCAAATTTAAAAGCAATCACAAAATATGTCTTCTTCTTTTTTTGGGTAGTTTGGCTCTCTCTAAAAGTAAATAATAATTTTTGGTGAAAAAAATTATACTAAAATCAGATTAATTCATATTGTAACTTTATGTACTTAAAATGATTGAATGAAAATTTTATAAATTATTTGTTTATTATGCAATCATGCTTCATACTTGAAGATTAAAATATATTTAATGTCGTTCTTTAGTTATAATTTATTGTTCTCTATTCTTTTAATAAGCATTGTGAAAATAACTTTAAAAATTATTAATTTTTTTAATGAAGATATCGTTATCTATTAAGATTTTTGGTAAAGAAAGATATATATATATATAATTAGCCCACAATGAATTGTGTGTTTCTATCTTAATATAAATTTAATACGATTTTTTATGGGTGATTTGGAAAAAAAAAATCATTCTTATAAAATAGGGGTATATATATAGTTCAAATTAAATTATCATTTTCCTTTCATGTTTCCTTACCAAACACAAAGAGAAAATATGATTCTAATAAAAAAAAAGAAAAAAGAAAGAAAGAAAGTTTATTTAGTTACTATTTTATCTTTCTACATTTTCATAATTTTAACCAAACATAATGGAGAAAATAAAAATATTTTTGTACTCCTACATTTTTTTTTTTTCCCTATTCTATTCTACCATTTTTTTCCCTAATTTCCCGGTTGTTCGTACCAAATAGATCCTCACTACAACTAAAGAGCAAAGAGGGGTGTACTTTGAGTCTTACCATAGAAGAAAAAGGGGTGTGATGAAAGCAAAAATAAAAGACCTTTCACTCAAATATTATATGGAAATTTTTTTTAGAAAACTTTTTAGTGTTTTTCTACCTTGTAAATGTAAAAGATTAATTCATCAATCCATTTTAAAATAGGGCAACATCAATATTTAAACAAAGGTTAACCACCAAAAATTATATTATTTAAATAATATTAAAAGTATCACTCCCAGCTTTTTTATTTTTATTTTTTCAGAAACTATCACACCAGCACTTAAAAGGAAAAAAATAATCACATCCCCTTTAAAAAATAATTTCTTCTTTCGTTCACGGGTTTTTACAATTTCTCTATGATCAAACAGAACCAAAAACTCAAAAAAAAAAAAAAAAAGAAAAAAAAAAAAAAAAATCCCCATTCAGCTGCCTCTCTGTTGCCTACCATAAAAATCGCCACTCAAAACACCACCGCAACCCTCCATTTGAAATTCCACACTTTCCATGAAGTTAAAAGAAAAACTGTGAAGAAAATTTCTCCTAATATGAAAAATACACAAACATCTATATTGAATGTTCAAATATGTGTGTAAAACACTATGAACATTTAGATCCCAATTAACAAATTACCATTTCAATCTTAATATCAAACAATGTATGTGCGGAAAATGAACATAATCTTATAACAGAATTGATAAACAATTTAAACTAAATAAAATTACGTCCACAGCAGATATTAAATGGTAAAGATTAAGGGAAGCGAGATGCAAATACAAGGACAACACAACGATGTGTTATCGAAGAAGAAATCGAAGCCCTCGGCGTAAAATCTCTTTGCCGCCCTCCAAGCGGTTTATAATCCACTAAAGAATGAAGTTGGGATACATGAACATTAGAAGACCCTCCAAGCCTAATCTACCTAGTGTACCTAAACCCTCCAAACTTCTTGCTTCAACGAAGTTACGCCAAACTTTTGTCTTCTTTAGTTTACCGGATTTTGCTATAGCCCATAGCATCAACCAATAACCATTGGTCTCTTCCTAACTGCTTCTCAAAGCACCAAAAAGCCTTCTCACATATGTGGATATGGTGAGAAAAAGATTCGGCTAAGAATCTTTCAAGGATGTAACAATAGAGAGGGTGAGAGTAGAGGAATTTGAAGAGTCTCTATGTAAAGATTGTGGATGAGTCAATCTTATTTTTCTCTAGGGTTTCTCTCTCAAAATTCTCTCTGGAAGCTCTTTACATTTCGTAGGTATAAGGATCTATATATAGTGGTGTGTATTTGAAATGCGAAGAGTCATTTTTCCAAAACAGAGCTGGCTGGCGACTTGGCCTCACGACTTGACTGAGTCGCGAGTTCAAGCCGTGAGCTAACTGAATGGCTAGTTTGGACTTTTTGTCTTATAGTGTTACAGCTAGCACGACGGTTCAGCTTCTCTGCACGCTTTACTCGTGTGCATCTTTTGGCGGCTTGTCAGTCACGAGTCCTTGCTTCACTGCACAATTTTGAGCATTTTTTCACACTCTCTCACGCACTATCCTTACAAGATTCCCACCTAAATACAGGATTTCTAAATGCTGAATTATAAGCAAATTTGGCACGGAATGAAGCCAACAAAATGGTTGATCAAATTCAACCTTACATATATCTGTATCATGATAAAGCTATCTTAAGAACTCTAAAATATTTCAATCTAAGAAATTAAGTCTTAGCTAATCAAATTTCGTCAAACATTGCCCAAGTCCAAGATTCCTACATTTCATCACAAGCACTAGATAAAAAAAAAATAATAAAAAAAATAAAAAAAATGGAAAAAAACCAAGAATTTATTTTGAACAAGGTAGACCTAAGGCCAAAAAACAAATAAATCTCCTTTGTGAAATATTTGAAAGGCCACTTCTTCAGTAGTGCCTTTTATTTGAGTACTGTGTTAGCCACAACTTGATACAAACTCCACTCCTATTGTGCGACAGATAATAAATTAAGGTGTCAAACATAAGAGAAAGAAAACATTTCAAACAATTACATCTCTGATTCTATTTATGTAATCAGAAATTGAAAATGAGGAAAAAAAAATTCAGACTAATTCTCATCTACCCTCTTTGATAGCCTTACCAAGCATGGTTTTAGAAGAACTAGCAGGTAAATTATCTACGAAACCCACCATGCTTGTACTTTCTGAATGGTCGTAATAGATGCTAACGGTTCCTCTACCTGCATCATCATTTCTTAAGCTTCTTGTATCATCAAATTTCCAGTCAGTCAAATATCCAGGCTTTGAGGTTACGGTGCTCACTTCAATATCTCCTAAAAGCATTGCCACCACTCGTGACATTGATGGCCGTAATGTTGGGGATGTTTGCGTGCATAAAAAGGATACTCCCATCACTCGTTTTACTTCCTCCTCATTGAATTCTGACAATCTAGCATCCACAAGATCGACTTCACAGTTGTTTTCATGTAGTTGCCAAGCCTGAGAAAGATACATGTGTTACCAGGCTACATAATATAGTATATAGGCAGCAACAATGAGCATTCTATTCTTTGCAATGAGTTAATTCTCTAATGGTTTTCAGAATATATATAGTACAAAGGTGGTGAAGGGAGAAATCCAATTGTTCAAATATGTCAAGGAGTTCAGCATATTCTGAAGGTATTGGCTGTGAAAATTCTAATTGTCTCAATGAGAACTATATTTTTGTAGAACACCTAGACAAATCCAGCTGCTTTCATGATTGCACATTTGCATCTCATGCATCCATGCATTATAAAGTGCACTCTTGAATCTCAGGTCATCTCAGGTCTTTGTGTCTGTGTATATATATATATTTACATGTTTGAAATGCTTGATTAATTAGGCTTCATGTGTTGTTTCACTTTTTGTTTAATAAAAAAAATTAGACAATGCTTTGTTTATGTTGAATTACAATTATTTTAATTCTTTCACACGGTGATCTCTAGTCTTCTTGTAGAAATGTGATGTTATGATCTTTTTTCTTTTCTTTTACAAAAAATTTATGATGTTATGATGCAGAAATGTGATGTTATGATCTCTAGGCAATATTATGAATAAATGTTATTAAGTTTTTTTTTTTTTTTTTTTTTTGAGAATCTAATGTTATTAAGGTTGTTTTGTGGTAAATTGCTTATATAGCCTATAGACACTGGGAGACATGAGGACCGGGTGGGGGCTGGCAGGAGCGGCCCAAGGGCTTTTGGGGTTTAAAGATGTTTAAAACGAGACATTTAATATATTTAAATTTAATTAAATAATATTTTTTTATATTCAAAATCTATTCCTCAAAATTCTTTAGATGCAAAAATTTAGTTTTTTTTAATGGATTTCTTGTTCAATTGTGAGATGATCATTTAATTTTTTTTAAAATTTTTTATATATTTATTTATATTTTTACCTTTTAAATTATTATGTTGTGCGCATTACTAATAACAAATTATACTAGTAACAAATTATCTAGGGAACCCTTTTAAAACTTAATTAATTTTTTCACAAAACATAAAATTTTTGTTAACAATTAGTATATATATAAAGCTACAAAGATTAAAATAAATAAAAACAAAGAAATTAGTGGACATTGGTACGCATACACTTTGCTATTTTGCCACTTTTTTTTTTTTTTTTTTTTTTTTTTTTTTTGTATTTGTATTTGATAATCAATTGAGTAATGCTACATTTATAATATTTTCACAAAAATTTCAAAACAAATTATATGCGGTAATATGTTATTAATTAGTTCTAATTTAGGCTCACTACTGATATCACTTTTTTTTACCTCTAATGATTTATTGTGAAATATTTTAGACCTACTATTACTCTAAAAAATTTCTTTTAAGTAATGCTAAGTACAGAAAAATTTCATAACATTTCTCAATCAGCATAACAAAAAATTTAAACTAGAGATTGTGGGGAGTATGAGCCCATGTGTCAATTGGCATGTTAATTTAAGAATGTTGTAAAATTATTATAACATTTTGTTGTGTCTACTACATTACTAATTTTTTTTTTATCTATTAGGTAATATTTGGGGTCTAATTAATAATTTTATAGGTATAAAACTATTTCTATTGGTTAAAATTATTGTCCTTGATCCACTCTTTTTGTGTGTGTGTGTGTGTGTGTTGCTGAAATTGTCCTTGTTCCACTGGGGGGCCTTAAACGGCCCTAATTGGCTTAATCATAGGGCCCCTGAGGGGCGGGATGAGGCTTACCCTTTCCCAATCCATGACTTAGTATCTGGACTGAAATAGGGAGACACAGATTATAGGTCTTGTACCATGTATTGCTTTTGTCATTTTCTAATTTAAAATGTGTTTAGGACTAGAGTAGTGTAGCTTTATTTTTAGAAATTAATTATGATAAAAAGCCATTTATTTTCATCTTATTAGAGAATCAATGCTTCATTTTTCAATTTAGTGCAATTTTGGGGTTTTCTTAATTAATTTTTTTCATATGCATAAATTAAGTGATAACTCCATATAGCTGTAAGTTGCAATATTTAGGAAGGAAAAGATAATTAGATAATCCTTAGCATTAGTTAAGCACTAGCCAGAAACTAAAATTTTGCTAACAAAATCCAAAAAAAAGAAAAAAAAAAGAAAAAAAAAAAAAAAACTAGCATTGGATAGCTACAAGACAGCATAAACATCTTTGAACTACATTGCATAGTGAAAACAATTATATATATATATATATATATATATTCTAATCTTCTATCTCCAACTCAAATGTCTATGCATCCAATCAAAGAAAGAAAACAACCTTCTGCATGCAACAATACATAATATATATGGTTCATACCCATTCAAGAAGATATGTCTTTTCTTCTTCTAAGCTTGAGTCTGAATTTAGCCTCCCACTAACAATCTCTAGAGCCACAATGCCAAAGGCAAACACATCGGTCTTCTCTGTAAGGTGTCCACGCATGGCATATTCCGGTGCAAGATATCCACTGAATCAATAATACAATCATTAAATAAAATAAAATATTATATAATTCAAAGAGACAAGGAAACTAGCTAAGCTTCCGGGGTCTTACATGGTCCCTGCAAGGCCAGTGCTTATGTGACTCTTGTTATCATCATATAGCTTGGCCAAGCCAAAGTCTGATATTTTGGGGATAAGATCAGAATCAAGCAAGATATTACTGGCTTTCACATCTCTATGTACAATTCGAGGTCGTGACTCCTCATGAAGGTAAGCTAAACCTCTTGCTACACCCAAGCATATAGCGTAGCGTGTTGACCAATTTAGATTCAAACTTCTTTCCCCTGTCTCATGCAAGCATAAAAATTTAAACTACTTACTATACATAAATATTTATGCATATAAAGTGAGATAGAGCAGCAACAAAGATGTGTTCATATACCAAATAATGCTTGATCAAGGCTTTTATTCTCTAGATACTCATAAACAAGGAGTCGTTTATTTGCCTCAACACAACATCCATACAATTTCACGAGGTTTCGGTGTTGCACAGCAGATATAATAGCAATTTCAGTTACAAACTGGTTCTTTCCTTGGTGTGATGCAGCAGACAGTTGCTTCACAGCAACTACTCTTCCATCATTAAGTGTTCCCTATATTGCATTGAGTTTCAAACACAAATATTAAAGAAAATAATTAAATGATAAATCGTTACTCATCAAGAGATAATTCTGATCTATTAGTGTATATAGAAAAATGAGAACCTAGCCAACGAGGGAGGGTGGGTGGCTCCAATATATGTAATTGACACTTCTTTTCTCATTGATGGCTCAAATACAATCAAACTATGTCGAACAAAATTGCATCATATATATTTATTTCCAGAAAAATTTACGTGGATAAAACTCAATGTTATTGTTGTTTTGTTGAGGGATGGCTATTTTTACCTTGAAATTGTGGGCAAAATCTAACAGCTTTTAATTTTTGACTGATACTATTTAAAGGAAAGTATTTGATAAGAATGAACACAAGAATTTACGTGATTCGGCAAACTGCTTACCTCCATAGTAACAACAGAGAAATTTCACTATAAAAATAGAAAGATACAATATTACACAAGAACACTTTTAAGAAACTAAAATCTCGATTACACCCTAACTCTCTCTCACAAAAGAAATAATAAGACTAAAAGCTAACTACCTCTCTAATTCTCTATTTTCTTATGCGGCTGTAGCCTAATAGGTTATTTGAAATTCTCATACAATTTCCGCACAAAAAAATAACCTCTAATATATTTACTAATATTAGTCGGCTAGTGTGGTCTCTTATTACAACTTGTATCTGGTTTAGTTGAACGAATTGGGCTTGGCACTTCATAGACACATGGGCCCACCTCAACAAATCTCCACTTTGGCTTGAATTGATCAAGCTACATGAGCAAACTCCTCCATCGCCTCCACCTTAGCCCTTAAGGGCTATCAATAGCTACAAACACCAATCAGGTCCAAGTAATGCTTGAACTTGTCAATTGGAACTATCTTTTTCAACTTATTTGAGACATTCTCTTCCTCTCTTTGTGAGTAATCCTTAGCCATTAACTATGCCTTGAATTTTTCATCTTCATTTTTTTTTTTTTTTTTTTTTTTTTTTTTTTTTTTTTTTTTTTTATAATGCTTCTTTCTTGAGGTATACCCACTTGCAATCAATAGTTTTCTTTCCCTAGGGCAATTTTAATGATTCCCAACTCTTATTCTTCTGTAGTGACCCCACCTCTTCTTCATCCTTGTAAGACGATGGATCTCCACTGCTAGTTATAAGAGTAAAGCTAACAATGTCTTCAAAATCATCTCTGTGGTGCTTTATGAATACGTTTTTCTCTACCTTCAGCAATTGAATAAGGCTCTTCTTGTTACTGCTGTGAATCATTATCATTATCATCACCCTTACCACCAGGTGAACTATTCTTGTCAAAGTCCACCTCAACAGTTAATTTCTCCTACAAGCTATCATCACATGCCTCTGCTTCATTTTGTTTCAACATAAATGCTTCATTAATATGACATTTTCTTGACTTTCAATCCAATTTAGAATGTTCTCCACTCTGCACATGCACATAAGCTGGACAGCCAAAGATTTTTAGATTCGAATAATCAATTGGTTTACTTGATCAAACCTCTTCTGGAATCTTGAAATCTATAGCTAATGATAGAGATCTACTAATATTAAAAAAAAAAAAAAAAATCAACTCGTCACCTATCATTTTTAGGTAACGAATGCTGTTTTGTCATCATATGTGTTTGGCGACGAAATAAGTACATATTGTGACGAAAAGTTTCGTTACCATAGTCCACTTTTGTTGTAGTGAATAATGAAGCTTGCTATGTTGACTATCTCTGCCCAAAACACCTTAGACAACCCTACATTCAATTTCATGCATCTGGCTCTTTCTGCTAAGGTTCCGTTCATTCTCTCTATAACACCATTTTCCTGTGGAGTTCCTTTAACTGTGAAGTGACGAGTAATTCCTTCTAATTTACAAAATCTTATGAATTCTTTATCTCTATACTCCTGGCCATTATTTGTTCTAAGGTATTTTATTTTTCTGCCTATCTGATTTTCAATCTGTGCTTTCCACTTTTTGAATATGCCAAACACATTAGACTTATGATATGATTCATAAAATAAAATTCATACCTTTCTGGAGTAGTCAACAACGAAACTAACAAAATACTGAGAACAACTATGAGAAGAAACTGAAACTGGACCTTAAACATCTGAACGAACGCAGTCAAGAACTCCTTTACTTGTATGGGAGTCTATCTTGAAACTAACTCTATTCTGCTTCCCATACACATAATGCTCGCAGAAATCTAGCTTGCATAACTTCACCCCCTTCAATAAACTTCTCTTGTACAACTCTTTAATAACACGTTCACCAATATGGCCAAGTCGTATATGCCATAATTTTGTGTCATTAGTGCTAGACTCTACTGTAGTAGTGACTGCAACTCTTCCTATAACTATGTTCCCAATCAATCTATAAAGCATACTTACTTTTTTTCCTTCCATCACTATCAAAGCACGTTTGGTAATCTTCTTGATTCCACCCTTTGATGAGTATGAATAGCCCAAACCATCCAATACTCCTAAAGAAATTAAATACTTCCTAATATCTAGAACATGTTTGACATTACTAATAACTCCCATAACTCCATCAAACATCTTGATCCTCACGGTACCAATCCTAATAATTGGGCATGTAGCTTCATTACCCATTTAGATCATACCACTGTTGGAAGGCTTATATGTGTTAAACCAATCTTTCTTTGGGGTCATATGATACAAGGATGCTGAATCTAAAACCCAAGATTCCGATTGAACATTGTTCCCTAATGAGACTGAAAGTAAATTTGCACCAACTTCATTTTCATTTGATGTTTCTTCAGCAGCACTAGTTGATTCTAGGGGCTTCTTTTCATTCCTCTTCTCCTCTAAATGCTCTTTCAACTCTTTACACTGATTCTTGTAGTGTCATTTCTTGTGACAATAAAAGCACTCTACGTCTTTCTTTGCACGTGATCTAGACTAAGATTTGTTTTCGTTGGATTTTGACTCGCTTCTACCCCGATTGCTCAACTTTGGCTTTACAATGAGTCCATCAGTTTGAGAACCATCTTGCTTCATCTTTATGCGTGACAAGAGAGCACTAGTCACCTCATCAAGTACTACAGTCTCTTTCTTGTACATCAATAATCAAAATATGTAGGAAGCAATGCTAATAAGAGTAACGCTTTATCTTCATCCTCATAATTGATGTCGCAGAAGCTTGAAGAAAGCACACACAATACTCTCTTTAATGGACAGAAACTAAACTGTTAGTTTCGAGGTAGTAAACCATGAATCCATGAAGGGTTCCTTGAATCCATAAGGTGATAAAATTGAAATCCACCAGAGAAGAAAATTGACAAAACGTCTGTGTTTATTGATAATAATCTGAAAATTGAATTGCCTTTGGTGGCTACAATGCATTTAAGTAGTAAAAAGAAAATCTAGGGTGTCTAGAAACCCTAAGGCGGCTAGGAAACTCTAAGGCGACTACAAAAACATATAAAACCCTAATTTGACTAACTAAATTAAAAGCACCTTAAAAGAAGGAAATAAATAACGTAAATCTAAAATTAAAAAAAAAAAAAATTGCCTAAGAATGCTAAAATTAAATATTTTAAAAAATTAGATATTAAACCATGTTCTACATCAATAATTCACCCCAAAACTTGACAATTAGGTGTTCAACATGTTAAATGTGTTGAGATGCTCCAACAGATCTGAACCCTCCTTCATATGCAAACTATACAGTTGCTTCTTCACGTACAACTTGTTCGTTAGATTATTTCTCATATCCTTCTAGTTTTCCCAAATTTTCTTTGCGGTCTTTGCCTCTAGGATGTTGTGAATGATCTCATCACCTAGGTTGAGACGAATAGCGCTAGCTGCTTTCTCATCCATCTCTATCTATTCTTCATTCTTCATATTTTCCAGTTTCTTCTCCTTCCTAAGCAAGGCCTTATGAACTTTTTATTGAATTAGGAGATCCTTCATCCGCCTTTGCCAAAGGGAAAAATTTCCCTTATCACAAAACTTCTCTACATCATACTTTGTACTTGACATCTTTACTATAATTAAACAATTGAATCCTCACCTTACTCTGATACTACTTGTTGTACAAATAGCACCCCAGGACTTAATCAATAACAGCAAAATAGGCATAAATTGAATAATAAGCACACACAATGAACACAAAAATTTACGTGGTTCGGCAAATTGCCTACCTCTACGGTGAGGACAGAAATATTTCACTATACAAGAACACTTTCAAAAAACTCAAATTCTAATTGCACCCTAACTCTCTCTCACAAAAGAAACAATAAAACTAGAAACTGACTGCTTCCCTAACTCTCTATTTTCTTATGCCACTGTAGCCTACTAGGTTATTTGGGATTTGTACAATTTCCGCACAACACAAACCTCTAATATATATACTAATATTAGTCGGTTAGTGTGGTGTCCTATTACAACTTGTATTTGGTTTAGTTGATCGAATTGGGCTTGGAAATTCATAGCCACACGGGCCCACCTCAATAGATAAGAAGAAGAAACAAGAACAGATCGGGCCAAGAGAAGCATCCAAAGAAAACAAGAGTAACTGTAGATTAAAAGAAGAACAAAATGACTGTAGTTTTCTTATATGTTAACTAAAACAACTTTTAGTTCATTTGCTGTATTAGTTTTGTTATTAACAAGCACGTGTGATAGTTAGTAATCACTATTAAACACGTGTTAGTTTTTGGCGATTAGTTTCTGTTTTCTTCCTCTTGTACAGCTTATGTATAAGCTCTTGTATTGATTTGTAAATTAATCTAACAATCATTTTTACCAAAATATCTTATTGGTTTTGCTTCATGAATAATTTCTCATCTTCATTTGTGTGATTGTTTCGTTGTGTTATCCATACTGCAATTGAATTTAAATAAGTATATACTTGGACTTGATATTGATTAATTGGTTAAAATTAATAGAAAGACGATGTAGGGGTCTAAATATAAGTTTGAATAACGATAAAAATAAAGGAAGGAATTAATGAAATGAAAAACATATGATGTTGCATGCTGTCATCTGTTTGGAAACTGTAACATATGTACAACATCTCGAAGCTTTTAATAGATGGTCAAATTAAAGGCACAGACATGGACTCACTCGAGTTCTTAATAGAATAAAGAGTTACCTTATAGACAATTCCAAATCCTCCCTCTCCAAGCTTGTTAGCAGGAATAAAATCATTTGTAGCTATCTTTAGTTCAGAGAAGCTGAAAGTGAATGGTCTAGCATCTAGTCCTAAGAGATCTGCAATTGAAACATAAAGACAAGTCGTAATCTGTAGTAACCATATATAGTGTCTTTAGCGGCTAGAATATATTGGAAGTTGGTCATACCCTGAGGCTTTATCAGTACACACAAAAGGGGGGCAGGCTAGATGGGGGGCGGGGAATATATATGATCAACAAGACGCTGCTTGTAAGTACATTATACTCGCAGTTCCTAACTACATGCATAGAAACTAAAAAGTTGAACATGTACCAGCAGTTTCTTCTATTTATGGTTCGTCTAAAAACTGTCCAGTCAGCTAATTAACTCGTATTAATTGTATTGTTGGGGGAGATAAACACGTTAGGGCACTTCTTTGAATAATTATTATAACATATATAGACATACTTTAACTTAAAAAATTTTAAGCTTAATGAGTATGTGTTCAATTATGTTATATTAATCATTTATTCTTTTTAATATTATTATTTAATGTGAGACTTCACTCACACGTGTATACCCAACATGTATGACAGAGAGATTGAAAAGGTTTCAGGACAAATTCCTTTATGTAGTTATTGTTTGTAAATAAACATGAAATTGATACACCGGATTTTGTACTAAATAAAATATGCAGCATACAAAGGTCAACTTACCAATGAACTACTGAATTAAAAATATAGAATCACAACCACCATCATTGATGTGCAATATAAGATTTCTGGCTTACCATCATAATCATTGGTTTGAAGATTTTTTCTTCTTCTGGTGTTGAAGAAAACCATGAAAACAAACAGAAAGCTTAATACTCCAACAGCACCAACAAATATAGCCACAATTAGACCAATCTTATTCTTCTTGTTGCTCGAAGGTTTCTTACTAACATTGGGTATAAAATCTATACAAAAGCAAGGCATGGTCAAAAACATAATACTAGTGTGTGACTTCATGTGAGAAAAGCAGTACATCTTCTAAATTGCATTTATAGACCTTTCACCATGTTACCTGAGGTAGCACTGATGGTTGAAATAGAAGGTCCATAAGTTCCTATTACAGGTGTGCAGCATGTCCCTTTTCCAGCCCAAAATAGATGAATTTCAAGGTAGTTTTCGGATACCTGAACCTTAAAGTGCTTTTGAACAGCCCGGAGAGAGAGTCCACCGGCCTCCCTTTTTATGTCAAAATCCTTTAAAACAAGATCCCCCTGAAATTAAAAAAAAAAAAGAAATTCAAAACTTAACTAGAAACACAAACAAGGATTAAAAAAATAGGAGGAAAAAAAAAAAAAAACACGATAGGGGAGACTCACGTCAAAGTTTTCATTCAATACGTTGACCATTTGTTAGGGACACATTTAGGATTTCAAAAGTAACTAGTCTAGTTGGGGTTTTGGAAATTAGTTAGGTAAATATTATAATAATAAAAAACCCACAAAGTCAATTGCAATATTAATGAATCACTCAACAACAGTTCAGGGTAAAATTACAGAGAAAAAGGTAGATATTGAAATGGTTTGAACCCTTGCATTGCAGGTCATGGTTTTCAAGATCGTCATTCAATCCTAATTACTATTTTTGCTAAAATTGTAAGTTAAGAGCCCTAAAATTCCTCATTAAAGATATATACAATGTCAAGTTATTTTTTATTATTAGAGGTACATTCTATTAGTGTTGGCAATCGTGCTACCATGTAGAAACCAAATCACAATGGTTTGACCACCATCCATAAAATATGGTGCACATTGAGATTGAAATCTCGCAGTCATGGAACATGTAAAATCCTTATACATGTGATCCAAAAGGATCATGAACTTATAATACTCCAACTTTTCTTGCATCTTGGTGATTACATTTGTAGCTACTATCACTCACCGTATGTTCTAAACATTAACATAACGATACTAACAAGTATTTTTGCTATATCATGTGTCTAAAAATTAAAGCAAATAAAATAACGAGCGCATTTAAATTTTATTCTACGAACTTACACAGTTCACTAGGATGAAAATTATAATACTCAAATTTCCTTCAAGTGTATTGTTGTGCTTATTGTGAGTTGGAAAATTCCATGATAATGTGAACTATCAAAGGTGTATATATTCAGTCAACAAACCCAAAAACACCTCTTCATCCTCATGCCACACTCCATTAACATCTCTTAGGCCCTTAATGAAGTTCTTCCTCTTTCTTTGAGTTTGTAACCCATGGTAAACTTTGTATTCTGATCTCCACTTTGAATCCTTTGAATCCAAGACCATTGATGCCTCATCTTTTCTTCCTTATTGTATAAGCTATTCAACTCAGCTTTTAGACAAGCCACCTCTTGATAATCCCCTATTTTGACCGAGTCCTCCTCTGCCCTCCATAACCGATCCTTAGTCTTCTTTATATTTTTCTGCACGTTACCAAAATGGTCTCAACTCCAAGCTTTCAACATCCTCTTACACCTTTTCAATTTCTTTGTTGCAACAAAAATATGAGTACCTTCAGGAGTACAATCCCATGCTTTAGTTATTATATCTTTGCAACCTGAATCTCTGACCCACATCGCCTCAAATTGAAAAGGCTTCCTTCTCCATTTTTGATTTTCCTCATTAACATCATGTGACAGGATAATCGGACGATGATTTGAAGTGAAACAATTGAGATGTTTTACCCTACCCGTGGGGAACTTTGACAACCACTCATAGTTTGCAACTCCTCGATCTAGCCTCTCCCATATCAACTCACACCGCTGACGGCCATGCCAAGTAAAATTTGGACCTAGTTATCCTAAGTCCATAAAATCACAGTGGTCTAAAACATCTCTAAACATCTGCTTCAAATTATGAGCCCGAGGGACACCACCCTTTTTATCTTGCACCTCTAGTAACTCGTTAAAGTCACCAAAGCTACACTACAACAATTTTGGTTTTGAAGTCAATGTGCATAACAGGCTCCATCCTTCATTTCTTCAACTAGTATCAGGCTCCCCATAGAACCTAGTCAATCTTCATGCAGTTTCCGAACCACCATGAACAATTAAATCAAAATGATAATTCGAAAAACTATATACCCAAACATTTGCACTTGCTTTCCAAAGAAGTGCCAATATATCCACTCCCCGACCATCAGTCTGTATAGTGAACAAACCATCAAAGTCTATCTTATCACGAATCCATTCCATCTGCTACTTATCTAACCATGTTTCAGACAAAAACATGATCATGGGATCTTGTGCTTGTACAAAGTCGACAAACTCCTGAACTGCACAGTGGTTCCTAAGCCCGCTGCAGTTCCCCACTAATAGCTTCATTGATATTAGTGGAATTGGACACCAGCCTCCACCGCTGAATCTATATTGTTTGATATTGTTCTCTTCCTATGACTATCCTCTTCCTCCATATCCTCATTTGGTTCTTTCCTCGATTGCTTAGCTAGCAAAGACTTCTTTAGCTCGATAGGCTTCCCTACAAGACTCTGTTTACGTGCTACACGAGGAGTTCTATACTTTAAAGTAGAATTCTTTAGGAATTGGACTGAGCCCATGACCCGAAAGCCAACCAAACTCGTTTATGCATCTGAATTCGTAGATGTGAGTCTCTCCTCGCTACCTACTTCCATATTATCAAATTTTGTCAACTCCCCATCAATATCTGCCAATTGTTCCTAAAAATCCTGAACTTGACTTTTATTAACCGATTTGGTATCCACTAAGTTAGGGAAACAAGTCCCTAAAGAATCCTTGTTATCCTTCGCAGTACCTTGTGGGCGAGAACTTACTATAAACTAATCACCCTAGTCAACTGCCACCACACTTCCGCCTTCCATGGTGCCTCGCCGCCCCTTGTCTACCATGGGTACCGTTGCAATAACCCCCACCACCCCCCCGTTCCCCTTTTGCGGTTATGACTTATTACAAACTCAGCCTCAGTACTTGTAGTATTATTGTCATCTCCACTATCCTCCTCATAAACTGCCACTCGGCAAACTGTTTTTCGCGAAGGATTTGACATGCTTGCACGCAGCCACGAACCAAACTGTTGATCCCTTCTTTCGTGGACCCTTTCCTTTTTAGCCAAGTAGGGCAATCCTTATCATGGTGAGTAAGTCGTCCACACTAGTAAAAAATGTTTGGCAATCTCTTATATTTAAAACTCATCAAGCTCTCTTTACTACTTCTCAGAGCAATTTTTCGACCTTTTCATAAAAGCTTTGAAACATCAATAGCCACCCTAACTCTCATAAAATTACATCCCTCACAATCTCCACTACCCATCTCACTCTCATCCAAGTCTCCTACAACCGAAGCAATATCCCTCGCCACTATCACAGTTAAACTCCCAACAGGGAGATCGTGTATTTGAACACAAAGACTAGCTTTGTCAAAGACAAGACTCCTCACATCCGTATGCTTCTTAGCCTTTTTCCACGCCACCAGATGTTTATCAAAAGACCATGGCTCTCCCATCATAACTTTTTCCACGTTTGACGCATCCGTAAAAGCGAAGAAAACCCTATAATTCCCCATTTCTCTCACTTCAAACCCCCTTCTTGGTATGCCACTGCGACTGGAATGTTCGTGCAATTGCCTCCATACTCAGCACTCTCCCAGTAAAAAATCTGGCCGCAATAAAATACTCCCTTTCGACCCCGCTATCTTTAACTAAATATTTGCTTCCCTCGGACTCCAATAGTGAAAAATTCTTCCACATAGCAGACAAGTTCCCCATTCTGACTCACTTACAAAAATAGTTTCACTCGTTCTCTACAAGAAGAAGGGAGAAAACTAGAAGCCTCACTCAAAAGCAGGCATGGTTTTCTACTAGCTGTTAGGGTTTCGAGAGAGCCCTAGGTCAGAGAAACTTTTAGCTAAAATGCAAAACACTTAATGCTTTGTCCAAAGAAATATACTTATATATAGTATAGTGAAAAAAAAATTGTAACAAAAAACTTATTTATTTTTCATTTTAAAAATAAAATCTGTAATTCTAAAATAGTTCAATATTTAGGTACAGACCTGGATATAGATATCAAAAACACGCCTCCCAAGACTTCTCCACGTGGCCGTGTTTAGAAAAGCTATTTCTGCAAACTGAAGTGTAACATTGTAGTTGCCATTCTTAAGTCCCAAACCATAGTATCTTAATGATGAAGGAGAGAGTCGAGCTGTCTGGAATAACTTTGAATCTAAAGTATTTGTGAATTCAGAATTATTCGAATTGTTATATTGATATAGAGTAGTGTAGACCTCTGTCCCCCCCATAAAATATCCAGCATTGGTAACTGCCCACTTTCTCGTGTTAGTCACATAATATGTAGTTTCATTAAGGCTATCATTATCCCTCTCATATATAATCCCAGTAGATGAAGTAATTTGAGGACCACCACACTTAATTGCAAACTCAGAATCTGAAACTCGAAATAAGAGAAGAACTTACTGCTTTGTAGGCTAATAAAATTTACAAGTTTGCATCACAAATTCTCAATTGTGTTTAGAAGCAAGTTTTGTATTTCAACATTGTACATGCATCTTGAATGTAGAAACCTAATTCAAGTCTAGTAGTCTATTACCAAGAAAGTAAAATATAAGCTATAAAATAATGTAATACATTTTTAAGTTGAACTTCTATATTAATTTTGCTAATCTTTTGATGCGTTGTATCATTCATCTATTTTCAACAATTTTCATTTCTTTTTTATTCTTTTTTCTATTATTCTTACCTTTTTTGTGTAATTTTTTTATTATCATGATTATTTCCTTTATAAAGTTTAGTTGGACCTAAAAATATTTGGAAAACATAATGCATTATAATAGAAGATATTAGAAGAAATGGACCACCTTAAAAAAGAATAATAATATCAATTAAACACATCCTTTAATAATAAAATGATATACTTTTACAGGCAGAGAAATAAAAAATACTTGTAAAAATTTCTGCATTTTTGAAAGAATAAAATATTTTCAATTAATTTTAGAAAACAAATAATACTTTATACGCATTACAAAAAAATTGTTATATATTTCCGCTCTTCTCGGTTGTTTATGACATATGCAAACCCGAGCACCACATCCTCTCTCATTGATCACTGTTAAAGGTTTCGTGACAGAAGTTCATTTCTTTTCTATTTCTCGCATAATAGATACTTGTGATTAATAATTTTCAAGTTGCCCTTAAAAAAGGTAGATCCTACTTTCATTAGAATCATAGATTAGGGATGCTTCCTGGGTGTACTGTATCCATATGAGTGTTTGCCTGTTTGGTAAACATTTGAAGTTCGATCACTATTTGAAATCGTCTCATTGTTTTGCCTCAATAGTCAATACCTAATAGTGCTTTCCAATCTTGCAATCAGGGGTAAGATTTTAAGTTTTGAATTGTACTTACAAATTCCAGAGCCTCGATTGCAAGGAAAGCTCCGTTGAAGACAATTCAATCCTGAAGGAAAAGCACTAAAAGCAGAATAAAAAAGCACATTAGTTATTCAAACAGCTATGCATGATTGATTAATATGTTCATACTTGGGATTAAGATTTCATTCCTATAATGTGAAATAGTCCCTTGGTGATTTGCAAATTAACATTGTCCTAATGATACTAACTCATGATTGCTCCTTGATATTAGAATCTTTAAATAAATTATGAGTTGTGGTTACCTACTGTAAGATAGTAATTCCAATAACAAGGAATTACTGTGTTGTGAAGAACATGAAAACCACTAAAAAACAAGCAATGCACAACATAGAATTTAATGTAGTTGGACCCCAACTCTTGTAAAGTTAAACAAACTACACTATCAAAGATACGAATTACAACTACATAATTAACCCAAAAAAACCACATTTATAATTCTCTAAAACACACACAGAAAACTTCTCACAATCAGAAAAATTAAGCCAAATTCCAATCCATCCAAAACAAACTCTCAATACTAACTCACAAACTTGATACTCTCATTTTAATAACCTTAAGAAAGTACTAGATATATCTATGCTTGTACTTTAACAAGACTAGTTAAGTTAAATTGTGACTTAACGTATTCAATTATATAACCTAGTTTGACTTAGTAAATACCTGATGTGGGACTCGATATATACCCACAAAGTACACTTATCAAATTAAATCCACATAATGTGAAATATTACAATATTCCCCACTTGAATTGATGTTGAACTCATTAGGTCCTGCGTGTTGTGCCTGTGAATCACATGTGTTACCAAGTTGGGTCATTGCTTGCAAGTAAGATTCTCCTTTGTGTTTTTGTGGTTGTCAAACCTTACCTTTCCAATTTGAGTATCTATATTATAAGTATTTAATCACTTATTATCTAAGAGATTTATAATATTGTTCAATTTTATTGCTTCTAAGTGCATTCAAATCCGATTTTTTAAAAAAAAATTTAGCATTTAGCATCCAAAAACAATTACTTTTTATATTTTAACATTTCACTTAACAATACCACCCTACATCACATTTCTTATTTTAACACACAACCTATTACAATAAAAAATAAAAATAAAAATAAAAAAACAGCTAATAAAAACTCATTTCACACACACACACTTTCTCTCTCACATGCGCACCCAATAACCAAAAGTCACCACAAAGCCTAAGAGCGACAATAATCAGATCCAAAGAATAGCAAAACCCACACAAATAGACAAAACATAGAAAAACTACGAATTCAAATAAAAAACCTAAGTTGCCACCACCAACAACCTAGCACCCACCACACGAAAACAATCGCAAGAGAGCAAATCCATTATCTCAACCAACAAGCAGCTATAGCAACTAGCCACAAGAACCACGCACTACCAAGAAACCCACCCATGAAGCCTAGCTATGAAATCCAAATCAAAACTCAACCATTGGAAACTAGATCGGACCACTACCATTGAAACCATATCGGAACCACCACATGAGCCATGAATAATTGTCACAAACCACGATCTACAAGGAGAGAGAGAGAGAGAGAGAGAGAGAGAGAGAGAGAGAGAGAGAGAGAGAGAGAGAGAGAGAGAGACAGAGAGAGAAGTGATTATTTTATTGAGGAAAAGAGAAATTAAATTTAATGTTTAGCTTGTGTTTATAGAAAATGCTAAGAGCATTAGTATTGATATTGTTAAAAGGCTATATTTCCAACTTTAGCTACCAACATCACAAAAAAAGAGATACATCAATGTTGCCATTGCCAAAAAATTTAACAACCTTGCTATAGTAAACTGCCAACTTAGGTGTGGGTGGGTGTAGGTGGGTTCGTCGGTGTGGTATCGAGTAGGTTTGTCGATGTGGGATCGGGTGTGTGTTGGTGGGTGGGTGTGGGTAGGTTCATGGTGGTGGGTCGGGTGGGTTTCGTGGTGGTGGCTGCCATTTTTTTCCTCTATTGCGGGTTGTGGTTGTGGTGGCTAGTTGTGGCTGTGTTGGTGGTGGATTTGGCTATGGTAGTGGCTATGTTGGTTGTGTGTGTGTGTTTTTTCTCTCTCTACTGTGGGTTATGGTTATGGTTTTGGTGGTTGTGGTTGGTTCCTGAAATTTGTGGTGGATGTTTTTATTATTATTTTAAAGAGTTATATATATTATTTTAATCAAAGTGGTAAAAAAATAGAACTATTAATGTTGAGTGTATTATAAAGTGGTGTGTTAAAATAGATAAAATGAGTTTTTAAAAAACTTAAATCTAAAAAAATTTAACAATATCAATGCTAATGCTCTAAGGGTACTAGTTTATTGTAGCAAGTTATTAAAAAATTTTAAATATAACACATAGAATGTAGATAGTTTTCTGGTATTTGGTGTGCTAAATAAGCATTTTGGCTATTTTAGAACACCCAATGCTAATGCTCCTAGATTGTAGTGATCTTTTTCATAATGTAAGGTAACAAAATTTATTTTATTTTTTTTCTTTTGCTTGAAGACACTAAAATAGTTTTCCACCAATAATTTGGGATGAAGATGTGATAGCTTGAAAACCAAACAAATGGACATTAATTTGTTATGTCTAATTTATTTTTAAAGAAATGCTATTTCCACAACATTTTCATAACACTTTTACAATAAATCATAGGTGGCAGGTTGTTAAAAATTTACCACCAATGATTTATTGTGAAAGTATTGTGAAAATGTTGTGGATGTAGTACTTCTCTTATTTTATTATAATTATGTAAATAATGAATATCATATGTGTTGATTCAAATAAATTATTTTGGATTAAGATGATTTAAATAAGTTATGATTTTTTTTGTTGATAAATTTTAAAAAAGAATTAAATTTATCTTTACCTGATTGAAATAGACGTAGACAATAAATAAAGGTAGTCATGACTTTCTAGAAAATTACAAATTGTCAATGTTGGGTTATAGATTGATCATAGTTAATTAATTCAACTACCCAAGTTGATTAATTAGGTCAAATTACATGGAAATCGTGAAAGCACCAAAATATCACTAAATAAACTAGTATGCAACGGAAATTAAATGACATGGTGATTTGTTGACAAATGGAGAAAACCTCTAACAAGGCAAAAAGTCTGCTAGGTGAATTTCAGGTCACCACTCTTAAGAATCCGCTAATAAAAAACAAGTGATTACAAGTATAAAGAATCTTACCACTACCTTGGTCTATCCCAAAATACCAATCTACAATTGAATCTTTACTCCAATCCCTAATTGGACTTGATTTTGTAGAATGATAGGCCAAGAATTTATTGACCCTTTTGGTAAGTTAATCAATTAATTTAGTTAAGTGAAATTAATTAGATTCAATTATATGCAATAAGCGTGATAGTATAAACAAATCACCAATTAAACTAAATGCAGCAGAAAATAAATTTGACACAGGTGATTTGTTTAAAATGGGGAAAACCATCGAGGCAAAACCCCACTAGATGAATTTAAGGTTACCACTCCCGAGAATCTACTATTATCAAAATAAGCGGTTACAAGTAAAAGGAATCTCAGTACCTAATACCAACCTATAGTTGAACCCTTACCCCAATACCCAATTGGACTTGTAATGTAGTGACAATCTCTCCTTTCGATGCATGGCTCCTAGTACGTGACTAACCAATCGATGCACAGATCCAAGTACGTGACTAACACACTAACTTGAGGAAGATGTTGACTGCAAAGTTCTTCAGTTCATTCAACGATGAAGATCAATAAGTTCCTTGGTTACAAAACCCTTGGCGCAAAGACGTAGCAGCTTCTACAAAGAATATAATGAACTAGGGAAATAGTCTCCGGTTACAATTTGCATGCACAATGACTTTGCATCAAGTTACATCACCTTGCATCACTTTTGATGGCCCTTAAAATAATCCTTATATGTCTAGGGTTATAAGAAAAGAAACTCTACACAAATAACTTCGATATGCGTGAAAAACAAATCTGAAAATCTTAATTTCGTAATTCTCGATAGATACTGTTTCTATCGAGCAGTTGTCGAGATTCCTTATTAAACCTCGATAGATATCTATCTGTTGAGTTATCTGTCGAGTTTTAATGAACAACACTTCTTCACTTGTTTGTTGGACAAACTTGCATGACTTCAATACTATACTTGAACTCTTGTTCCTTAAAGTACTAAACCCATCCCAGATCTACCCAATTACAAGTAAAGTGCGTTTTGTCAAAAGATTAGCCAATTTACAATAACATACGTTCCAACAAGTTCCACATATGTCCTAACATAGAAGATTTTTTCTTTTGCACAAATCTCAGTACATGACTAACTCCAAGAAATTGATTGATTGTTGTTAGCTGCAAAGTTTTTCACGTCAATGTAGGTTAAAAATCAGGAAGCACTTGGTTACAAAATCCTAAGGCGCACAAAACGTAGTAGCTTCTTATGGCGTGTATGAGTTCTCTAATTGAGTATTTGTCTCTTTGATGACTTTAAAATAAGCTTTTTATATGGTCTAGGGTTGTAGAGAGAGAAGCCCTAATCATCCAAGTCATCATGGGTCGAAATTTAGATTTGAGAATTCCAAATTCGCAAGTCTCTATAGATTGAGCTTGCGTCGAGTTTCTTCATTATATCTCAATATATGCTGGTATTGAGACTAGTGTCGAGATTCAAGAAATAGCTTTTCGTCACTTGTTACTTGGATCAATCTTCATGTTTTTAATGATATGACTTGTAAAGTAAATTTCACATACTTGTTGATACATTTAACCTAACTTAGGTCTACCCAAATACAAGTAAAGTGCATTTTATCATAAAATATGTCAATACATAGAAAATATGACCCTAACAGTCAACATGCCTTTACCGTCCAAAGAAGAAGTAGAGAACTTGCAAGTTCATGCAACGTCTAGCCCTAAGCCATGAAAGGCACAATGACAATAGTGGGTCACAAAATAGTGGCAAAAACTAGGGGAACTACAGTTGTAGAAGCGTTAAAAAGCTTTCAAGGATTGCAAGTCAATGCAACTAAAAAATAGTAAAAGACAAAATTTAGACATAAAACTATAAAAATGTTGGTGAAAACACCATTATGGTTCTTACATTTTAGGGTTATAGTCAATTTGGTCCCTACATTTTCAACTTACAATCAATTTGGTAGTAGTCAATTTAGCAATGTTATAGTCAATTTGGTCCCTACCATTGACAATGACGAACCCACCATGGCTAGTTGCTTTCCTCCCTCGTCGTTCACCACCACAAGCCACCATTGAGGCGGTCTCCTTGCTCTCTCCCATTATCTCTACTTTTTTTAGACTACTCACTTGGTATCTCCTTCGATTTGTGATGGTGTGAGGGTTTGAGTTTTTTGATGGTTCAAAATATATCTTAGTTGTGGTTGAAATTTGATTTTAGGGTTTGGTGGTAGTGATGTATGGTGGGGGTGGCAATAATTCGAGTTTGGTGGTAGGGCTGGACTATTGGGGTGGTTGTAATTTAAGTTTGGTGGTGGTGGATCTGGATTAGTAGTGGTGCTAAACTGTCAAGGAGGTGGTGGTGATTTGGGATGTGGTAGCCTGGTGGATCTGGGTTAAGTGGTGATGAACCTAATTACAATTGATAATGTTTAGTTACCAAAAAAATTGCAAGAAAGTAAAATAGAAAATTGAAAAAAGATGTGCAAATCTATTTGGGCATTAAAATTTTGACACATCAACATTAGGCATGCCAACAGTGCACATCATTAGCTACGTAAGTATTTTCCATTAATAAATTAACGGTAAGGATCAAATTGATTGTAAGTTGAAAATAATAGGATCAAATTGACTACTACCAAAATGTAGGGATCAAATTGACTGTAACCCCAAAATGTAGGGACTAAAATGATGTTTTCACCAAAAATGATTCATCCTTTATACCTATACACCATTCACTAAGGAAAGCTAAATGCTTGTCTTTAAAAAATAAAAAATAATAAAATAATAAAAATAAAAATAAAAATTTGAAGGATGTTGGAAAGGGAAGTAGGTCAAATCCAAAAAGGCCAAATTTAAGAAACCAAAGAAAAGTACTTCTTGGTGGAAGAAGAACCTCGTGGACAAGGTTGGTTCATAGGAGAATATTCTTTGATAAATAAATAATTTATTATTAAAAATATTTTTACTTTATATACATGGAAATGAACACAAAGAGTTAGAAAGATCAACGAGGGATATTATGTACAGGAGAGCAACACTACAAAATCTGTAATGGAGTTACAGTTAGTAAAACCACACGCTTGATACCAATCAAACAACAAAGATTTAGTAAACAATAGGGTAAATTGTAAAGTACACTACTAAAATTTATGGTTATTTGAATTTTTCACCTTGAATTTTAAAAATTAGATTTCACACTATAAAATTTCCCTACATTAGCAAAAACAGCCTCTCCGTTAAGAAACTTGCCTATCTAGTGGTTAAGTAACAACTAGCATCTGACATGTAATTTTCTTTGCTACCTAAGTTATCCCAAATCGACGCCATTTCACATAAAATTAAAATCCACTAAAATAGTCTCCATGGCAAACCTCTTTTTTCAATCCGTTTGGATACCGATTATCACGCGTCTGCATCTGCATTTTTTTTTTTTATGAAGCGCGTTTTGTGGCTGTGGTGCTTTTTCAGTGAGTCCTTTACACTGTTCATGGGACCTACAAATCTTTTTTTTTTTTTACCAAAAATTTCATTAAAAATAGGTCCCATAGCATTATTTACACATTTAAAAATAATTTTGCTACAGTGTTTTTAGTTTTTAGTAAAATAAGCGGTATTCAAACACACCCTAAATGACGTCATTCACCTAAACTCAAAATTTAAAACCCAAAACAAATGTTCAATGACGCCATTTCACCAAAACTCAAAACTCATTCCCCCCAAATCACATACCCAAACATGCTTCAGCTCAAACCCAACCCCAAGAACCTGCTTCAGCCTTCAGTTCCATCGTTGACGACTCCAGCTTGACAACAACTAGATCACGAGGTTGAGAGAGATAATGTTATCCCTAACGCCATTTAATTGAGATTTAGTTGCCCAATCATAATCTTTGATGTGCAAGTCAAGAATACTACTTGTACTACAAATTATTTAACCATAGTCTATTGTTTAGGATTTAGCCTATTATGAATTCCCAATATTGAGTTTATTGTAATTGCGAATTGCGATTATAGTGAAATTTTTTTTACGTTCATGCTCCAAAATTGTCAAGCAATGTAATGAAATATGGATTTTGGTGTTGGAACAAACAAATTTTATTTGCCAAACAAACAAACTGCAATGTAACTGGAGTTGGTCATTGAGACCGTGAATGCCTTATCCTTAAGAAGACCAAGAACGACATATAGCATGAAATATCTGATCCATTGACATAGAAAAGTTCAAATTTGTCAAGAAATCAGGGTAAGATAAAAATAAATCGTTTAAAAAATGCTCAAGATCAACTCCAAAAATAATAAATAATTTACCTTCTCTGTGACAGACTTAGTTTAATTGTATGTTCGGACTAAAATTATTTGATTTCAAACTTTCCAACTGTATTACGGTTTTTTCCCTCCAAAAAAAAAAATAAAATAAAAAATACTGTATTACGTAAGGGTTTCATATATATTATATATATATGACGACATAATATTTACAAAAATTTAATTGATTCATACTGTTTAACTTAAAAATCAATGTCACGCTATTTTAATTAACTTTCTTAAAAAATAATTATATCGATTTTTCTAGGCATAGCGCAGTTGAGTGCCTAGTGTTAAGTAATTTGAATGCAAAATAAAAGTTAATCTATATATATATATATATATATATAAAACCGAAACTTTTGAAACTCTCACAATTTTCCACATCATCACTATATTCTTTTTTTGATTCTTTTTATTTTAGGTTTTATATCTTATAACAATAATATTGAAAAACGTATACAAACTTGGAGGCCTATTTAAGGGCTCCATAAAACTTGATGGACAAGAAAATATATTCTAAAATAAGTCCTAATTAATACCTAACCATAATAGGAATCAAATTTGACCTAAAAAGACATTAAAAGAGCCTAAAAACAAGGAAATAAATCACCTAGACCTAAAATAACGTTTTTTGCATAAAAATACCAAAATCTCTTCTCTCCTTAAAACCCTAGCAATTACCATCTCAAAACCCTAAACTCAACTTCTCTTTAAGATTAAAAAAATAAGAAGGAGAGAGACTCACATAAAAAAAAAAAAAAAAAAAAAAAAAAAAAAAAAAAAAAAAAACGTAAGTTTTGTCTTTTTTTATTTGCTTTCATATGTGCCTGGAATTTTCATTCTATCTTATTGTTTTATTATGTTTAGAATTGATTTTCTTATAAATATTTGGGTTAATCTCTATATTTTGATAGTGTTTTTATGTGTTTGGTTTTTGGGTTGAAATTCTAATAATTATTTTATATTGTACATGACAAATGAAGCATCTCTATTTTTTGGAGAAAAATCAAAACTGCAACCTATGTCTTCCAGCCCAAGGTGTGGTAAATTTTTATATATTCTTGCTTTATTGAGAATTTTTATTTGGGTTCATGTGATTTTTTGTTTTTTTATTAAAGTTTTGATTTTTGGTTGATTAATTATTTGTTTGGATTAATTTCAATTAATTATTTGTTTGGATTTAACGTTAAAGATAATGGAATTAGGTGTTATAAATTTGATAATGTTCCATATTTTGAATTGTTTATATTATTTAGACTCCTGGTAGGACTCTCTCTTCTCTCCTTAAAACCCTAGCAATTACCATCTCAAAACTCTAAACTTAACTTCACTTTAAAATTAAAAAAATAAGAAGGGGAGAGACTCAACTAAAAAAAAAAAAAAAAAGTAGGTTTTGTCTTTTTTATTTGTTTTCATATGTGTCTGAATTAATTGTCCTTTTATTTAACTATCCCGTGCGATAGCGACTAGTTAATTATTATTACTATTTCCTTTATTTAATAACAATTATTACTTTTTTTTAGAAGAAATTATTATTTTTACTTTAAAGTAGGCAAAACGTCCATTTCGCAGAAATAGGTGGCAGGTTGTTAAAAATTTACGCTACACATTAAGAAACACGTTCCAAAATATTGGGGCATGTTCAGATCGAACCTCATGACTATGAGTGAGCCTCCAATACCACTATCCCCAATTCCATAACCGACAACATAAGCAGCTGTTAGCGATAGCCATATTATAAAAAGATCTATAATAACATGTTAACTGGATTAGAAACGGCAATTTTTGTTTTAACACAGTCATCACGGTAAAATTCAACCATTGAAATATAGCATGGATAGATTTACCTTATGCCTGGACTCTCTGTTGTGAAATAGTTGCCAACTAAATTACTGCATAAAATAGCCAGTAAGATTTCCATGTCAGTTTCATTTTTAGTAAAACCAGAGTTTTCAAGCCTATATTCAAAATTCAAGATTTTTTGTGAACCTTAGGGGGGACGTGGCATTCCAGAGTAGCAGGATATAGAAAGTTATGAACACAAACAAATCAGATGGAAATCTTTCAAATACAATATGATTGCTTAAAATTCTATTGTATTCGATTATTCAGAGATAAATAAACTGTAAAGGAGTTGCCTTTGTATTAGAGTGTAATACAAGAATGAGTGCTGTAAAGGTATCTTTGCAATACACGAAAAATAAATTGGACCTAAAACCTAATGGGTTAGTACACTAACAACACCCCCTCAAACTCAAGAAGGATGAGGGACCAATTTAAGTTTGTTAACTAAAGTATGAAAATGTTCCGTAGGATGTAACTTTGTAAAGATGTCGACAGGTTGATCTTGTGAATGGACAGAGCAGCTTTAGAGAATCCTGATGAAGATGCCTAACAAAGTGGCAATCGATTTCAATGTGCTTGATTTGTACATGGAAGACATCATTACGAGTGTTAGAGATATATTAGCCCATTAGCATAGGCCCAAGCCTAATTCTACTTTGTGTGCAAGCCAAGTCTCACACTTGTATTAGAAGTTTATTAGTCTAGGGTTTAGTCTACTATATATACACATGTTATGATTCATTGTAATATAGGATTTGTACTACACTTTAATATATTATTGATGTAGCCCCTTAGAGTTTCTTCCGTAGATGTAGGCCGTTAGACTGAACCATATAACTCTCGTGTGTTTTTGTGTTCTACACTTTATGCTTTCGCTTCCGCATCCATACTAGCATATTCAACATAATGTATCAATACTAATATTTAACAACGTGAAAGGGCACGATATTTAGCCTTGTTATTGAAGTAGCTCACTATAAATAGTTTCTTACTTCGTCAAGAGATCAAAAATGAGTCAAGGAGGAAACAATATTGTGGGCTGGTGATTGCTGGGGTCTCCTACCTAGTCATCATTAGAGTAGGCTTGCAAGACAAGAGAAGACTGAGTAGAAAAGTGCAAAGATTATGGAAAAGAGTACCCTGTTTTTTTATGTGAAAAAAAGGGTACCCTTTAGATATCAAAGAATGTGTAAGAGGACTACATAGTGAGTCAATAGTATGGCAAACATGAACTAGCGCACCTGATGCATAACATAGGAGATGTTTAAACAGGTGAATGAGAGATACGCTAAGATGCCAACCAATTGTAAATAGAGGGTAGGATTAGGCAATTATTCTCTAGAGGACAGTCAGAAACGCAATAAGCTCGATTGGATAATCATCAATCTTATTGTCAGTAAGGCCAATTAGAGATAGAAGGTTGGAGGTGTACTTGGCTTGGATTAGATAGAAACAATTAGTAGAGAAGGTAATTTCAAACCCCAAAAAATAGCTAAGATTTCTAAGATCTTTCAACCCAAAGTGTTGATGAAATAAATCATTGAGTTCCTAAATGCAAATAAGGTCATCACCAGGGATGACTATATCACCAACATGTGGAAGAAGCAAAATGGTGCCTTTATCAGTGCAACTAAGAAATAAGGCAAAATCATAAGAATTGGCATAATAGAACAAGTGAGAGACTGTGGGGCTGAACTTAGCAAATCAAGTTTTGTGGAACCTATTTAAGACTGTAAAGTGCATGATGAAGCTAACAAACCATGTTTGGTGGATGAGAGAGAGCAGTAAGAGGTTACCTATAATTTATTAAACTCATAAGTGATAATACATGATATATGAACCAAAATAATAATATATTTTCATTATCTTGGCAAATCAACTCCATATAAGTCAATGTTATTATCATGTTCAACATCTTGCAAAATTATTTTTCATAGATATTTTCTTCATTATTATAAGCATTTACTATTTTTTTATTGTTTTATTCTAATAATTTTTTCTTCATATTTTTTCTTGGCATTCTAGATTTTTAGACTCATAATAATAATAACAAAATAATTATATTCTCGTATAATACATTATTAATAGCATAGAAAATAAATTTGCACATATGAAATTGAGTGTTATGAGTATAGTCTAAATTTTGTAGGAAAAAGAGAAGCAAGGAAAAAAAAAAAGTCAGGGACTTGCTATTTTATTAGACTTAGACTCAATTAAGTTTCCCAATAATTTTGTGTTCAAAAATTCTAACAACTTGTTTAAATCAAATAAAATCACAAATTTTAACAAAAAAAACCCATTTTAAACCCCTATGTCTATGTATTGTACGTATCGTATGATTTACTGATACGATATGATTCATACGATACGTATCTATGTATCGGGCGATTCATGAGTATTTACGACACGAAATTTTTTGTACACGATACGATACGTATTGTACGATACATATCGTGTATCGTACGATACTGACAACTATGTAAATTTGGACCAATTTAGTGAGATTGATATTTGAGCAAATGCTCTAAAATTACTAATATTTCGCACATGAACCAAAAATATTTTACAACTTATGTTTTTTTAGGGTTAGAGCACTAGCAACGAGGATGTAAAAAAATATTTATTTTATATTCTTAAATACTATTTTATCTATTTTATCAATCTATCTAACAATATACCTATCATCTCAATTTTTATTTTTATATACAATATAATAAAATAATATAAACTATTCTATCAACTCATCCTCTCTTTCATCTTTTTCGTACTTTCATGTACTTCTATATTTACTTTTATGTTTACCAACCATGAATAGTAGGTTGTATATATACATCCTTATTATTCATGTTGCTAAATTTTTTTAGCAAGCCACATCCGGGTGGAACTCAATTTGAGCGGGAGGTTGTTAAAATAGCAACAGGGGGTTTTACAAACTTAAAAAGTACATATTTTTCTTCTGTCTTCTTCTTTTGCATAGTGCGAACCAATCAATGGAAAGATAATATATTTGGTCAGTCTTCCACATGCCTTGGCGGATTTTTTTTTTCTAGATTTTCTTTTAAGCTTTAACACAATCTCTTTCTCTCTTATGTGACATGTGACATGTCCCATCACTTATAAGTTTAATTATTTAACATTATTATGACAAAATAAAGACAATGAAGTAAGCAATGATAAACATACAGTCGTAAATTTGTTTCGTTGACCCAGGAAGGAAGGTCTCCCAGCAGATAATTGTAAGAGAAATCACTGCAGGCATAGTATATATAACAACAATGTCAGTACATGGTGGATTCGTAAATTGTGGATTCGTAAATGAGGGATTATTCAAGTAACATTGATGCTTTTGGAATGAAATTTTGACACCGTGCCAGTCAAAAAATAAACTTTTGACACGGTGTTATTTGAAATCCAAAACCTCTAATTTTTCGTCTTTCCCCGTAATGTCATACTTGTCTAAATATGAGACAAAGAAATATTTAGTTAATTTGGTTAATATATTGAATATATAGATATATATATATATATATATATTTTTTTTTTTGGGGTAAATTGAGAGTTTTTTTTTTTTTTTTTTTGGAGACAAAATTGAGAGATTATTTAAATCTTCATAAAATTTATTTTTTTAGAAAGAATACTTTGCATAAATGCATAAAATGCATGTTAATAGAAAACATTACTAACATTATTATGATAATGGTGACAATTATGCAAAATAAAAATACCATTCAAATATGAATAATAAACCCATAAAAAGATATAAGATCAGTCATAAGAAATTAAAAAAAAAAAGATTATTAGAAGGAAAATATACAGTTAACTTAAATATACAATTATAAATTATTAAATAATTATTTACGACATCATCCTTTTTAACCATCAGTTCGACTTTATTGGAACAAGATAGCCGGAAACTACTACATTTTTGATTCTTTTATTGGTATGGTTTTTAAAATAATGGATAGAAGTACTGAAGGTTAAGGACTTGAGAAAAGATAAGGAAGCGTGAGAATTCAGAAAGGAAAATAAAAATAAAAAATAAAAAATGCAGATTTGTAGTGGAGGAAAGTGAGCGGATACACTTCTTGGAACTTGTATATTTTATTAATACCATTACATGCTTGATTATTTACAGCAATACCACATTTGTTTTGTTTTGTTTTTTCTTTTTTCAGTAACCAATAAATCACTCTAGAAATTATCTTTTAAAACTTTTGATTAGATAATAAATTTAAAATTTTAACATAATTATGTATCTAGTGTGTAATCCTGAAACAGTGCACACTAATACCGAAATATTCTGTTCTAGTAGCCAATCCAAAATGGTCATTGAAAAAGAATTCAAAACTTTGTGGTTAATACAAATATAAAACTAGTAAATTGTCAAAGTTGACCCCCTAAAAAAAATTTATGGAGTCCCCATTAGTCTAGAAAATTGGTTTCATTGAGCTAGATGGGTCTAACACCTTCTTATCTTATAACGTTGCCTCTGAAATTAGATCAATGGTTCATAGATTAAATTTATTTATTTATTTACTTTTCAATTTCTAAATTGTAAGTAGGATTGAAGCCATAAACTTTTTTTAGATTGTATCTATGACCATTTGTGGTTAATACTTCTGATCTCAAAGTATTTCTATGAGGATTGAAGCCATTTGAATTCAAAACCTTGTGGTTAATACAAATTTTGTTTAAAGAAATGTACATTCAAGTATATCAATAAAAAATGACCTATTTTTCGTTATTGCTTCAAAATTTTCCTACTAATTAAAATATGTGGCGACACTAGTGTAAAACTCTTAATCTACAGGGGATATAAACAGTTAAAATTCCATTCTTAAGAGGCATTAACATGACTCCACTCATTTCATACAAGTTTGGCCTAACTAATGATTTGACGAGTTGAGGATGCAATCTCTCATAGAAATACTTTGAGATCAGAAGTTCCCTGAACCCTTCTAAAAGAGAGAAGATGATTCAATTCTTGGAGGAGCATCTCTTCTTCTTCACGTGGACACCATATAAAGCTCTAGGGTTGGATACCAATTCCATAGCCATAATGTAGATCTGAAGGGTGTGTTGAAGAAGCCAAAGGTAAGAAAGACAACTAAAGGTCATGTAGAATCCGTAAAGCAGGAGGTCAAACGACTGTTCGAAGTAGGTGTAATACAAGAGGTACAATATCCAAAATGGCTTTGTAAAACATCTTAGAAAAAAAAGAAGAGTAGGAATTGGTGCATTTGTGTAGACTTCACTGACTTGAAAAAAGGCTTGCCTTGAAGACCCGTTTCCTCTATTAAAGATTGATCAGTTAGTGGATATGAATTCTAGCTAACCCTGGATGAGTTTCTTATACTCCTTTCAAGGCTGTACCCTTATTCTCGTCGATCAAAGGAGAATGATTGCTTCACTGTGATGTCATTCAGCTTGAAGAATGCAAGGTCTACATATCATAAATGGCCACCTTGATTTTTGAAGGATTGATAGGCAAGGCCATGGAGATCTAGATTGATAATATGGTCGTTAAAAGTAAAACGGATGCAGGGCATCTAGATGACTTAGCAAAGACCTTTAAGGTTCTCCAAGCTTACAAGTTTCGTTTAATTGCTTCTAAATGCAAGTTTAACATGGGATCAAGAAATTTTTAGGGGTATTTAATGCAACAAAGAAGTATTGAAGTGAACCCTAATCATATTTCAGCGATTTAGAGGCTTTAGTGACTAAATAATCCCTAGGAAGTGCAAAGACTTAACGAGATGATTGCAACCCTTAATTGATTCATCTCAAAATCAGTAGGCCTATGTTGATTGTTTTTCAAATTGTTGCATAAATGGAATAAAGACGAATGTAGAGACAAATATGACCAAGCATTCAAAACTCAGAAGAAATATTTATCCACAACACCCATCCTCTCCTCTTCAAATCCTAGAGAGCCTTTGTACCTTTACATGGCCGTATTTGAGCACACAATTAGTGTCATATTGATAAGAATTAAAGGGGATATTCAAATTCCGGTGTACTATGTGAGTGAAACGTTGAGTGATGTAGAGACTAGATACATGCCTTTGGAAAAGGTGGAATTGGCCTTAGTTCACAATATTAAAACACTCTCCCAGTATTTCCGAGCCTATACCACCATTGTTGTCATCAAATATCCGCTCTGAACACTATTGATTGCTTTAGATTTCTCTAAACAGATAGCAAAATGCAGGACATTACTAAAAGCATTAGACATGCAGTATTGGCCCAAAACAACAGTCAATGGCCAAGTTCATTTGAATTTTGTAGAATAATTCACTTCCAAAACAAAACCAAACATTTCAGAAGCTGAGGAAATCAATCCAAGAGTTTAGATTCAGAAATTCGAACAAGATTCCATTTGGAAACTCTATGTAGATGGGGCATCCAGTGACTGAGGAGCGGGAATACCTCTGGTTTTAATATCTCCCATGGGGTTGGTGATTGAATAGTCACTACCGTTAAAATTCCTAGTATCCAACAATGAATCCAAATACGAGGCCTTACTAGCAAGATTACGATCTGGACAGACACTTAGCATCACAAAGCTGAATGTATACTGGGTTTCATAACTAGTGGCCAATCAATTGATTAGGGAGTACGCTACTCAGAATGACTTCATGGTTGCATGTTTAGGGGGAATCCAAAAGGGAAATAAAATAGTTCAAGAAGTTCATTGTCTCCCAGGTTAGCCAAGGACACAATAGTCACGTTGATCATTACTTAGTTACCCTGGCAAACTCAGTGGGTGCTGGGTTATAAAGAACTAGGAAACAGGGATATTTTATTTAGGGTGTCTTACTTATGTTGTATCCATTTCATACCTAAGTCATACCGGCATCATACCAGTTATTTTATGTTATAATTTTTTAGAAATTGCTCTTGTCACAGTATCGTACACATATCCATGTCCCTGCTTCTTTGTCAAAGAACCATAACAGTAGTCCCTATTGCAACAAAGCATCAACCAAGCTGACCTAGTCTTGGTCTTAAGTATCAATGTTGACCAAATTTGGATAGACCCCCTGGTATCTTATTTGGAAAATGACTTATTGTTCAAAGATGAAAAATATGATGAAATAATCTAACGAAAGACTTGGAGGGTCTAGCTGTCATAAGAAAGCAAGATTTTTATCTAAATAAAGTAGTAGTAGATTAGTACTGTTATTTGCCTGTATTTAAATTGATTCCTATGTTTTAGGATATGATTAGTTCCTATGTTTTAGGATTTATTGATGAGGTTATCTCAAACTTGGTTATTTATGTACGTTGTACAGTACCCAAGTTCGCAAAAGTAAATATAAAGTTTATGTGAAGGTGGCATCTTGACCTTACACGTCAGTGCCAATGATCTATGAAAATAATGGGAATACGTGAAGGGAGCTATGCCTTCGTATATGCCAATAGCGTAAGCACCATGATTGTGAGGCAAAGGGGGCACAGTTTGGTACACTCTGCTGGTCACCGAGCACTACCATAAGAGAGAAATTGGTCTTTCCTGGTCGAGTGCTACACCACTCTCCACATTGGATAGCACACGCTTGGACCACACAGAAGGACACGTGTAATCCCCTCTTGGGTGTAGCCTTTCTCTCTCTTTCCCTTCGTACTGCTCGCCATCACACTCCCAGCTCACTCTCCATGCAGCAGGTTTTCTCTCTCTTCAGGTAGAGGAATGGTACTATGTATTAGTTTTTTAAGGTTTATAGGGATAAATAGAAATTAAACACCTGTCCATGTACAGCCAGCAACATTCCTCATACTATAAAAGGAAAAGGTTGCTGAGCATCCTAGGTATTAGAATAGCAAAGAAGGGAATAGAGCAAAAGGGAAGAGATGAATGAGGGAAAAAGATAGAAAGTGTATAAAAAGAACTTTGTAAAGTCGGTTTTCCAAAAGAAGAAATACGATATCTTTATGGATAAGGACATTACAATCCTTAATCCCAACGTGGTATTTCTACCCCGAATTATGGGGTTTTCCTTGTAATTTTTCTGTTGTTTTCCTCATTTTCCTCCCAATATTGTTTTTACTCTCCATTTAATCACAAAAATATCATTTTTACCATTCTTAGCAAAGATGTTTAAATTTACTATTGAGTTTTAGAAGTTCCTTAATGTAAGGTTGAATTTAATCAACCATCTTGTTGGCTTTATTCCGTGTCAAATTTGCTTGTATTTTAGTAACTAGTAACCCTGTATTTAAGTGGGATTCATGTAAGGGTAGTGTGTGAGAGAGTGTGAAGAAATGCTCAAGATTGTGCAAGGATGCAGAGACTCGTGGCTGACTTGCAACTGGCAAGTCGCCAACTGCAGCACACGTGTGAAGTATGCAGGGGAGCTGAAGAGTCACGCCAGCTGCCGCACTACAAGACAAAAGTCCCAGGCTGGCCAAGCCGTTAGCTTGCGGCTTGAACTCGCGACTTAGACCAGTCGCAAGGCCAAGTTGCCAGACCACCCTGTTTGGAAAAAACTGACTCTTCGCATTCCAAACACATACCACTATATATAGACCCTTATACTCACGAAATGTACAGAGCTTCCAGAGAGAATTTTGAGAGAGAAACTCTAGAGAAAAACAAGATTGATTCATCCATAATATTCACCTAAGAGACTTTTCAAATTCCTCTACTCTCTTCCTCTCCATTGATACATCATTGAGAGATTCTTAGCCAAATCTTTTTCTCACCATACCCATATCTGTGAGAAGGTTTATTTGGTGCTTTGGGAAGCAATTAGGAAGGGATCAATTCATATTGGTTGATGCTATGGGCTATAGCGGAATCTGGTAAGGTAGAAAAGAAAAAGGTTCGGCACAACCTCGTTAGAGCAAGAAGCTTGGAGGGCTCAGGTACATTGAGTAGATTAGGCTTTGAGGGTCTATTACTGTTCATGTATCCCTACTACATTTTCTAGTGGATTATTGACCGCTTGGAGGGCGGCAGAGGGGTTTGACCCCGAGGGCTTCGGTTTCATTTTCGATAACATATCGAGTGTTGTCCTTGTGTTTACATCTCTCTTCTCTTTATCTTTACCATTTAATTACTGTTGTGACTGTGATTATTTATGATTTAGATTGTTTATCAATTCGGTTATTAGCTTATGTTCATATTCCGCACATTTATTGTTTAATATTAAGCTTGAATTGATAATTTTGTAATTGGGGTCTAAAAGTTCAAGGGTGTTTTACACACATATTGAACATTCAATTGGTATCAGAGTGGGTGCACTCTTTGTGGTTTAATTACCTTGGTGCGATCTCTGACCCCTTATTGAGATGGATAGGTCTCAATCTCTTAATGTACCACTATTTTTTTATGGTAATAATTATGCTTTTTGGAAGGTCCGAATGAGGGCATTTTTGTGTTCTATTGATGATGCTGTGTGGGATGCAGTTGAAGTTGGTTGGACTAGGCCGGAGGCTGCCAAATCCACTAGGGATAAGGCAGCTCTTGTGGCGGCTAATGCTAATAGTAAAGTCTTGAATGCTATTTTCTGTGGTGTCTTTCGAGAAGAATTTCACAGGATTTCACATATCACTATTGCTAAAGAAGCATGGGAGATTCTGGAGACAACTTATGAAGGAACTAAGAAAGTGAAGGACACCAAACTACAGATGTTGACCACTCACTTTGAGATGCTCAAGATGAGCGAGGATGAGTCCTTTGACTCTATTTATAGTAAGCTGAACGAGGTGGTCGTCGGCAAATTCAATTTGGGGGAAAAGACGGAGGATTCTAAAATAGTAAGGAAGATCCTTCGGTCACTGTCAGAAAGTTTCTGTGTGAAAGTGACGGCTATTGAAGAGAGCAAAGATCTTGATGACATTAAAGTTCAAGAGTTGATTAGCTCATTGCAGACATATGAATTGTAGCTACCCACGCAGAAGAAGAGCAAATCTCTTGCTCTTAAAACAATTGATGAGAGGGTAGTATCTTATGACTCTTCGGATGAGGATGGTGTAGATAAAGATGTGACGTATCTTGTAAAAAACTTTCGAAAATTCTTAAAACTCAAGAACAGTGGAAAATTTGGTGACAAAGAAAAATTTCAGAGTTCTGCAAAAGAGAAAAAGGAATTTAGAAGGAAAGATGGTAGAGAACCCCAATCTTCACAAGGTATTACGTGCTTTGAGTGCAATGGACATGGACATTTCAAGAAAGAATGTCCCAATTATTTGAAATCGAAGGGCAAGGTCTATGCCACTACTCTAAGTGACTCAGATTCATCAAATTCTGATTCTGAGGATAGCTATGACAGAGAAGGAAATTACTCCGCATTTATGGCTATTGAACATGTTGAGTCCTTGGAAGACCTGAATCAACTTGTACAAGAACTTGGAGAACATAGTGATGAAGAATCCATTGAGATTGTTGAAGAATCAGATGCTGAAGAGGATGAGAATACAGCTAGTCTTTAAGAGAATTACACCCTACTCCTTGAAAAGTCGGGAGAGTATGCAAGGGTAGTAAAGGCGGCTGTGAAGAAAATAAAGAAAGCAGAGGAAGACTACAGAAGTCTCCTAGTCAGATATAAGGAGGCAAAGTGTGAGATTGAGACACTAAATGGTGAGCTATCAGAAACTTACACAAAAGTGAGATTTCTTGAGCAAGAGGTAGTGCAAGCACATGCCAAGATTGAGAGGGTCTCCTCCAAGAAGCTGGAAGATGTTATTTCATCTCAAAAACATTTTTTAGACAAGTTCGAATTGAGATATATCGGAGGGAGTAGGTCATCGGCCAGTGTCATCAAATGAGTGAAATTTGTGAAGGCCATAGAGCCGATTGTAGAAGAATGTATTCTTGAGAAAGTTAAGGTTTAACAAAAAAAGAAGGTGGCTGATCAACGGGTGTTAAATAAGTCTCGTAATCAATCTGAAGCCAGATTTGAAGTTAGAGGAAGATCACTACCAAGATCACAACGGGGTCCTAGAACGAATCATGTTTGTCACCATTGCAGATTGCAAGGACATGCCAGACCCAATTGCCATAAGCTAAGAGCATTGAACAATGCAAGCGCTCCTCGATCATGAGAAAGAAGAAATGACTGGAGGTTTTGGGGTGGTGAGCAACCAAGAAGTCAAAACAGTGATCCAGGAATGATGAACGTGATGAAGATGATCGGTGCCTTCACCAATTGCTTAGAAAGCTTCACAAGAAGGTTTGAAAGTCCTAACTCTCGTATCCAATCCGTCAAGGATATCACCCCAAACGCACGTGACGTGTGGGTGACGAAGGGCACTCATGCATAAGCATTACAATATGTCCATGCATTAATGCTTCCCATGTTTTGTGTATATGCTTAGTTGTGTGCTTCTTGCGAATTTGATTTGAAATATTGTCTGTTTGTTTGTCTTTGTTTTAAAATCTTTTTGCGTTGTTGTTCTGTTTTTGATCAACCTTTTACTGCTTTTGTGTCAAAAAGCCAAAGGGGGAGATTGTAAGGCTAAATTTAATCAACCATCTTGTTAGCTTTATTCCGTGCCAAATTTACTTGTATTTTAGCAATTAGTAACCCTATATTTAGGTGGGATTCATGTATGGGTAGTGTGTGAGAGAGTGTGAAGAAATGCTCAAAATTGTGTAAGGATGCAGAGACTCGCGACTGAGAGTTGCGGCTGACTCGCGACTAGCAAGCCGCCAACTGCAGCACACGTGTGAAGTATGCAGGGGAGCTGAAGAGTCACGCCAGCTGTCACACTACAGGATAAAAGTCCAAGGCTAGTCAGGCCGTTAGCTTGCGGCTTGAACTCGCGACTCAAACCAGTCGCGAGGCCAAGTCGCCAGACCACCCTATTTATGAAAAACTGACTCTTCATATTCCAAACACACACCAATATATATAGACCCTAATACCCACGAAATGTATAGAGCTTCCAAAGAGAATTTTGAGAAAGAAATCCTAGAGAAAAACAAGATTGATTTATCCACAATCTTCACCTAAGAGACTCTTCAAAATCCTCTACTCTCTTCCTCTCTATTGATATATCCTTGAGAGGTTCTTAGCTAAAACCTTTTCTTACCATACCCATATCTGTGAGAAGGTTTATTTGGTTCTTTGGGAAGCAGTTAGGAAGGGGCCAATTCATATTGGTTGATGCTATGGGCTATAGCGGAATCCGGTAAGCTAGAAAAGAAAAAAGGTTCGGTGTAACAAGTGTGGTTGTTCCAAGTTCATCACAAGTTTTAGATTTAGGTGTGAGTGAGTTTTGTCATTGCTCTCAAACTCATGTTTAAGTCTAGAGTCTGTTATAGGATGTTTTTGTCATAGAATAGCCAAAGGGAGAGATTGTTAAGTTATGGTTTTTCACATAACATTTGTGTTGGCTTTATTCCATGACAAAGAGTGTTGTAATTGCATTATTTATTTCATTATATTTTGTGGGATCTTATTGTATTGGGTTTAGTATTAAGTTGGTGAAGAATTAAGCTTGCAATGAAGATCAGTGTAGTTTTGCGACTATCTCGTGAGAAGTTTGCGAGTAAATGTTCCAGCAAAAAGACCACGTGTGAAGCACGTGATTAGAAACTAAAGAGTCATGTCAACCTGTCATTTCACCAGTACTTTGCAAGAAAAGCCATCTCGCGAGGTACTCGCGAAACTCTCTGCTTGGAAGATTTTAAATGTGACTCTTATACCCTTTACCCATACTATATATACTTTCATTACCCATAAAAGTGTAAGGAGGCTATTTAGAAAAAAAAAAAAAAAAACCCTAGAGAGGTTTTTACAACACACCCACCTTTTAGAGAGAGAGCTACTCATCATTTAGTGAGAAATCACTGTAGTCTCTTCTCGTTTCTTCTTCCATTGTTATACCTTGAGAAGAGATTTGTACCCAAACATAACCCATATCTATTCAGAGTGTAGAGAGTGTTTTGGAGCTTGGGAAGCATTTGGGATTTGTCAAAAGAAGCCAATGAGGCTTGACGGATGCAATTGGGCGGTATTGCAAGATCTAGATAATTAGTGAAGACAAGGCTCCGAGAAGTCCATTGGTAGCTAGAGCTTAGATGGCTCAAGTACATTTGGTAGATTAGGCTTGAAAGGTCTTTTTGATATTCGTGTACTCCAACTTATTCACTAGTGGATCGATTTCGACTTGGAGGGTCATAGAAAGGTTTTTGGCCAAGTTTTTTGGTTTCCTCTTCGATAACACATCTTGGTGTTTCTTGTATTTGCATCTATCTTCCCCTACTCTTTAAGCTTTATATTTATTGTTGCTTGCTTGTAGTTATGGCTAAGAGAGTAGTTCTGGTTATTGCACATTTTTTACTCTTGTTTCGCACTTACATAAGTTAGAGTAAAAGTAATTAAGCCGTAATTTTAATGTTGGGGGTCTAAACAAGCTATAGTGTTTTCACACTAATTGAGCTTTCACATTTAGTAAATTATCCTGGTTCACAACATTTGATATCAACAGATCCATCTTGTTTCTTAAAAGAAAAAAAATTCAATCGTGTTCTCATCCCACACTATTACACTATCCTCCTATATGCAAACCAAGGAAAACAATAGCCACCATACTTCCAGGTAGCCACTGCAACACCCAACCAAAAAAAAATTCTCATTTTGTTTGAACCTTACACTTTTGACCCTACCCAAAAATAAAAAAATAAAAAAATAAATAAAATAAAATAAAACAAAGGCTTCATCTACCTAGCAAGAGTGTTAATCATAGTCTGGATGACTAAATTTCTCAGTTCAAAATAAGTCAAACAAGTAAAATAGTTTCACAAATACGAATTGTGATCCTTTGATTCGATCTCCTTGAAAGATTTGTTAATTGGAATTGTGGAAATGTGATTTTGATTCGAACACTAAATGTACTTCAATTTGGTTGAAGAATGGATCGTAGATCTTTGAAAAAGAATTACAATGAATCTATGGTTATAAGCTTGTTAGAAATTCTTTGTTCTTCAAGTTTTTTGCGTTCTTCATGTGTTCTTCGTCTTTAAAGGTTTGTGGTGGAAGTTCTTCGGGACTTTAGAGGCTTGAATCCGTAAAGCTTCACTGATTTGTGGTTTGTTAAGGTTTCTGAAGGCTTTTGAGCTTGATTTCAGTGAACTTTGAGATATAGGAATATGATTTGGATGATTTCTCTTCGAATGGTCTTTGTATTTGAAGGTTTGTGGTGGAAATTCTTTGGGGTTTTGGAGGCTTAAATCCGTTGAGCTTTGCTAATTTGTGATTTGTTGAGGTTTCTGGAGGTTTTTGAGCTTGATTCCAGTGACCTTTGAGATCTAGGCAGATGATTTAGCTTCGAATGTTCTTCGTATTCGAAGTTTAAAGTTCTTGGAGGTTTCAAGGCTTGATTCCAGCAGAGTTTTAGTACTTTTGAATCTTTTTTGATGTTGCCTGTGCTCTAGATGGCTTGATCTCCTCTCCTAAGATGTCTTGGTGTCTCTTCAAATGCCATAGGAAGGCTTCTATTTATAGGAGTTTGGGGGTGGGTGAGCAACACGTGTCGGAGTCTGATTGGTAACACATGTCATAACCTGATTGGTCAGCTTATGTCATCGCTTACACGCGCCGGATTGCATATGTCATCGCTTACACGTGCTAGACTGCCTATGTCATTGCTTACACGTGCTTATGTGTGATTGGTTTTTGCATGCATTTTATGCCTCTATTTCAATGACACTTGGCAAATTTCTGTTGGTTTTTGAGTAGTGATAGCAAAATCTAGCAGCAGTAAGTAGCGCTTTGTAATTTGCTGTATTTTGTGGACTTGGTAGTATGATATGCCAGCCTGTGATAGGTCGGGAATTTTCCCTTTCTACACATAGCAAACAAAGAATGGAGAGCATGTCAAGGATTGTCAACCAATTGTTAGATATTTCCAAGGACATGCCCAAAAGCATAGCAAGGGTGCAAGATTCGTGGGATCAAATGATAGAGGTCTTAGATAAACAATCCAATGGAATTTTGGAAATCAATGAACAATCAAAAGTTGAAGGATCCAATGAAATTTTGGAGAATCAAAGTGATGTATTCCAAGCATCACCAATAATTCTAAAGAGTAATATGTTGGAGGATGCACATTCTATACAAATTGTGTTTGAAGATCAAAGGACTTATGGGGTGGAAAAGATGGATCAAAGGGATCTTCTCGTGATTTTGAAATAAGCATAGTCTAATTTCACACATTGAATTTGTCATTTCTAATGAGTTCAAGGATGTGAAAATCAAGATTTTTCTATTCACAAAAATGCTTACAGAATTGGTGCAAGCGCACTACAAGAAAAATGCCTATTAGCGACCAAGAATTTTTGACGGACCCAAAAAGCCCTCTCAAAAAATCTTATTTGCAATGGCAAAATAAAGTTCTCGCAAATACTTGGTAAAATATGAAATATTTGTGACCAACAAGAAAAGCTGTCGCAATTATGTGCTATGGCTGTCACAAATACTAATATTTTGGAGGGAAAATTTCCCTCCATATTATTTGCGAGGGACAATTAAAAATCTCTCACAAAAAGTGTATTATTTGTGACGGTAAAAAAAAGCTGTCACTAATACTAAATTATTTGCGAGGGCTATGATCGACATTTACAAATAATCATTAAAATGTCAAAAATTTTGGAGGGAAATGTTCCCACTAAATTATTTCCGAGGGACAATAAAAATTCCTTGCAAAAAGTTTATTTTTTGTGTGGGTTAAAAATATGCCCTTACTAACACTAAATTATTTGCGAGCGCCACGATTGACCTACGCAAAAAATCATTAAAATATTAATTTTTTTTGGAGATAAAAGTTATTCTAAAATTCAAAGAAAAATAAAAAGAAACGTATAAACATATAGCACTTTGTATTCTTTAGATGAACCTTTTATTTAAAAAACCTTTTATATACATCATATATGAGAAAAGTCTGTCTTTATTTTCTAAACAATAGTACCTATAAAAAAAATGATAGCACTTTCAACTTCAAAATGGTAGCCTAAAATTCAAAAATTTCAGCATTTTGTACTCTCTCTCTCTCTCTCTCTCTCTCTCTCTCTCTCTCTCTCTCTCTCTCTCTCTCTCATAAAAGTGAATAAAAATTTCAACTTCAAAATGGTAGCCTAAAATTCAAAAATTTCAGCATTTTGTACTCTCTCTCTCTCTCTCTCTCTCTCTCTCTCATAAAAGTGAATAAAAATTTATTCCCATTAAAATAACACATAAAAGATGAGTTTATAAATCAAATAGTAAATTACATCCGATTGGCATGAAAATTGGCATGCATGTTAAGAATATATAGAACATGTAATCAAATGGTTGGATTTTTAAAATGTGAATTCAATAATAAGCTATTGGGTGATGTAACATTGTTTAGAGTTACATCACATGTAACTTGAATCCAACCCTATATTTCTTAATTCGATGTGAATTTTGACAAATCTACCATTAGATTAAAATTTCTTCATATATTTTTTATGCTTAAAAATTTCAAAGTGATCAAAAATTAATAGCAATGTCATCAATCAATTGTCAAGATTCAAGTTTCAATTCTCTCAACTTGGTTTTACTTCCATGTTTGATATTCTCTCAACTTGGTCAAGCTATCACCATTAAGAAAATGCTTGAATGGTAATAATTATACTTTTCAATCTATGATTTCAAAGCACCACAATGATTTTTTTTTCTTTCTTTCTTTTTAATTACAATTTCATTCATTTACAGGTGGTTTATTTGGACCATGTGGTTCTACCAAAGGGTATAATTTTGATTTGCTTTCTGGTTGATGGTTTCAGATGCTCGTTGATGATATTGGAGATGTGACAATTACTAATGATGGTGCTACAATACTGAAGATGCTTTAATTTTTTGATGGCTTTTTGTGTACAAAGAACCACATTTAAACAACTACATTTTTTGGAAGTGTTGAAAGATTTGTTTAAATACTTTGGAACTTTGATAATGGTTATAGACAATGTTACGTATTTGATAATATATTTCTATGTTAATATAATGTTAGTTTGGAGACATTTGTGGTGTTATTTAGTTACATTTGTGGTATTGTTTTAGTGGAGCTAAAATTATTATAGGTTATTTGTAATAGATATGTGGGTTTAGAATCTAGGAGGGAAAAAAAAAAAAATCACCTATAGTGGCGGGCAAAAACTGCCGCTGAAGGGTTAACATTTTAATATAATTGAAGAACTATAGCGGCATTTTTGGCCCGCCGCAATAGTACAATTTTTTTGTAGTGCAAACAACTAATTTGCGAGGGTATAAAGGTCCTCACAAATAGTTGTTAGCGACGACTGCTTTTCCTCACTAAAAATAAGTTGTCGACTTTTCTCGTCATTTGATAATATATTTGTGAGGGCAAATTTGTTCAGTAACGACGGTGGATTGCCCTCGTAAATTATCTATTTGCAAAGGTACTGTCGCAAAATCTGTTTTAGCAACCAAAACAAATACGACGGCCTTCGAGGGCCATATGCCCTCGCTAAAAACTTTTTACGACGATATTTGAATTTTTGTGAGGGCATTTTACCATCGCTAGTAGACTCTTTTTTTGTAGTGAAGTATCCATGATTCGAATTCTTATTCCTCAACTCTTTAAAGTTTGAGGTCAAGTATTCTCTAATCAATATGAGCAAGCATCAATTTTCATATCTAAAAATCTTGAGGATAAGATTCATTTGAAGGGGAATGGAATGTTATGACTTGAGATAATGTGTTGGATAAATTGTTATTTAAATTATAAGTATTTAAGTTTAGGCTTAGTGATAGATCTTTTTTTGAATAAGGTAGTAGTAGACTAGTATTTTTATTTGCTTGTATTCAAATTGATCTCTATGTTTTAGGTTAGGATTAGTTCCTATGTTTTAGAATAGGATTAGTTCTTATATTTTAGGATTTGTTAATGAGGTTATCTCATGCTTGACCATTTATGTGTGTTAAATGCATTAATGAAAATTAAGCAGAAAACCAAAAAACCCAAAATGTCTATTTTCTCTCTCAAGTTTTTGAGATTAATCATCTCGAATTGACTATCTTTTACATTCAGTAAATTATATTGGTTCACAACAGCATCTATGGCTGTGAGACAGCTCAGTCACTCACTTACCAAGCAATCGCACATGGATACTGATGGCCTAACATTTAGATATTTTCCCTTAGCTATGTTAAAAATATTATAAAGGCTAGAAATTCGCCCTAAACATCCATCTGCTAGCCAAGAACTTGAAGCTACTCTCAAGCTCTTCGATAGTGTTGGTTACTACCTTAAAGATGTTTAATGCACACACAAAGTAAAGTAAAAATTAAAAAAAATCTAAGGAATGCAAGAAGTAATGGATCCATTGGGATTCTAATAACCCCACCCTTGTTGCAGGATACTAGGGGGATAATGACCGCGTCTTGTCCTCGTGTAGGGAAGAGCTGGTTGTCGTTTAGATGGTGAAATCGTGAAAGTTAACATCTTCGGGAATCATGTATTTCCTCCTAACTAGGCCACGATACCCTTGGTATTTGCTAGATGTGAAAAGTTACGCATTTGGAGGAAAACAAACTACCAAACTAAACTCGAAAAAAAAGGACTTCAAAAAAGAACCAAAGATAGGAAACAAAACAAACTTATAGGATTTGCTAAAAGGGATGAGTGCTCGGGAAGAGAGAATCATTGTTCAAGAAGCAAGAAATGGACTCAGAGAGGTGAGAATCAAAAAGTGAAGAATGGGGAAAAGGGAATGCAATTTATAAGGGAAAACCGCCTTGAACTGAATATCAAGAGGTCAACCAAGTAGCTACGTTATCATGGCAGTGAATGTCTCCTAGGAATGGGATAACCAGATAGAACGTTGGGATTGACAACTGCCATACTCATGAATCATGTTTGTCCAACCCAATAAATGGGAACCATCCTCATGTGAGGAGGAGGATTCATGTATCTGATGTATGATGTACCTCTTCTATTAAGTGAGGGGTGAGTCAGGTGACATCATCCAAAGAGCATTGGAGCAAGAGGGGATCCGGCATACCACTAGGACTACAGTACTCCTAAAAATTAGGGCCCCAAAACCACATGTATTTAATCCCAAAACTTTTTTCTCTACATCCAAATTAAAGGGAAAAAGAACCAGCAACTGAGCAACCTTCTTGTGTGTGTGTCTGAAAAGATGAGTGTCCTGTTTATAATATTCTTTGAGAGAATTGTTATTCCTCGGTCTTAAATGTGGTTCTCTAAAATTGATAGAAATATATTTATTGAGTTTATTTCCACTAACCACTACAATTCCTTTACAAGATTTTAAGATGAAATACCCATTTTTGTTCCATACAAATATTACCCTAAAATAGCATAATGCCTATAAGTGATTGGAGCAAGTATAAGGGACTTCTGAATACAAACTTTTTATATTAGTTTTTGTGTTTTACTTAATGTTCCACCAATCACAACTTATCAAGTATTTGAGTTTTTTTTTTTTTTTTTTCCCTTAACTTTGGCTATTTTATAAAAAAAAAGCCAAACAAATACATGACATGTTGTGATTAGTGAAACACAACAAGTGGTACAGAAAATTTGTATGGAGATATTTTGAATTAGAATATTACACGCATTACTACAATTTTTTCATCCACACGTATTTATAAAAAATACAAACAACATTACTAGAACAATGTTACCAAACGGCCCCTAATTATTTGACTAAATGCAAACAATTTTTCCAAACTTTTTATTTTTTTTATTTTTTTAAAATAAAACAGTGTCTCCAGTACTTACATGTAGATGAGAGACCGACTTTTTCGAGTAGGCAGAGTGCCATCTAACTTATTGTTTCCAAGAGACCTGACAATGAAAACAATAGTACATTCATCAATACAGAGAGGAATCTGTTGAGATGTAAACGTGCCCAGTCAAGAAAATGTGGTACATTACAAGTGAGTGAGAGAACTCGTTAGGAAAAGAGAGTCTGGAATTTTTCCTTTTATACTGTTGAAACTCAAATCCCTAAAAAAAGAAAAGTAATATTATCACATGGGCAGAGAAGTCATTACGAAATAGTTCCAAGATATATAAAACTAGTAGTCTACAAGAAGAGAGAAGAAGATTTTAAAAAAATAAAATAAAACATTGGTCCTTCATTCGAATCATTTTTTAAGGGTATTTTACTTGTCAAATTTTATGACATTTTTAATATTTAAAAAAATAGACTTTATTTTATTAGTTGTTAAATTTGTTTCTTCAAAAAAATATATCTATCTTCACGTGTATCCCAATAGTCACCCTCCAATGGGTATTACTTACAACTGCGTCAAATTTTGGTATCCTCCAATATTCAATGGAATTGAATCAGAAATGTTGTTATTCCTCAAATATCTGCAACACATGTAATTAAATTGTTATACCATACTCTGGAAGGGAAACTAAAAAGGAAAGAAAACATATTTATGAAATTTTGAATCATAGCCCGCTTTCCTGTTGCCTTACAAGATACTTATCGACTTCATATCTTTTATAAATGCCAGTGAAGAACCCCCATTAGACACATCGCTTATCATCCTACAATATCACACATGATATTGTTACTATTACGCATTTGCAAAAAAACATAATAAACTAAACTTTCTAAGAGATGTAGACACTCACAAGTGTCTCATAGAGGTCAAATTGGAAAACGTTGACGGTATGGGACCTTCAAAAGAGTTTCCTTCAAGCCTCCTATGGGAGAATTTGGGTGTCGTAATTTATAAAATTGTGCACAAATTTTTCTTTTTCAGAAGAACAACAATTTTTGACATTGACTTTGTAGTGTAACAAAAACTTGAGCTTGATTAATCATGATTTACAAAATTGACTTACAAAAAAATAAGCAATGACCAATTCCCTATGAATTCCGGTATCTTGCCTGTGAGTTCATTGTCTGATGCCCACCTGATACCAAAAGAAGTATTTCCTCAAACAATTCTCAACCAGATGAAAATTTTTTCATTAGGGTTACATTGTACTAGTTATATAAATCTTACATTGTAGACTAGACAAGTATGTACAACGTAAGATTTAATTATATTGCTAATACAATATAAATTAAGAATTTTTCTTTTTATTAATATCTAAGATACACATTTTAAGTTTAAGTGAATTCTCATTTTTGTCCATAAAAGTTTCATTTTTGTCAAATTCATCCTTCAAATTTACATTTGTGATCAAGTTAATCCTCCATTGCCATTCAAAAGCCACCCAATAAATAGCTTTAAAAAAATGTTGTTTTGCTAAGAACTTTATAGCTCAACTGATTGACATTTTCTGGTGTTTTCTTTTAATTTTTTAATATTACAAAAATTATTACATTTTTTAATGGCACTTTACCAACTCATCTCTCTCTTGTAATTGTCATCAAAGAAAATCATATGCATTGCAAAACAACTTTGACCAGGCCGACTCAAGACCTAAGCCAGTTAGACCCCAATTTGTTCCAAAATTTTAAGGGTTTTAAGATGTCCATTAAATAGACAAAAGGCCCCAAAATTTTTGTATTAAAAAAAAAAAAAAAACCTATCATTATAGAATGATTATTGATTTTTTTTTAAATGAAATATATATATATATATATGGGTATTATATTTTTTTTTCTCGATCTCCAAGCAAACCTCTAAAATAAATACTGAGCTAAGAGAAATCTAACACTATATATTGAAATCCTTAACTGTTAAAAGAATGTAATGAGCTTGCTATGAATGTGCCGAATAATCATTGAAAATCAAAATTTCTTACAACTTGTAAAAGAAATTAATAAAATCTAAATAGAAAAACTATATTAGTAATTTTGCTTCTCAAAAAAAAGAACATGGTTTTAAAACATATATATTTGATTAAATAATACTTAATTAATATTTAAATATTAAAAAAGCTACTAAATTTAATCATCCTAGACCTTATAATGTATTGACCCAACCCTGCTTTGACATGGGGTTTGCTACTCTCTCCCAGTCCCTCCATGACCTAGACTTACTCCTCTGACCTATGGTCTCTCCACCATGCCAAACACCATCCACCACTCCAAACACCATCCTTCTTGATGAGTTGATTGTTGCAATAGAATCTCCCTTCTTTGCTTCTCACCCAATACAATCATAGTTGTCATTGTCATATCGTGTATCGTACAATAATGACAACTATGATTGCAATAGTGCTTGAATTGCATTTATTATTCTTTAATTAAAATGAATTTTAGTAATCTTTTAATATATATTTTCAACAGTTTTTACTAAAATGTAGTATTTAATTTTTTTTAATATAATATTCAATGGTAGGTTTCTAATGACAATGGACAAAAGAACTTACTTGATAACTAAAACAAACTTTAAGGATGAACTTACTTGATAACTAAAATAATGACAACTATGATTGCAATAGTGCTTGAATTGCATTTATTATTCTTTAATTAAAATGAATTTTAGTACTCTTTTAATATATATTTTCACCAGTTTTTACTAAAATTTAGTATTTAAATTTTTTTAAATATAATATTCAATGGTAGGTTTCTAATGACAATGGACAAAAGAACTTACTTGATAACTAAAACAAACTTTAAGGATGAATTTAAAAATATATATATTAAAGACAAAAATGAGAATTTATCCAAACTTTCAAGGTATAATTTGATTTTAAATTTTTTTTAATTATATTTACCATTATCTAGATTTTAGAAAGTTTTCAATGGAGAAAAGTTGTGAGCTAGTTCTTACACAAACTGAAGGTTTTTTAAATTGGAAAATGTTGAAGGAATCACACCGCTAAATCCACAACTATGAATGTATCTGTCAAGGTAAACAATGTACATGTAAATTTACTGACAATAATTAAATAATTCAACAACTGAAAGACAATTCGCAACTGTCAAGCCATTATTCAACTCTCATTTAATTTGCTAACTATTCAAGAGAACTATGTTAAAAATTCTCATGGTATGTATGCTCGAACTAAATATCTAAACAATGTGATTGTTTGGCATCAATTCTTTGCAATAGCTGTATAATATCCCCAGATCACTCTTGTGGTTACTAATTTACTATACCATATGGCTAAGAAACTGATGTAAGGAACATAATAACTTTAACAATATATTGCTGACATAATTTGTAGTGGTTTTAGTAATATCATTTTCACTTGACAGTTTATCATTGGCATCATTTTTATCATACACCAATCACAATAAACCATGTCAGCAATAGTAGAATAAATTTGCAGCACTAACAGTACTGAAAATGTAAGTTTAGCATTATAATGAGATAGAGGTTGAAGTTGCGAGTTCAAAATCCATTTATTCATCTGTAACTCATCAATTTAAATAAAAAATACGGGACAATGGCAGAGATCTTACATTAAGTCTAATTTCTTTAAATTCCCAAGTTCAGATGGTAGAGAACCGGTGAAGTTGTTTGGCCCCAAAAACCTAGAAAATTAACAAGTAAAAAAATAATTACATTATAAACCTAGAAGTTGTCTTATAAAAATAAATAAACCAAGAAATTGATTCTCATTCAGATCATCAAGGAGAAATGCGGAAAGCAACAGAATTGATATACACTTGCATCAGGGTCAGTACTACTAGATTACAATATTTATGGGTCTTCTTCGAAACTATTATGATTGTGTGTGTGTATATATATATATATATATATGTGAGGGAAACTTACAATCGTCTTAAATCAGTAAGATTTCCAAGTTCCTTCGGAAGCTCCCCTGATAGTGCATTAGTCCCAAGACACCTAATTTATTAAACATCAAGTGGGGAAAGAAAGAAGAAAGTTAAGAAATATTATATTTACTATGTCCTATGAGTTTCAAATAAAAATCCAGATGGACTTACAGGATTTGTATTTGCTTTAGGTTGCCAATGGATGGCGACAGTTTACCTCTCATGTAAGTTTTTTCTAGATTTCTGTGAGAAATGTACGAGACTTAGCATGATAAAAAGTCAAAAGAGAAGTTCTGGGTCTAGGGACCGACCCAAGATCTTAAGATAGCGGATGCCGGAGTATTAAAAAAAAAAACTCTAAATTGGCATTCATACAATATTAAAAAACTATAAATACACAAAATTATTATTTTTAAATACATAAGATGAAATAATTTATCAATAAAGACAAAAACAAAAACAAAATAATGTTTATTTTTAATATTAGGTTGGTTAGGATTTTTTTATTTTTGGTTGAAATTAGAGCATTTACAATGGTGATACTAAAAATTTTAGTTGTACCTCAAAAAATTACTTTATCTGTTTTACCACCCCACTTTACAATACACCCAATATCTAATGATTTTTTTTTAATCACTTCATTTAAAATAATATAAACAACTCATTAAAATAATAGACGACGATAGAGAATTTGAGTTTTTTAATTGAAGGAAGTGATATAATCTTAATAAAATATTGTATTTTATTTTTAACAATTTACTACAGTCAATTGGTATTTATATCAGTTTATTATAATTGCAAAAAATTTAGGTTTAGTTTCTCCAATAACACATGATTTTTTTGGTTCTTTGATGGTAAAATAGTTTTTTTTTTTTTTTTTTTGTGGCTAAAATATAATTACCATTGTGAATGTTTTTATTATTTTTGTTAAATTTTTTGATTGAATAGTTGCTATTTAGGTGAGACTAGTTAGACTTACTGAAGAGAAGGAGCCTAAGGTTTTAGAAGGGAGGCCCAATTATAAAAATGAAATATATTATAACTATTATAAAAAAAAAATACAAATAAAAAAATTAAACCTAGGGGGCCAAAGTCCCTTGGGGCGCCCACCTGGATCCGTCCCTGACTGTCATATAATGAAAATTTCTAGGACTAATCTCAATCCTAGGTTACATGAGAGAGATTATTTCATATAATGGAAGGAGAATCTCAGCAATGTCTAATGGTCCTCATATATTGCCAATGAGTTTAATTTAATTGATTAATCATCCATCTCACAATCTTAATCATCATCCAAATAAAACATAAGATAAAAAGTTTTATCATCACTACCATTTCCCCATCTCTAGCATAGTCAACCACCACTCACCGTCTTCATCTCTAGCACCGGAACGATGACAAGATCTGGCCATATTTTCGACACCATACCATCTCCAACAAAGTCATGAAATTAAAATAAAGACGCCAATGTCACAATTGTCGGTAAAACAACATTATAATCATTGAAGCTCCAAAGATTAGTCACTGACAGTAAGTGTACCATAGGGTGTTGCTTTCTTTTTGATGACTCTCTCATCTCTTGGCAAAGCAAGAAGTAATTATTTTTGCTTGATCTAGTACTGGGACAAAATATCACATTCTTGCAGACACCATGACCAAGCTTTTGTGGCTAAATTAGCTACTACAGTATCTTGGAGTTAATTGCTTCACTGCAACTCCAATCCACTGCGACAATTGAAGTGCTATTCAAAACGTCTAGAATGATGTCTTTCATGAATGTGCCAAACATATTAAAATAGATTGCCACTTTGTTTATCACCATCTACTTCAAGGAAAACTTAAGCAACAATTTGTCTCCTCACATGACTAGTTAGTTGACATCTTCACTAAGCTTAGCCACCTCCTCCCATCATGACGCTTTCATACATTGTCTTCCAAACTAAAGTTGTGGACTCCATTTATCCAACAAACTTTCAAGGGGACCTGTTAGAACATAAGCCCAGCGGGCTTAGTCCCATTGTTCTAGGTTTTTTTTTTTTTGGTTAAAATGGAAACATTATTCAAAAAGTAAAGTGAATGAACAGAGGAAATAGAGAATAAGCAAAAAGGAAATATCATAAGGGGGGTTCAAAAACAACGAAATGTTATGCTAACAAGGCCCCCCACTGCACAAGAGCATTGGCACATCTATTGGCTTCGAAGTAGCAATGCTGAATTCTAACATGGGGATTTGCTAGAGACCCTCTTTACAATCTGCCACAATGTGTAGCATTCCCATTCAAGCTGCCATCCTCCTTTCTTAAGAGATCAACATCAAGTTTGGCATTGAGCTCAATTTCCACTGCAAGAAGATTTAGAGATAGACATAGTTGGATGCCATCTCTTAGAGCCCATAATTCCACCGCCACACTTGTAGTAATAGCTACAGCCCTTACATAACCCTTGATCCAGTCCCCTCTGTCATTGTGAATAATACCACCTCCCCCAGCAAGCCCAGAGGTACCCAACCATTGGAGTTGAGTTTGAACCAACCAACCTGAGGTCGGGCCCATTTGACCTGGATGGTAGAACGAGATGCCGGCGATGTCATATTAAGAACAATGAAGGCTATTTCAGCAGCTTTTGACAGGAGTTCAGCCTTTAAATTACTTTGGGGTGAGACATTCTTGAAGACGACCCTGTTTCTGTGTAACCACAAGCTCCAAATACCAATAGGAAAGACAACTCCCCAAGGAATATCTGAGCTAACGTGGGTCTTGGTATTACGGCAGTTCAGACGCAACCAGTCGATAAGGTTTAGGTCAAAGAAGACATTAGGTTCCATGGGAAAGGATTGGGCATTCCAGACCTGTTGGGCAAAAGGGCAGTCTCGGAGTGTTTGAATAATTGATTTTGGAGCTCCATTGCAGACAGGACAGCAGAGAGGTTCATCCCTCTCTCAACAAGCACAGATCTAACTGGGATACTATGGTGCATGGGAGCATTGCCATATAAAACATTTGACCTTTGGAAGATATGGCACTTTCCAAATCCAGTCCCCGGCGAGGGGAGAGCTGAGATTTGAATCACTGCTAACATCTATAGTGACGGAACCAAATTGCCTTCAGTGGCAGCAAAACTTCTTTTTCTACCGACCGGATATATTAGACATATTAGCCTAATGTAATAGGCCCAAACCCATTCCTAGTTGTACTAGTAGTCTAGGATTTAGTCGTTTATATATATTTATGTTAGAGTTCATTGTAATACAGGTTATTGTACTACACTCTTACATAATGAAGATGTAACCCTTAAGAGAACATAAACTTCTATTTATACCCATAGATTTATAACCCCTCAAAAGGTACGTATGGGGAGTCAAAATGTTTCATAAAACCGTTCATTAAGTTTGAAACATTTTTAATGTTCAAAACAGTTATCAGAAAATTTTGTAGAAATTCAGTTTTCATGAGTCTCGATTGATCGAGAGGAATCGAGCATTGATCGAAAGCTCTTTTTGATCGATCGAATAGGAATCAAGTACCAATCGAAACAGGCAGAGACTCGAGGATAATTTCCTTTACCACTTCGATCAATCAAACATACTAAATTTCGAATTTCACTGAGAAAATTCCAAAACTTGAATTTTCACTTTATTCATTTTACAAATGAATACTCTCCAACTTTATATCATTATTACAACATATCGTTGTATATACCTATATATACAACACATTACAAATTGCTAACATGGTACCATCCTCCTAAGTGTGTTTGAGTACAATTTCTCACAAGGGAATTAAGCTAACCATTTTTTCAAGCAAAAGCCATGTAAACAATCATATATAAGGAAGAAACCATACAGATAGGTGAGGAAAGTCAAATTCCATAGTTCTTCTGGGATTACAGCATTAATATCTTGGCCGAAAACATTCCTGTAAAATAATTAAATAATAATAATAATAATAATAATAATAATAATAATAATAAAAAAGTAAAAAGTAAAAAGCCATTAACGTAAACATTCATATACTGGAGATGCTCAAAGAAAGATAGATATACTGAAGTTGATCTATATATTTTGAAGTATAGCTTATAGGTGAATATTACCATTAATGGGTGATGTGGAATCCCGATAATGTGACCCAATTTGGCGAATAACAAAATGCCAAATCATTTAAGAAAAAAAAAAAATTCTCAACTCTACCTTAGCAAACTTGTGTGTTAAACAAACCTCAACCACACAAAAAGTTAAATGGTATATGGATCCGATAATAAAGAGAAATCAGTGGCTGCCAAATTTTTTCACCAACTCTATCTTAGCAAAACTTCATGTACTTCAACGTTTTTCTATTTTTTATTTTTTTTTCCTCTAATGAATAAAACTTTAACTGTTATGTTCTAAAAAATATGTCACTCTTATAAAACATAGACATAAAAGAGAGGGACATACAAACTAGTTATGTGGCAAGAAGGGTCATTGTCATAAGAACAGTTGCATGTGATATAGGGTTTGTAGGCCGCCTCATTGCATGGTTCCGGAGATGACAACCCTGGGACTATCCTCCAAGATTCAAATATTTTACTTAGAGCTGTCACTGCAATCAAATGTATAAAAGAATCGATTATAATGACTAAGAGAATTCACAACAGGATAGATAAATGAGTTTTATAGCTGAAATTTGGCAAGATATTCTTAAAATGCGTTGCATAAGGCTTGGTTTTGGTTGGCCAATATATGAAAATACTAAAGTAATCGCCCTAATGGTAAAATATTGCAGCTCACCAATTTTTTATTATTATTATTTTTTATTTTTTATTTTTTTAATTCTATCTGTCTCTCTCTCTCCAATACGATGATCCACACAAATTCATGAAGATTGTTGATAAGGATGCATGATTGTTTGTCTTTGGAATTTCATGATGGCTAGCAAAGGCGGAGTCAAAAATTTTTGTTTGCAAGGTTCGAGGTAAAATTATCATATGGATTTGTAATTCAAGAAAAACTCAGACCACTATATACATACATGCATGCATACATGTCTTCGTGCATGACATTGAAAAACTTTCTCTCTCTCTAAATAAACTCTATAGAGTATTATTGAAAAAAAAAATTAGCATAATTACAATTGGGAGACTTTATTCCTTATATAAACAAAGTAGAAGAAGAAAGAAAACATGTTACTAACCTATTCTAGCTGTTATACAATGTAACGGTTTTCGAATTAATTATTAGTCCTATTAAGGAAATCTAACTTTTTAAGAATGGTCTTTTTTCGAAAGGCTAATCAGGAGAATCGGGTTTTGTTCATGATGGATTGATCTAATCATGGAATACGGTAAGTATAGTTTCTTACTCTATACTTGTCAATGGAGAGCCAAAGGGGAAGATCCATCCTTCAAGAGGGATTAGGCAATTAAGGGAATCCACTATCTCCCTTCCTCTTCTTACTATGTACTGAAGGACTGCATGGGTTGATTATGCAAGCAGCAAGAGTAAAGGAGATTAATGGCTTCTCACTTTGCAAGAGAGGTCCAAAGCTAATCCATTTGTTTTTTTTTTTTTTGCAAATGATAGCCTCCTTTTTTGCAGGGCAAACTCCTAAGAGTGTGGCAATTTTCTCAAAATTCTCTCGAGTATGAAGCCTCATTTGGTCAAAAAATTAATAGAGAGAAGACTGCTCTCTTTTTCAACAAATCCAGTCAAGAAGAAACTAGACAGGAGATAAAAAGAGCACTGGGGGTTCAAGAAATAAAATTTTATGAGAAGTATTTAGAGCTTCCAGACTTGTTTGGTAGAGGGAAGAAAGCAAGTTTCAATTACATAAAAGAACGGGTGTGGAGGAAATCGCAAAGGTAGGAAGGAAAATTATTATCTCAAGCAAGTAGAGAGGTTTTGATTAAATCTGCGGTTTAGGCCATTCTTACTTATGTCATAGGATGCTTCAAATTGCCATTAGGTTTGTGCCACAACGTAGAAGCACTTATTAGGAAATTCTTTTGGGGACAGCGGGGAGATAAGAGTAAAATCCATTGGCTCAAATGTCAGAATTAACAAAATCTAAGCATGTTGATGGGCTAGGTTTCAAAGATATATCTAGCTTTGTTCAATGAATCTTTACTAGCAAAACAAGCTTGGTGGCTTATACATAACACAGATACCCTCCTTTACTGGATTTTTAAAGCTTGTTTCTTTCAACATTGCTCTTTCATGGAAGCTGAGGAGTCGACTTCAGGCTCTTATGCTTGGAAAAGCTTATTGAAAGGGAGGGAAGTTATCCGTCGGGGCTCTTGCTTTCGTATTGGTAATGGTAAATCAGTCAAAATATGGCAACATCATTGGTTGCCCATTAAGCATCCAACTAAAATAGCCTCACCCTTGATAGAGTCCATGGATGAAGCTACAGTGGACTGTTAATCGATGCAATAACTAGACAGTGGAATAGCGAAATGGAAGATCGGATTTTTGCCCCTGCTGAAGCTGAGCTGATAAAAGCAATACCCCTATCTCGAGTTGAAGCAAAGGACTCCCTGTTTTGGCAACTATCAGCTGATGGCCATTATAATTGCAAAATGGGATACAGATTCTTAAAAGAAGAGGAGGATGCTAACATTCAAGAAGACCCTCCAGATGATGACAAACAGCTATGGAAAGGTATTTGGAATATGGAGATTTTGAATAAAATGAAAATTTTGGTTTGGAGAGCTTGCAAAAACTTTCTTCCCACCAAAGGAAATTTAGTTCGCAGGACTATTATCACATACCCAAATTGTGACAGGCGCTTAGCTTTAATTGAGGATCCTCTCCATGCACTTTGGTCTTGCACCGAGTTAGATGAGATATGTGCTGATAGAGATTTATGGGAGGTTCGGTCCTGGGAAAGGTTCACAAACTTCAAAGCTCTTATAACTTGGATTTTGAATAACGGTAAAGCTCCAAGCTTATTTGCTTCAATTTTTTGGTCAATCTGGAATCAACTAAACAAGGTTCGCCTCCATCAATCTTGCTTCCCCACAGAGCAACTGACCCAGATAGCTAAAGATCAGTTGGAGTACAAAGCTGTGATGCCCTCGCTCACAATTCACCCACAGAAGCAGCGAGCTAAATGGCTTTCACCACCTCAAGATTTCTTGAAAATTAACTATGATGGAGCAGTTTTCCCTGATGAAAATAGGTCGGGCATTGGCGTAATGATTCGGAATAATCTGGGGTTAGTTATAGCGTCCTTAGTACAACAGCTACCCCAAGCTTACTAAGCTGTTGAAGTTGAAGCAATGGCTGCATGCAGAGCTATGGAGTTTGGTAGGGAGATTGGGGTGGCGAAGGCTATTGTTGAAGGAGATTCAGCAACAGTGGTAAAAGCTATTGAGTGCTAATGATAAGGGATTGGCCTATTACAGAATGCTAGTTTAGGATATTACATTTTTCTCCGACTTCTTTTCAGATTTGACTTACTCGGAGAGAAGACAATAGAGTTGCACGTTGTGTGTTTTCAAAATAGTATCGTGATGTTCCACCCACCACTTTTTCTTTTATTTAGGCTGATAAAGCCGCGTTATGATTCTTTTGAATAAAATTGACGTATTTCTTCTAAAATTATATATATATATATATATATATATATATATATATTCCTCATCAATTTAAATTCGAGAGAAAAATGATATTAACTTTTTATATAAAGTAAATGGTAAAATAATAATTTTATTTATTAACTGTTTAAAGAGTGTTACATTTTGGGAGATCAACAATTTAGGAAGAAGGGAGTATAACAAATACATTAAGGGTTCATTTGGTTGGGAAAATGTAAAAAAATGGGAGGATAGAAGAGATTTTAGTTTCCACCATTTGTGTTTGATTATGGCTTAAAAAATAGAATGATGAAAAAAAAAATAAGTTTGTATAAATGTACTTATATGCCCTTTATTAAAAAAAAAATGATACCCAATTAAAAAAACAAGTGGAAAAAAAATAACCAAAAAAAAAAAAAAAAGAAACACCCAAATTTATCAAAAAATAAAAATCATGCCAAAAAAAAAGTTAAAAAAAAAAATCACTTCCAATTAAACCTAAAAAAATGAAAAAGAGAAAAACAAAAGAAAGTACCCACAAAAGAGAAAGAAGAGTTGTGCTTGTATGATGTATCACAGCCAGAAAAATATCAAAAGAAGAAAAAAAAAAAAAAAAAAAAAAAGAGAGAAAGAAGCAAGCATCACAAAAGACGAGGATGGGGTAGTTCAGTAATTTAACTGCAGCTATTATTCCCATCCTTCTATTTTATCCCCTAATTGGGGAGATAGGGTTTAGAGTTACCTATATCCCAACAGTTTTCTCTTGTCTCTCCTCTCTAATTAAATACCTACAAAAATTATTTTTTCTCCATTTTTCTGTCTTCCATTTTTCATCCTTCTAAAATCTCCCCAACTAAACAGACCTTAAAAAATTCAAATTCTTTATTTCACTTTATATTCTACCAACCATAACATGATTATGAAATGTGTCTGATTTTTTTTCTTCCCATTTTTAACTTTGGTTATTTTATTAAAAATGTCAGATAAATATGCATGGAATGAATACAAGACAAAGTATGATGTAAAATAGAAAAAGTGGAATTTATTTCTCATTAACTATCTTGAAAACAATTAACCATCTTTGAAACCAATCAAATCAGAGCACGTGCACAAAACAAGTACAATAGTTAATCGACACGTGCTGATCAAGGGCACACCAGTATTGCAGCTATTGCTACGGGCTACGGCATCGCTTCACGCGCCATTTAATGCAGTGACGACAACGTTTGATACTGGATTCTTGTTCTTCTCACTATTAGTGAGACGACGCCGTTTGCGCACAATAATATGTAGTTGCCGAAAGATTAAGAAAAAGCCGAAGAGTTGTGGGTCCAAGCAGCCACTAGTGTGACCCACTCAGATGCGAGTTAAAGTTTGTTGTGAAGGGACGAATGGAATGAGGCAGCGATGACTAAGCCCTGTGGGGGCTTGGTGGTACTGAAAATTGAAGAAGAAGAAGAACCAGATTCTTCTTCCAAAAACCATGGGCCAATGGACTAGATTATCGGCTCAGCCCAGATCCAAATGAAAAGAAAAATACTTGCAAAAGAGTTCTCATGAGTTCTCACCTCTCAGTCGTGGTATGTCCCTCCTTTCAATAATTTCCTCACTTCAGCAGAGTGTGTGTAAAGCCAAATTGAGATTTGGTGCAACAGAAATGAATGGTTGAGATTCAAAATTTAAAATTAAAAAACGAGAATCAGTAAAAATTGATGTAAAGCCTATGTTTCAACTATATATAGATGGCATGCATTGAGGGCTAAACCCGGTCCAGTTAATCTCCAGCGGACTGCCATCGGTAATGGTACGTTGCTGATGTTTTTGGCTGTGGGTGAGAGAAACTAATCAAATCAAGCAAGGATGTATGAATATATATATATGTGTGTGTGTGTGTGTGAGAGAGAGAGAGAGAGAGGTGTCTAGTACACTGTACACATAAGCTGCAATACTTGAAATTGTGACTTAAAGTTCGGAGTTCGTTTATAAAATGCAACTCTGTTTATATATCCTTGTAAAATACCTTACTACTAGCTCTCTCGCTCTCTCTAAATATATATAAATAAGTGTGTAAAATAAAGGAGTGAGATATAGCGTATGTTGTAAGAAATTGATAAATAAAATAGAAAAATAGTTTTTTTTTTTAGGTTATTGTGGCTGTCGTTGTTATAGATAAGATAGAATTTGAAATTATAGTGCATTCCAAATGATTGCTATTTAATAACATGCAGCTAAGATACCATTTGGTTCTTATGCACAACAGAGAGAGAGGAGGCGCACCTTCAACAGGATCTGTATGAGTTTCAGCAGCTGCAGGTTGCCGTTGGTACGGCTGGTTCCTATCATAACCAGTATAAGAAAGTTTGGTCACCGAATAATATGGATATTGAGCGCCGTGAGCTTCCAAAACAAGGCCAAAGATGGAAGCAGCACAAAAGATTAAAACTAGAATTTGTGGTAATCCGACCATGACTGATGACTCTAAGATGTTGATTAAGAAATCAGAGCTATGAGAAAACTTGGACCAAATGCATTACCAGAGTTGCTAAATATACAAATAAGGCATCTTCATCCATTAGGTAAATATAAAAAATTGATGCTGCTAAAAAGCTACCGACTTTCTTTAGCTACCGACTTTCTTTCTCCCGAGAAAATGGATTATTACTGTGCAATTTCGGATAAGTATTCCGAGCTCTGTGGACCAAACAGTAATTTTCTTGAGAATACAACAAAACAAAGAGGAATCAAACATTCACTAAAAAGCAAAAAAGAAAAGAACCAGACAAAACACAAAGGGAGACAAAACTTTTTAGAGGGTCCCGCTTCTTAAAGAACCACTAAACACGTCTAGCAATCATATTAAAAGTATTATTTGATAGGATTGCCGTCGTTCCAACTTTTGTCATAATTTGCTGAGGGTAAATCGTGAGCGGTGAACTTCTAGATCAATATGAACTCATTACTTTCCCTTTATCACTCGTCATTTGACATATAAGTAAATTATGGTATAAGTAAATTATGGTAAAAATTGTAGTAAAAGTTGTGCTCATAGTATTTTCTATTATTTCAGGTTCATTATTACTTTGATTTTTCTGTTATTCTATATTAATTGTGGTCCTCAAGTTTTTTACAAAAGATTTTTATTTTGTTCTTGACGTCATCTAAATGACAAAACTTGCTCACGTGAATAACAGAATTCTCATGATACACATGTAACCAGTGCTTCGTCTGTTTTGAACTTTGAAGTAAAATATTTTTCATTTTTTGATATTGCAGGTAAAATATAGTTAAATTTGTAAAATATTTTTTGCTGAACATAAAATTCTTTATTAAAAGTTGTAAAATATTTTACCTCTGAAAATTTGGTAAAATATTTTCTAAAAACACGCAGTAGTTTTCCCTCTCCCATCTGGTTACTAAATTACTAGTTCGATGGCCGGAGACACTGCTCTAGCAACTGGTGCCAACGGTTCGGTGGCTAGAGACTCCGCTCCAGTGACTTGTGCCAACAGTCCAATGTCCGGTGACTCCACTCTGTTACCAGTGCCAACGGTTTGGTGACGAAATACTCTGCTCCAGTGATTGATGTCGGCAATCCAGTGCCTAGTGACTCCACTCCATGATCGGTGCCAACAGTCAGGTGTTCGGAGACTTCATTACACTGACTGATGCTAGTGGTTTGATGGAAGGATACGCCTTATCGGCGATCAGTGCCGACTATTCAATGCCCAGAGACATTTTTTCAAACAGTGTTGGTGGTTTAGTCATTGGAGAATAATATAAGATTACTTTGCTGCTATTAGAAAAAGCCAAATCAACATTGTAATGAATTAAAAAAACAATGTAAAAAAATGATGAATATAAAGAAAAAATAATAATTATTTTAAAATTATTATTATTTTTCATTTTCTTGCCCTTTCTTGATAACCAAATACAATATAAGCAAAAACACAGCAGAAATACCAAAAGTATGAATCATCCAACACAAGTATTTTCTTGCCCTTTGCTCTACAATAAACATGTTCAACAACTTGTTTCCCTCATTATACTGGACCCCATACTGTGTAAACCTAGTATTATTAGAATTGTTGAGAATATACATGCGAGGTAAGTCCTACATTGAATAAGAATGACAATAACGAGTGATCAATATAATATAGTAAGGCCCCAACTCATTGGATTAAACCTTTTTGGATTGAGTGATGTCCTAATCAATGTTTTAAACTCCATTCTATTCCGATCGAAATGGCAAGAAATTTTCGTTCAGGTGCTTGGACAGGTGCAAAAGACTTCCTATGTTCCATTTCGCCCTTAATTCTGGACTATTTTGGCATAAAACGACGTTCCGGGCGGAATTTCGAGATTTTGGGCAATATCCATGTTCCGGATGAAATAAAAAAACTAGGCTTCATTGCTCTTCCCACTGATAAGATATACTGTTTACTTCTTCTACCAACAAAAAGATATACTGTTTACTTCTTCTACCAACAAACGAAATTGATGACTTGGGAGAGATTTGAAACCAAAATACAAAATTGATGAAATTCAAAGCAACCAAATTGACGAAACACTACTAGAATGTTGCACACCACGAGAAAACTATGGAAAGAAGATTTTTGAATTCTAACTTGAGAGAGAGAGAGAGAGAGAGAGAGAGAGGGAGATTGAGGATCATAAAACATTAAAACTGTTGACTATCAGTTTATGTTTGAGGATCAGATTGATTTTTTCAAAACATCAGTTATGGATGCTTGCAATATTGACAATGAGGTGTCCAAGTTGCATGAGAAGTCTTAAGGCAAAATCAGCATTGGATGCACACAGCCAGGACGAGTTGCTGCAATGAGTGTTGCTGCTTGAGTTTCTCAAGAAATGGGTGTCAAACTAGGCCATGTTGTAGGTTATTCTATCCGTTTTGAAGGTTGCACTTTGGAAGAGACTATTTTGAAATATATGACACGTGGAATGTTGTTGCGAGAGTTTCTGGCTGAACCAGAGTTGGAAAGCTATAGTGTGTTAATGGTGGATGGCCTTCGGTTGTAACTGAATGTTTTCAAAGTAGAACTTGTTAGTTGTTACAAGCATTCCCTTATGTATTGAAGCCATATTTTGCTGTCAAAAAGCTAATTTTCAGTATCAATGAAACATTGAATGTATTCTCTAATTTTGACACTTAAGTAGTTTCATCGTTCATTTACAAAAAATTTTACAAGAATTTAGAGTACAAACGAAGATGAATGTAATAAAATATAGTTATTCTTTTCTTTATATTGGTTTTGAGAGTTTAATAAATGTAATTGATTGTGTACCTTTTTATTTTTAATTTCTTGTAATGCTTCAAATTGAACAATTTTGATGTTGCCGATATGGTCACAAATTGATGCAAGAGTTTGATTTAAGAATAAACAAAACTTTATTGAAATGTGCACTTTGATTACATAGCTATTAGAACAAGAGCCTTAATTATATATATATATATATATATATTCATGGGCAATGATTTATTTCACTCAAAAAAGAACCTAAAATTTGCGAGCAAATTCTGTAAAGATGAAAGTTGAAGCCAATGTGTAATGAACAAGATAATACCCATGCAAAATACTTCCATTCAAAACAATTTTTGAATCATCAAAGTGGTTGCTAAAGGTTATCCAAAAAATATATTTCTACAATACTTCTTCGTAATGGTAAAACTTAAACAAGTGTGAGAACATGTGGTCTTCACTAACATAAAACAATCTAAACTTCAGCACTAATCCCTCCAGGCTAGCACCTGCCTTTTCTCACTCTCAGTGATCAAAAGAAAAATAGCATACCTATAATCATGCCATTCAACTTGACAGAAGAACAAAGAGTGATTTCAATGATAAACATATATCAAAATTTCCAATTAACAAGAAGCACGGGTAAAGCCATAAGATCATTATCATTACTAATTATGTAAGTTTGTTGAGGGTTTAGCTTAGGAACTTCCATCTTAAGAACTTAGATAAGGGACCAAAATTAAAAGTGAAATACAAAGCAAATCATATAGTGAGCATTTGGATAATAGATTAACCTGCGTTTCTGCGTTTGCGTTTTGGGCATGGGACCCATGCTACAGTAAACGTAGTAAATGCGTTACGTTTTGCTTCCTTTTTTTTTTTTTTCCTGCTGCTGCACAACCTTTTTGGGAGACAACGGCTACTGTTTATGAACAGTAGCCGTTGTTTTTGACTTTTAAACTCTCTTTATCAGTTCTGTGGGTCCCATGAACAGTAAATGAGACCCACAAATTTCACTTTTTATCAACTTTTTCATTAAAAATGGGTCTCGCTGCACTATTCACACATTTAAAAATTATTCTGCTACAATGTTTTCAGCAACTTTCAACAATAATAAGCTGTATCCAAACGGATCCATAGTCTGAATGTTCATGAGATGCATTTAATTTCTTTGTAATCAATGTCGTAATATAATAGGTGCATAGCCCAATTTAATGGGAGCAATCAGACAATAACAAATGCATTTTGCATTAAGGAGAAGCAAAGATGAGATATTCACCAACTGAAAGAAGGCATTGAAGCAAAATTAAGCTCCAATAAAGGTTGTCACTGAAAGAATCTAAAAAGAGATCCAAGGTATTTAGTGGCAAATGCAGGTGAAAATATTTTGGCAAAAAATTTTATTTCAAGACAAGCCAATTAAATTTACAGCATGCTCAAACTGTTTAATGCTTTTGTGATGGACAAAAACAACAAGGAGCACCAACTGGACAAAAACAAGAAATCAAGGAAAGAAAAAAAAAAAAAAATCAAACCATTACATAAGAAATTATTTTTTACCAAGGACTGAAAAAGAATGGGGAAATCTTTGACAAAGAAATCAAGAAAAGAGGGAGAAAAAAAAACTGATATCAAATAACTTAGCATCACTTCATAGTTTCTCTAACAGATATTTTCACAAACATCTTTTGTGCATTTCCAAACATTAAATGAAAATAAAACAATCAACTACTACCATACTCAAACCACAATAATAACAAACAAATGGAATAAAAGAGGACTGATACATTGTGATAAACTTCAAACTAAGAAATTGTTATTAACCTAAGAAAGCATAGTATGTTTCAATGAAAGAAACTAAGAAAGGGATTACCGTTAGTGCTATAAATGAAACAAAGGGATAAGCTTTGGCAAAGAAATCAAAGAAAGAAAAAAAATCCATAGAGAATAATCAGAAAAGAAGTTCAAGTTTCCAAAAATACGATACTAACATAAATTCAATTATAATCACAATCTTAGCACCAAACTAACTTGAAAATCCACAAAAAAGAAAAAGAAAAAAAAGACAGAATACAAAGAAATAAACTAACACTCTATAAAGCATTTCATCAAACACCTTCAATGCCCGCCCAAAAAACAGCAAAATCACATCGACTTCACCCTCAGCAAGGAATTACAACAGTTAGACTAGAAGTAGATATATAATTGCAACCATTATTTAACTTTAGCTTCATGTTTTTTTACTCATACCAACTTTATTTAACTTCAACTTTTATCATTCTTAATCATGCGTAGGGGTAGAGATATTATTCCAACAAATAGTCAAGGTAACCTTAAATAAAGGAAAACGATTCACTGGTGAATGGTGATACCATCCCAAAAACAAAACAAAAAATGCAAAATAAACACAAAAAAAAGAAAAACCAAAAATAGAAAACAGTTAACATCAAAAACTGAAAAAATAAAAAATAAAGAGACTTTTTTTTTTTTCTAAAGATAATAACAGAGAGGGTCGAGTTAGGCGACAGTGATTCTGATACCGTGTTGACAGATCCGCCAAGGGAGACTGTTAGTTCGATCGACGTGGTGGCAGCAACTCGGAGATGGTAGCTGCAAGGAGAACCTTGGCCACGGCTAGGCTTGGGAGAACAAGAAAACAGAGAGAGAGATTTTAAGAGAGGAGAAGGCCACACCAGCATGAACTTTCCGAAGGTGGCGGCGGCGTGGGACTCGGTGGCTGCTAGTTGCAGCCATGGAAGTTTGGCCATGGGTGTTCCAAATAGGTTTGATGAAATGGAGGAGAGCGGGAGAGGCTGAAATTTTGAAAAAATTGAGAAGAAGGAAAACGGTTGAAATGAGAAAGTGAGGTTAAAGGAGAACATGATAGCTGACGTGGCTTAAACGATGTGTCAATTTCTGAAGCATTAGATTCAATGAATAGTTGAGATCTGAGTAATTGCACACCGTGCAATACCCTAGGTATTGCACGGGATCTCCATCCAAAAACCAGTATAAAAAGGTTTGGTCACCGTATAATATGGATATTGAGCGTGTAAAAAAAAAAAAAAAAAAAAAAAAAAAAGGCCAAAGATGCAAGCAGCACAAAAGATTAAAACTAGAATTTGTGGTAATCACACCATAACTGATGACTCTAAGATGTTGATTAAGAAATCAGAGCTATGAGAAAACTTGGACCAAATGCATTACCAGAGTTGATAAATATACAAATAAGGCATCTTCATCCATTAGGTAAATATATAAAATTAATGCTGCTAAAAAGCTACCTACTTTCTCTCTCCTTAGAAAATGGATTATTATTGTGTAATTTCGGAGAAGTATTCCGAGCTCTGTGGACCAAACAATAATTTTCTTAAGAAAACAGCAAAAAAAAAATAGAGGAATCAAATATTCACTAAAAAAAGAAAAGAGCCAGACAAAACACAAAGGGAGACAACTTTTTAGAACGAAATTGCATTTTAACCATAAAATTCAAACTATGTAGTTAGTAGTTATTAGTTTCAAACTATATTTTTTTCTAACAACTCGAGTCTAAGATGCTCGATTTAGGGGGTATAAATCGAGTGTTTGGGGGTCGATTTTCATATTTTGATCCGGTCTGAGTTGGCATTTATTCCACGTGGCGTCCACGTGAAAATCGAGTCTCTTATACTCGATTTACCCATATATATAAGACAAGAACAGCAGCACAGCAAAAACGAACTCAGAGCAGAAGAACAAAAAAAAAAAAAAAAAAAAAAAAAAACCTGAAGAAGAAGGAAAGAACTCAGGCCGGCGCACCCAGGCCAGGCGAGCCCAGGCGGCGCGGCCTGGGTTCGCGCGATCCTGAGGCCGCGCGGCCTGGGTTCGCGCGACCCTGAGGCCGCGCGGCCTGGGTTCGCGCGACCCTGAGGCCGCGCTGCCTGGGTTCGCGCGAGCCCAGGCCGCGCGGCCTCAGGGTCGCGCGAGCCCAGGCCGCGCCGCCTCAGGGTCACGCGAACCCAGGCCGCGCCGCCTGGGCTCTCACTCTCTGTGATCTGACTCTTTCTCTCTCTCTGATCTGGTTTCTCTCTCTCGCTGATCTGATCTGGTCTTTTTCTTCACTGATGAACATCTTCTGTTTCTGGTTTTTTTTTTTTTTTTTTCTTCACTGATGAACATATTTAAGCTTGATCGGATTCTTTCCCTCTCTGTGATCTTACTGTATTTGTTTTTTTTTTTTTGGGTATTTTGGCTTGCTTGTACATGACTTGGAGACTGAAATGTTTTCAAATTTTTTTGAATTGTAAATCGAGTCTCTAAGACTCGATTTTCAGGCGTCTCCACGTGGAAAAACACGCCACATCAGACCATCAAAATCGAGGCTTTGAGACTCGATTTATATACCAAAATCGAGTTTAAGAGGCTCGAATTGCTAGTAAGTAATATAGTTTAGAAACTAGATCAACTAACTATAATGTTTGATTCTCATGCCTAGTTACCCAGATTACCCCAACTTTTTAAGAGGGTCCCGCTTCTTGAAGAACTACTAAACACGTCCAGCAATAATTGTAAAAGTATTATCCGTGAGAAATGCTATAATTGCAACTTTTATTATAGGAAAAATTGTAGTTAACCCACATGTGATTTGGTCCGTTTCAACAGTATTCACCTCGTGGTTTGAAATTTGTCACTTAACTCATTTAAGGTAGCTTCCGTTAGACCCCCGTTACCCATATCTCTCTTTTCACCGTTAAAAATAGAGGTAAATATGTCTTTTTCATTATATTTTATGTCTCTCTCCTCTTTTCTCTCATTCTTCTTCTTCTTCACATAAAACATAAAAGAAAACCCATCACAAACGAATCCACAAATCCATGTGAACATACACCCACAGATTCACTAGCCTTTCACTGCCAAATCCAAAAATTGACTACATAATTCTTCATAAAACAATCACAAAATAAAACTCTAACCCTCTTTCTTTTACTAGGTTCTCTAAAAAAAAACCCAGATTTGCAAGTAAAAAAAAAAAATTCTGCAAAAAAAAAAAACCCAACAATCTATAACTGTGCTAGTATGCTCTCTTCAGTCTTTTCTTGGAATAGAGGTTGCACCTCGCGGTTATGTTCTATAACTGTGCTAGTATGCTCTCTTTGATCTGCTTGTAACTAAGGAGCTCCTGTCTTTTATTTGTCCTGAACGACCTCCGTATTCTATTCTATTTTCTCTGTTGTTCTTGGTTTTGTGTAAGCAATGTGGGATCCCTGTCTTTCCTTCTTTTTTTGCCTCTGTCTCTATCTCCATTGCTGGATTGAAAGAAGAGATTGCAGAGTGAAGTAAAAGGTAGCCGGATGCTACTAATAAGAACCTAACAGAAGATCCAGATGGATCTACTACTTTATCTACTTTCCGATCAACTGATATTGGTGCTTGCTCTGGTGCTAATCATCTATCATGATTAAGATCGGCTAGTGGAAGAATGGGCGAAAGCCCGATAAAAAAGAGGTCGTATTGATGACCCATTTTCTATATGTCAACTCTAGTACGAGAATGTTTAGTCATTCCGATAGTGACTGGCCTTTTTTTAGCTATGATCCAAGGCCTCGGAAAAATCGCCCGAGGAAAAAGCCCTTGTCTCCTTCGTTAAAGGGAAGGAAGGAGAATGCTAAGACAGATTTTTGAGAAGAAGAGCTCTAGCTGCTCGTCAGTCTTTCTTTTCTGCTTCCATGGAGATGGTTTCAAAAGTCGAAGGATGAGTGAAAGGAACAGATCTCCACCATCCGTTGCCTTGCTGGTCTTTGATGTTCATGTACAGCTTCAAATCTTGAGGCTTTACCTGTTCGATTTTGACGGATTATGGATTTGGGGATTTTTGGGGTTCTAAGGTAGAGAGAGAGAGAGAGAAAGGGAGAGAACTTGTTCTTTTTTTTTTTTTTAGGGTTCCAATTCAGTTCTAATTTTGGCTTATATAGTAAAAGAGATTTTTTAACGGAAATGGCAGAGGTGGGTAATGGGGGTTTAACGGAGGGTACCTTAGGTGGGTTAAATGACAAATTTCAAACCACGGGTGGGCACTGTTAAAACGGGCCAAACCACAGGTGGGTTAACTGCAGTTTCCCCTTTATTATAACTTGCTTAAAGAGTAAGTCCTGAATGATGAAGTTGTGGACCTCCATAAATCTACTACTTTTATTTTATCACTCACAATTTGATACATGAGTAAATTGAGGTATAAATTATGATAAAAGTTGTACTCCTAATTTTATATTATTTTAGGTTCATTATTGCTGTGATTTTTCTGTTATTTTATATTAATAGTGGTCCTCAACTTTTTTTCAAAAGATTTTTATTTTGTTATTGACGTCATCTAAATGACAAAACTTGCTCACGTGAATAACAGAATTCTTATGATACACATGTAACCAGTGCTTCGTTTGTTTTGAACTTCAAAGTAATTTTTTTTTCAATTTTTAGGTATTTATTTGCAAGTAAAATATAGTTAAATTTGTAAAATATTTTTTACTAACCATAAAATCTTTTATTAAAAGTTGTAAGATATTTTACCTTTGACATTGGTAAAACATTTTCCAAAAATACACAGTGGTTTCCCCTCTTCTATCTGGTTGCTTGGTTACTAGTCTGGTGGTTGGAGACACTACTCTAGTGACTGGTGCTAGTGGTTCGGTGGCTAGAGACTCTGTTCCGATGACTTGTGCCAGCAGTCCGATGTTCGGTGACTCCTCTTTGTAACTAGTGCCAACGGTTTGGTGATAGGATACTCTGCTCCAACGATTGATGTCGGCAATCCGGTGCCCAGTGACTCCACTCCATGGCGGGTGCCAATGAATATCAAGTGTTTGGAGACTTCATTCCAGTGATTGGTGCCAGCGGTCTAATGGCAAGATATACCTCATCATCGATGAATGCCGACTATTCAATGCTTAGAGACATTTTTTCGACCAGTGTTGGCAGTTTGATCATTGGAGAATAATATAAGATTACTTTACTACTATAGGAAAAAGCCAAATCAACATTGTAATGAATTAAAAAAACAATGTAAAAAAAAATGATGAATTTAAAGAAAAAAATTATTATTATTTTAAAAATATTACTTTTTTTTTCATTTGCTTGCACTTTCTTGATAACCAAATACAATAAAAGCAAAAACATAGAAGAAATACCAAAAGTATGAATCATCCAACACAAGTATTTTCTTGCCCTTTGCTCTACAATAAACACGTCTAGCAACTTGTTTCCCTCATTGTACTGGACCCATACTGTGTAAACCTAATATTAATAGAATTGTTGAGAACATACATGTGAGGTAAGCACTACATTGAATAAGAATGACAATAGTGAGTAATTAATATAATATAGTTGGGCTTAAATTCATTGGCTTAAACCTTTTTGGATTAAGTGATGTCCTAATCAATGTTGCAAACTCACTTAATGTGTAAAACACTTGTGAATGTTTAGACCCCCAATTACAAATTTTCCAAAGGAAGCTTATATTCAAACAATTGATGTGCAGAATGATAAATATAAGCAATACCCAAATATGCAAACTACTCTAAGCCATATTTTAATCACAACTAAATAGTAATTAAAAGCAAAGAGTAAGGGTTAGAGAGAAGCAAACATAAGATAACACTGGCACGTGTTATCGAAGAAAAAACCGAAGAACTTAGCAAAAAATCTCTCTGCCGCCCTCCAAGTGGTAAAATGATCCACTAGAGAATCAGTTGGAATACATGAATAGCAATAGACCCTCCAAGCCTAATCTACCCGGTGCACCTAAGCCCTCCAAGCTTCTGCTTCAACAAGGTTACGCCTAACCATGTCTTCTCTAGCTTACCGGATCCCGCAGTTAGCCCATTGCATCAACCAATAAGAATTGATTCTCTCTTGAACTGCTTCCCAAAAACCAAGCACCTTCTCATTACTATGAATTTGGTGAGTAAGGATTTGGCTTAAGATCCTCTCATGGGTATGACAATGAAGGGTAAGAGTAGAGGAATTTGGAGAATCAAATATATAAGATTGTGGATAAATTAATCTTGTTGTTCTCTAGGGTTTCTCTCTCAAAATTTCTCTTTGGAAGCTCTCTACATTTTGTAGGTATAAGGGTATTTATAGTAGGGTATGAGATGGAATGTGAAAAGTTAGTTTTTAGCAAAACAGGGTGTACTGGCGAGTCACTCGCAACTGGGATAAGTTGCGACTTCTAGTCGCCAGTTAACAGAATGGTCAAACTGTACTTTTTGTCCTATAGTGATCCAGCTGTCCTGACCTTTCAACTTCCTACATGCTTCACACGTGTGCTAGATTTTGGTGAGTCACCACTTGCGAGTCAGTTGCGAGTTCTAGTCACGAGTCACCTCTTTTTGCACACTCTTGATCAATTCTTCACATTCTCTCACACACAACCCTTACATTATTCCCACCTAAATACAGGATTTCTAAATGTTGAATTATAAGTAAATTTGGCATAAAATAGAGCCACACATAGTTGAATAAATTTAACTTCTCCCCTTTTGGCTATTCCGTGACAAAACCCTAAAATGGACTCTAAACTTAAAAATGTGAGTTAGGAACAGTTGCCAAAACTCACTCACACCTAATTCTAGATCTATGAATCTCTTGAACCATACAAACAAGTCTCCTGAAAACAATATCACAAAATGCACTCATTAAGTTCATTGTAAGCAGAAAACTTACAAAGCATATGGAGCAAGCACAATACGATCAAGTAAGTATGAATATGACAATGATGCATAACTTAACCATACAAGAACAATCACTATAAATAGTGACTAAAATGAACATTCACACAGTGAATGAACATCTGAATATGCAATCAAATAAGCTCAATGCAAAGTATCATTTGCATGTCCAACACTCAACTGATGCAATAACACTAAAGCAAGAAGCATTAGGTTTGAATTGCATCAAGGATACAAGATCCAACAAGGACACAAAATTACTAAAGAAAATGCAAAACATTAACTAAAAGTCCTAAACTACGTAAACAAAGGTACATAAAAGCATAGTCAAGTACACAACATAAGTTTAAACTATGAAATATGAACATAGACTAGTAATAACAACAAAGAAAAACTAGAACAACTTGTTGTTTGAATTGCTTGCTCTTGCATTGCTTGCTCCCCCCTTTGATTTAGCTTTCTCCCGCTATCATAGCTCTCTCCCTATCATGATCACCATCTCCCCCGTTTTGTCATGGAATAGCTAGTCATCATCTTCTTCTAGCTTCCTTTGGATTTGATCCAATTGAATTTGGAGAGAGGTAAACTTTGTTTCAAATCGGGTGTGCTGAGAGTGCATAATAGATGTGTGACTGGACAATTTTGTGCTGATGTCTTGCATAGAAGCCATTATGTTGTCCAACTTCTCATCATAAGAGTGTGAGCTAGAGCTTGTATCACCTTGAGGAGCATTACTCTCTTGCTTGACATTCTTTCGACTGTGGCCTATTATAGCATTGAGAGTGGTAATGTTGATTGGTCTTTGCTTAGGTTAAGGATATTCATCTTCCAATGTGGGTACTCCTTTTAGCTTCAATATCTTTGTGATGAGGCAACAAAATGGAAGGCATTTCCTAGAGGCCGTGCTCTCAGCAATTTTGACCAAAATTTGAAAGATATGAAATCATACATCAATTTCTTCATCGGTAATCAAGTCATGAAGAAATAGAGCCCGACTAAGATTCATGTGTCCGGTGCTCGAGAGAGGATAGAGATTATGAAACATTATTGTTGTGAGCAACCTCAATTCAGGAGATAGAGATGATAGACCAATTGATTTCCCATTTGAAGACACATCCAAATTTTCTCTGAAAACGTCACAAAAAATTTTAGGGTCTAGGTCCATATCATCATACACCGGTGGTTTTGCAAACATTGGTCTATTGATGTTCAGAATGAAAGCAAGATATGAAAGTATTATAGTGAAGTCCTTTCCTCTTACCCAACATCATAGCTCTTCCCCATCAAAGATAGCATTCGCATAAAACTCTTCCACATACTCTTCATAAGGATTTTCAAGATTCGATAGAAGGTAGTTCCAATCCTCAGAAGTGAACCATTTAGGAATGTTCGTGTCCAGAAGAGTAGCTTGCTCAACAACCCATTCAATCACCATGGGGGCATTTTTGAAGTAGCTCAAATATGCTTGATATGAGGTATAGGATCTGAATCGGGTGTCATCGAAAACTCCAGTGGAAGATCGAGTTTTCTTTGACTTAGGGGAGAAACAACTGAGATCAATGACTGGTTCCTTCCCTTTGCTGCTGCTTCCTTTCACTGTTGACTTTTTGAAAGGAGACATCTTCAAGCAAAGACCATGAAATAGCAAAGAGTAAGATGAACACAAACGCCAACAAACTTGATTAGCAACAAGTTAGTACCAAAAGTATAAACTACGAATTAAACCCTAAAAACTTAAATTTAAAGAGCAATTAAAAAAAAATTGACATGAGAAGTTGCTAAACATCAAAGCATGATATAATCATGGCATTAGTCACTCAATATGTCAAAGATTGTGTGTGTGTGTATGCATCATATGAAAAAGTGTGCATATTCAAGGCATGAAATCATGCAAGGGGCAAAGTGTGAAACACATAATCATTAGTTGTTCCAAACATGGAAACATGATTATACCCAAATTTTGTACTCAAAAGAGTCCAAAAATTACACATAAAAACATCTAGATAGACATTTTATCAACAAAATGGTATGCACACCACAACACAAGACATATAATGCATGAGCATGTAATAAAAACATGTAAAACATATAAAATAAGCATTATACCATCATCCTCAACAAAACCCATATGTCAATTTCATCAAAAACAACAAAAACCCATGTTCTTCAACCATATTTCAATATCTCAACAAAAACAACAAATCCATGAGATATAATTCTTTAAACTTTAAATAAAGTAAAAAGTAGTGAAAACCCATACCTTTTCTTGGATTTGGAGTGAAGATTGAAGAGAAAAATGGAGGCTTTTGGAGTAAAAATAGTAGTTTTGAGAGAGGGAGAGGCGGAGAAGACAAAGAGACACACACGTGATGTGAGGAAAACTGTAACACTTTGAAAAACTGTCTGATTTTAACCCTACTTTTGTAAAACACTCGTTTTTTGTGACTTAACTAACTCGTGAGTGAGTCGCCAAACTGAGTCGCCAAAATCCCTTGAACCCAGATTTTGAAAAATTTTCTAAGTCTTTTTCGTGACTAGGACTTGCACTTGCCAGTGAGTCGCGAACACCTCTGGATGAACTCTTACTCGCTAATGAGTCGCGAACCATTCTGGGTAAACATGCGACTTACAAGTGAGTCGCCGAAAGGCAAAGTTGAAAATTTTTGGATTTTTGTGAAATTTTTCAAAACAAAATACTTTCCAAATACAACTAAAATACTCAAAAATATTTTTGGGTTTGATCAACAGACACTTGAGTATGTTTACATCACATTTAATTAAGCACAATCACATAAATGAATAAGGTATTCATTGAACATAGACGTGTGATATGGGTGGATATAAAAAATGAGATAGTTCTTAGTCTAATGTGAAGCTTCAATGATCAATTCAACCAAGTCATACACAATTAGCACTAAGTAAAGTGACCTATCTCAATTGTAGAAATGAACATATATGACCTCCCACATAAACTTGATTACATTGAGATAGAAGCTTTTCATTTGTCTTGTTTTATTTTTTTGATCATTTTGATCTTTACATCTCTTTTTGAGATCAATGCCTGAAATTTTTGATATTTCAATTTGATGAGTAAGCCTTTGGCTTTTTGGCACTGTACATTTTAATTACACGTCGCTTTCCCTTTTTCCTAGTCAAATGCTAGTTCGTGCAACGGCTTTTTCAGCTCATTATCTCTTTTCGAGATTTGACATTGGTTGAGCTCTTTAAGCAAAAAAATAAATGAGTGGGAAGAGATGTAGGCACAAGTCTACGCAAGTCTCAAGATCAACAAAACTATTGACTAATCATTCATGACAAGTTTGAAGATTTATTTACAACAATCACTGTGAAAGACCGCAAAAATGCCTCTCAAAAAAAGAGATTTTGATGCTTTTAAGGGAATCTCCCTTTTTGGGTAAGTGGTGTGGAGTCGCCACTTATTATTTTTATACAAAAAGTAAATAAAAAAATAAATATAAATACATGACTGAATTGTTCCTTTATCATTGATTGAATAAAAAAAAAATTACATATTTGAAAATTTGAAAAATTACATGGCTTTGGGTCCTAGTTACAAACTACCAAATAATTACATGACTTTTTGTCCTAGTTACAAGCTACCCAAAATAAAAATAAAGACAAGGCTTAGATCTACTTATCCAAAGACTTAAATTCGGAGGTTAGGTTATGGAATGTGAAGGTGTTAGGCACCCATTCCGCCCAGACAGAGTTTGGTCTTCCAGACTCTTGTGACCTATGTACCCCTTTATGCATGCTATGAATGATATGTTGTATATATGAATAAAACTAAATCACACAAATTTATTTATGAATGCATCCTCTTCTTTATTAAAAAAAAAAAAAATCAGATCTATTATTGTGAGTAAAAGAATTTGATTTCAGTTTATAAAAAAAATCAGATCTGCTTTTGTTGTGTAAAAAATGTGGTTTTTGGAGAGAAAATTCAGATGTGTTTATTAAATAAAAAAAAGTCTTGGTTTTTTTTAAAAAAAAATCAGATCTGTTTTTAAGAACTTAGAAAAAAATGGTTTTGGTTTATAAAAGATCAGATCTATTTTTAAGAACTAAAAAAAAAAAAAAAAGATTTTTGATGACAGAAAAAAATCAGATTTGTTTTTATATGTTCCAGAAAAATATGAAAAATATTTTTGAGAAGAGGGTTTCATTCATGAAATAAATTTGTGCTACATATATTGAAAAAAACAAACACAACAAACACAATCATGCATGATCTTTTTCTTTATTTCAAAATCCGTATATGTTAAAAAAAATCAAATCTGCATTTATGGAAAATGCAAATCCATTTATGTTTTGAGAAAAATTCAGATTTGCATCTAAGGAAGATGCAGATCCTTTTTTTTTTTTTTTTAAAGAAAAATTTAGATCTACATCTAAGGAAGATGCAGATCCGTTTTTATTTTAAGAAAAATTCAGATCTACATCTAAGGAAGATACAAATCCATTTTTATTTTAGGAAAAATCATATCTATATCTAAGGAAGATGTAGATTTGTTTGTTTGTTTGTTTGTTTTTTTTTTTTTAATATTTTAAGAAAAATCAGATCTACATCTAAGGAAGATGTAGATCCGTTTTTGTTTTGAAGAAAAAGAATTGTTAACATGCAGATTTTTGAAAATAAGAAAGAGATCATAACAATAATAAAAGAATCAAGAGCATGCTTTAAATAAAACAATAATTCATGACATGAATATTTGAAACAACTAAACTAAAAATATAAACATACATGCATCATCACAAAAGAGAAGCATAAAGAAAAAGGGTTATCAGAAAGAACCTCTTGCATGGAGTACTTCTTCTTCTTGAGAGGATATGTTAGGGTTCAAAGAAATTTATGCAATTATCTTTGAAACCTAAAAACCCTAGTTTAAGAGAGAATACAAGAAAAGGGGAGAAAGAAATTTGAGTGTGAAAGGTTGTCTCTCCTTGAGCGTAAAAGAATGTGTTGGATTTTGAGATCCAATCCCTATTTATAGAGACTGGAATGCTTAAAAAATAAGCAATGATGGGTAGAATGCGAATCGGACATGTCTTTTTGCAAAAAAGTCGAAAATGGTGTGCCTTATCAGCACCCGAAGAGAATTGGGCCAAAACCCAAAAGAGTGTAATTCGGCACTCCAAAAGTGCTGAATGGTACTTTTGGGTGCTAATCACACTTTTGTGTTCGAATGTGTTTTGGACTCATTTTTTAGGTTTTCTTGAGCTGCACCTTGCACTTAGACGTATTTCTAATCTGTATTCTAAGATTTTTATCTCTTTTCTAGATAATTCAGGTCTTTTCAGGAATGATTATCTTGTAGCTAAATACCCTAAAATAAATTTTGATAAAATTCAGATTATCCACAATTTTATTGTTATTCAATTATCCCTTTTATTCCTATGCAAGCAATCCTATTTTAGACACTAATTGTTAACCAATCACAAAATTATTTAATTAATTTTAATTGTTTAAACAATCAAAATTAATTTAAACTAATCACGTATGGTCGACTCTACCTAGACACAATGCATGCTGATCGTGCAAACTTGATCATGTGATATCTTTTGATCCGATAGTCTGATTTGGAAATCAGACACATCGTTGTGGCTGTTAAAATCTCAAGATCATTTATATGATATGCAATAAATGAATTAATGCAATCATGATTTTTGGGGTTTATGGATGGTCATTCCAGTCATCTTCCTTGATTAAATCATTGGTGTAAAATCGAATGTCTACAATCACATAGATATCAACATGTTTCCCACAAAGATATAAATGCATAGAGAACAAGCTAAGTTTATTAATGCACAAAGCCATTAGTATGGTGGTACAAGGCTAAACATGCACGTGACAATACATAACATTGTCGATGAAACTTTTTGGATTTTATACTTTTTATGTGTTTGTGGATTTTTGACACAAAGCAAGTAAAGAATGATAAAAAACAACAAACAACCAAAGCTTTTAAACAACAAAAACAACAAAAACATGCTTTCAACAAAGTAGTGTGTGCTTTACTCAATTAAGATCAATTCAAGATAGATGTGTAAAACACACAACACACATGGGATTAAAGGAATGATACCGACATTGATGGTCTTACAGAGCGATTCGAACCGAGGACTATAGAGAGGTTTGGTGAAGATGTCTGCCTTTTGTTTGTCTGTGTGGATGAATTCAAGACATACGATGTTATCTCCCACCAAATCACGTATGAAGTAATAACAAATCTCTATGTGCTTGGACTTTGAGTGCTGAATAGGATTCTTGGAAAGATTTATGGCGCTAGTGTTGTCATAAAACACACTCATCGTTTCTTAAGGAATCCCATAGTCATGAAGAAGTTTCTTCATCCAAAGAAGTTGAGTACAACAACTCCCAGCAGCTATACTTGGCTTCAGCTATAGATAAAGATACCAAGTTCTGCTTTTTACTCATCCATGATACAAGGTTGTTTCCAAGCTAGAAACCTTTGCCCGAAGTGCTCTTTCGGTCATTAACATTTCCTGCCCAATCTACATCCGAGTAACCAGCTAGACAATCATTATAGTCTTTTGAGTACCATAGACCATACTCGGGAGTGCCATTAATATAGCGTATGATTCTTTTCACAGCCGTCAAGTGAGACTCCTTCAAAGCCGCTTGATAATGAGCACATACTCCCACATTAAATGTAATGTCCAGCCTGCTTCCAATGAGATATAGGAGACTTCCAATGAAGCTCCTATACAAAGTTGGACTTACTTCTACCCCGGAAGGATCAAGACTAAGCTTGGTAGATGAACTCATGGGAGTGGAGGCATGCCTTTTGGAATCTAGTCTAAACTTCTTGACAAGATTTCTAGCATATTTTTCTAGAGAGATGAATATACCATCATTCCTTTGTTTAACTTGAAGACTCAAGAAAAATGTAAGTTCCCCTACCATACTCATTTTGAATTCCTTCTTCATTTCTTAAGAAAACTCTATAGCATAGGCGTCTATGGTGGCTCTAAACACTATGTCATCAATATACACTTGAGCTATAAGCAGATAGTTCTCATCTTTCTTCACATACAAGGTCCGGTCTGCATACGCTTTTTTAAATTCTCTATCCAAAAGATAATTTGTAAGCCAATCATACCATGCTCTAGGTGCTTGTTTCAATCCATAGAGTGCATTCTTCAATCTCAAAACATGATCTGGGAAATGAGGATCTTGGAAACCTTTGGGTTGTTCAACAAAGACTTCTTTATTAAGGAACCCATTGAGAAAGGCACATTTCACATCCATTTAGTAGAGTTTGAAATCCGTAATACATGCAATGGAAAAAAGGATGCGAATAGACTCAAGTCTAGCTACAAAAGCAAAGGATTCATTAAAATCTACTCCTTCCACTTGAGTGTAACCTTGAGTCACCAACCGAGACTTATTTCTTATTATCTCACCATCCTCATTGGTCTTAGTTCTGAAAATCCATTTGGTGCTGATAACATGAGTGTCTTTGGGCCTTGGGACAAGCTCTCATAGGTCATTCCTCACAAATTGATTCAGTTCTTCATGCATTGACTCCACCCAATTCTCATCTTGAAAAGCTTCTTCTACCTTTTTTTGCTCAAATTGAGCAAGGTAGCAATGATATGTCACATGGTTTGCAATAAGTGTGCTCCCTTTTCTAAGACGTAGACCTTCATCTAGAGAACTGATAATGTTACTTTCCAAATGATTTTTAACCACTTTAGATGATGGTATCTTTGAGGTGGACACTTCATCATTCCAGGAGATAGGAGGATGAACTTCCAGAGAGGTGAGAGGGCTTGAGGATCTAGACAATGATCTTGTCTCCATTCTAGAATTTATGGGAGTAGATTCTCTTTCTAGTGAACATTCTTCCACTTCAACATCTTGGGCTTCAATCTCAACAATAGTTTCTTTGGAGCTTGTTCCTTCTCCACTATCATTATTTGCTACTTTTGTTATGGCATCATCAATGACCACATTGATGGACTCCATCACCATTTTTATTCTCTTGTTAAAGACTCTATATGCCCGACTAGTGGTTGAGTACCCGAAAAAGATAACTTCATCACTTTTTGCATCAAATTTTTCAAGGTTCTCATAATCATTTAGAATGTAACACTTACTCCCAAAGACTCGGAAGTATTTCACTTTTGGCTTCTTCCCACTCCAAATTTCATATGCGGTCTTATTTGTTCCCGCTCCTAAGAACATTCTATTACCAATGTGACATGTTGTGTTCATGGCTTCCCCCCAAAGTTTTTGAGGAATTTGCTTGTTGAGTAGCATAACTCCTGCCATTTCTTGAATCACCTGGTTCTTCCTTTCAACCACCTCATTTTGTTGAGGAGTTTTAGGAGCTAAAAACTCTTTGTTGATCCCATTTTTCTTACAAAAAGACTCAAATTTTGCATTCTTAAGAGATTCGCCTTAAGCTCTTTGATATATAGAAGATCTTTCAATAGAGGTAGCCCTGGTATCTAAATAGTCCCTTTGCCAAGAACTTGAGCATGGCTTCCATCCCCAAATGTTACATAGTCACCAACCTTCTCTTTGAGATTTATCTCCTGTCATATGACGAGAGCATCCACTATCAAGATACCATAAACAAGAATTGAATACTTTCAAAGAGGTGTGCATAAATAAGCAAGCATGAGATAAGCACTCTTAACCTTTAAAAATAAAATCATCTTCATTTTCTATTCTCTTACTAGATTGAATTATCTTTTTAAGGTGATCAACCTTGTCACACAATATTCTATTTCTTCATTTATACTTTTCAATCAATGAATTTGACTCACATAGACTATTGTGTAAGACATGGTTCTTGTGTTCAAGATACTTTAGCATATGAACAAACATTCTAGCATGTTTCTTTGTTTTTAATAACTCTAGGAGTTCATTGTTAGGATTTATTTTTGAAAATACTCATAGAGTCATTATCACAAACATTTGCACCACAATTCAACATGGCCTTTCCATAGCTTCATCCATAGCTACAAGGGGTCTAGGATCACACTAAGGATATAAAAATCCATCAAAGTGTACTTGCACTGATACCAATTGAAAACTCACTTAGTGTGTAAAACACTTATGAATGTTTAGACCCTCAATTACAAATTTTCCAAAGCAAGCTTATATTCAAACAATTTATGTGCGGAATGATAAATATAAGCAATACCCAAATATACAAAATACTTTTAGCCATATTTTAATCACAACTCAGCAGTAATTAAAAGCAAAGAGTAAGGGATAGAGAGTAGCAAACACATGATAACATTGGCACGTGTTATCGAAGAGGAAACCGAAGAATTCGGCGAAAAATCTCTTCGTTGACCTCCAAGCGGTAAAATGATCCACTAGAAAATCAATTGGGATACATGAATAGTAATAGACCCTCCAAGCCTAATTTACTCGAAGCACCTAAGCCCTCCAAGCTTCTTGCTTCAACAAGGTTATGCCTAACCGTGTCTTCTCTAGCTTACCGAATCCTACAATTAGCTCATTGCATCAACCAATATGAATTGGTTCTTTCTTGAACTGCTTCCCAAACACCAAAAACCTTCTCATTGCTATGAATTTGGTGAGGTAAGGATTTGGCTTAAGATCCTCTCAAGGGTATGACAATGGAAAGGGTGAGAGTAGAGGAATATGGAGAATCAAATGTATATGATTGTGGATGAATCAATCTTGTTGTTCTCTAGGGTTTCTCTCTCAAAATTCTCTCTGGAAGCTCTCTACATTTCATGGGTATAAGGGTATTTATAGTAGGGTTTGAAATCGAATGTGAAAAGTCAGTTTTTAGCAAAACAGGGTGTACTGGCGAGTCACTCATAATTGGAATGTGTCGTGAGTTCTAGTCACCAGTTAATAGAATGGCTAGATTGTACTTTTTGTCCTGTAGTGATCTAGCTATCTTGACCTTTCAAATTCCTACATGCTTCACACGTGTGCTAGATTCTGGCGAGTCACCACTTGTGAGTTCCAGTCGCGAGTCACCTCTTTTTGCACAGTCTTGATTAATTCTTCACACTCTCTCACACACGACCCTTACATTATCCCCACATAAATACATGGTTTCTAAATGTTGAATTACAAACAAATTTGGTACGGAATAGAGCCAACACATAGTTGAATAAATTCAACTCTACAAATGTTTAGATCTCCGTTTTGTTTCGAGCGAAACTATCAAAAATTTTCATTCAGGTGCTTGGATTGGTGCAAAAGACTCCCCCTGTTCCATTTTTTCCTCAATTCCAAACTATTTTGGCCTAAAAAGACGTTTTGGGCATAATTTTAGACCGAAATCAAAAACTAGGCTTCATTGTTCTTTCCATTGATGAGATATACTATTTACTTCTTCTACCAACAAACAAAATTGATGACTAGGGAGAGATTTGAAACCAAAAAACAAAATTGATGAAATTCAAAGCAACCAAATCGACGAAACACTACCAGAATGTTGCATGCCATGAGACAACTATGGAAAGAAGATTTTTGAATTCTAACTTGAGAGAGAGAGAGAGAGAGAGAGAGAGAGAGAGAGATTGATTTTGAGGATCATAAAACATTAAAACTTTAAAAGTTAAAATGACAACAATTCATGTGTGAAAGATTTTATTGACCTTTGGGAAATGTGTTGAAAGGAAATTAGGGAAAAACTTCTTGAAAGTTCTGACTTATAAATATAGTTTTAAAACCTTGTTTATTTACAAGAATACCACAATTGCATCATTCCCTTTTAGTATAACTTTGGAGTTGGTTTAGTGGTCCATAAGGCCTCATGATATTCATAAGATTCTGAGTTCGAAACCCCTTGCCAGCATCTTGAGGCCATCTCCATGGTATTCCTCTTTGTAATAGCCTTGCATGTGGAACGGGGAGACTACATACACCTAGGAAAATAGTCAAATACTCGAAGAGGTCTAAACACCCTCATTTGTTTGTTTGTTTGTTTTTTTTTTTTTTTTTTTTTTGTTTTTGTTTTTTTTTTGTTTGTTTTTTAAACTATTCAATTCATTTGTTTTTTATTCAATACTTCACTCTAGGATATTCATTTAATTTGAATAAATTACATTGAAACTTAAGTACTCTTCAGATGTATTTCTTTCACTATAATGATACAAATAATAATAATGTAACATATATATATATATATATATATGTATATATGTCTCGTTCATAATCTTGAAATGGTGTAGCGGAACACACCAGTATTAAAGTATTTCGTTCTAGTAGCCAATCTAGAATAGCCTGGTGCAATGGAATTAAAAACCTTGGTCCCAATATGTTATATTAACTTCTCAATTGGAGTCTCCTCAAGGTGTTAGCTCCCTAACAAGTGGTATCAAAGTCCACGGTGTTGTGCAGCAAAGGTGATAAGGTATTTAGGGTCCCTTTCTAGTAGGGATAGAGCAAGCCTAAAAGGCCTACACAAACAATCTTGGAGAAAGACCCAATAAAGGAATATTGTTAATAGTTCTAGATCACAGTGAAGCGCGAAGTTCCAATGGACAAGATTGTGGGAGTTAGTTCCCATGGATGGCGTACAAAGGGTCCACGGATGATGCACTAGTGATGGTAAAAGCCCATAAGCAAGGGAGAGCGAGTAGGGACTTGGTCAAAAGCCACAAAGAGGCAAAGACTTACGTGTGGGGGTTGGGGGGGAGATTGTTGATAATACACGTGTGAGTGAAGTTCCACATTGAATAAGAATGTCAACAATGAGTGGTTAATATAATGTAGTTCACCCAAACTTATAAGCTTAAATCTTTTGGGTCAATTAGTGTCCCTATATGTTATATTAACTACTCAATAGAAGCTTTTCAAGGTGTTATCTCCCAATTAGTGGACAACTGGATGCCTTTGATGGCGAGTATTGATCCCTGCTTCTTGGTGGGAGACCCAAATATGAGGCAATGATAAAAATGAGGCCCTCTCTTGGAGTAGAGGATTTGTTAATCCGATCATTGTTGTTAAGGAAGGAGCAGTTGAAAGATGTCACCTTGAATCCACCTCCACCAACTTAACCTTCACCAAGCTTGAATGAGCGGTTGAACAACAGTTGCCCTCATTTGTTTGTCATAAAAAATACCTAGGTATGAATTATCCAACACAAGAAAGATTTAAGTAATTTTCAATTTTAGAGAGAGAAAAATAGATAGTTATGCAGGGTTTATTTTTGTTGGATTTGATAGTGTTTTTGGGGGTTTGATTTTGGTGAGGGGAGTGATTTTGGAGAGAGAGAAATTTAAAGATACCTAGATGTGTAGTGTTTGGTTGCCAAGAGAGGACAAGAATAGAAGAGACAAGAAAATAAATTATGGGTGCATGTGCTTATCTAAAATGTTTGAATGCTGGTGAGTGTGATTAGTACCCCTTTAGTTCTTTTCATGTCGTTCATTCATGAACTCATTTTTCTTTGAGCTTCATTTCTCATACATCATGTGCCTTTTATGCATCTTTATACTCGTTATTATCTTCATATCTTTCCCTCATCATTGCTTTATTGGGCTGTTGTGCACATTTTATTAGGGGATAATTTTCATAGGAGGAGATGCAAATATCAAGGGAGAGAAGACATTTTGTCAAGGGGTGTAAAAGGTACCTTCAGGAGTTGAGCCTGTCACCTGGTTTAACACTATCACCCGTTAATTTCATCCATATTGCTGCATGAGGAGAGAAGGAAGAAAAATTTGAAAAAGATGTCCCATAGTAGACATGATTGAACGCGGAATTTCTCCAATTGCTGAAATGGAAATGGAAATGCTAAAAGTATTGCTAAGGTCAAATAAGTTGGGCGGTTCTATGAGACAAGTGTAGTTGGATCACTTTAATCCCTGCCTTCAAAAGTATAGACAATAGTTAGTGTGATCTTAAAGCCAAAAGAACATTTTCTCATTGGTGTAATGTAAGTGAAAATAGATACAAATATAAAAGGTATCGCAAATTGTTTCATTAAATAAAAAAAGGTACGGTAAAATGAAAAAGTTATGGTTGTTGTGGTCATAGTTCAACGTTAAAAAAGAAGAAGAAAGAATTCAATGTGATCGTATCATGAAAAACGCGTTGAAGGCTCACAAAAGCTTGATCTCTAAGAAACTTTCCGGGAAATAACAAATAAAGCTTTTCATAAACACTTAATATAATCTAATGATTTTAGTAAACTTTAATCACCCTAGGCATGGAATACTATGTTACGTTCTCCTCATTGCATTTTTCTATTCATTAAAAAAAAAAAAAAAAAAAAAACCCCAATCAACCACTAAAGAGATGCTTAGCAAAAATTACCATTAACCCTACCAAATTCATTGGAATATCCAAAAATTAACCAAATTGCAATTTTCACTGTGGTGTGTATTCCCTCCTTTGAATTGTAAAGTGTACAATAATGGCATACTCTCTTATCTCATATGAAGGACAAAATTGCCCTTTACCCTTTTCGAGCAAATTATATAGCCTTATGTCCTTCTTCCCAAACTAATTAAGGAAATGCTCTGCTTTTAAAAATTCGATTTACTACAAATCAAATTTTAAAAAAAAAATTCTGGAGCTCTATAGTGGCGTTTTAAGGAGCCTATAATGACGTTTTAAGGACCTATAGTAGCGTTTTGTAACTCGACCTACATGAAATCGAGTTATTGGCAATTTTTTTACCTATAACTCGAGTTCATAGAGGCCGAGTTCCAAAACGCTACTATAGGTCCTTAAAACGTCACTATAGGCTCCTTAAAAATGCCATTATAGGGCTTAACTCGATTTGTAGTAAATCGAGTTTTAAAAGAGAGGTATTTTCCTAATTAGTTTAGGTAGGGGGGTATAAGGCTATATAATTTGCCCGAAAAGGGCAAAGGGCAATTTTATCCCTTATATGAATCGTTAGTCTTACCATAAATTTAATTAGTAAAATTCACTATTATGTGAGATGAGAGACGAAATCATTATTTTTACTCACGAGTATTGTATAATTACTCATGGATTTAATAGCTATAATGCTTAAAATGTGTTTAGTTGCCAATGAAGTCTAAATCAACCTACACTCTTATAAGTTCTTACTGGAGAATGGGATCTTAAGTTCATAATCCATTAAGTTCGCATGTAACTTATGAATTAAAAGAAAAGAACTATTAAAAAATGCATTAAATTTACAGATCTTTATTAGCCGGCTTATTTAGTTTGAAGCTTAAGGCAACAAATTTAAGTAAGGTATTATTTATATTTAATTTTTTTACTTTTTATTTAAAATCCATTCTTCTTTCTTTTTGAGATTCAAAATTAATGCATTCTTCCAATTTTAATTTTAGTTTTGAGAGAGAGAGAGATTTAAAAAAAAAAAATTTTAATTATTTTTATATTGAAACTAATTATTAATCTAAAATTTTGGGTCTTTTTCCCAATTGAGGGGTCTAGGTACAACCTAAGTGGCCTAGCCTAGCTAGGAGGCTAGGAGCTGGCCTTAGTCATAACTCACTTTGGGCTCACTTGGCCTGAAATTAAGAGGCAATGAAAGCAGCTTGAACAAAGAAGGGGCGAACTTTTTGAAACAGAGCGACGGGCTTGGGCTTGGGCTTGGGAGAAGCTTCTGGAGATAGTGGTAGGAAAGGGGATTTGAAGTAGCCGTGGCACCGGCAGGCATTGGTGGAAGCACGAGGCTTTGGGCTTAGGAAGACAAACCTAAAGTTGTACTTCGGGTCATACCATACAAGAAAAAGGGGTGCGAAGAAAGCAAAATTAAAGATCTTTTCAATCAAATATTATATGGGAATTTTGGATTAAAATACGGACTTTTTAGTGTATCTCTAGCTTGTAATTTCAAAAAAATTTATAATCCATTTTCAAAGAAGACATCAATATTCAAACAAAGGTTAAAGTTAAAAATTCACCTTTTGATTTTATATTTATGGGGGCACTTTCATTTTGGTGTTTTTGGTTTTCATAAGTTTAATTTGTCCTCGAATTTTCTGAAAAAGTTTCAGTTTTTTTTTTTTTTTTTTTTTTTTTTTTTTTTTTTTTTTTTTCACCTTTCATTTTGCAGGTTTTTACAATTTCTCCATGATCAAACAGAACCAAAAACTCAAAAATGAAAATACCCAATCATCTGGGGCTCTGTTGCCCAACATAAAAATTCCCACTCAAACACCACAGCAACCCTCCATTTGAAATTCCTTAATCACCATTTGAAATTCCACACTTTCAAGGAAGTTAAAAGAAAAAACTGAGAAGAAAATTTCTCCCAATATGAAAAATACACAAAATTCAACGTATCACGATAGAGCTATCTTAAGAATTTAGAGTATTTTAAGAAATTAAGAGTTTGTTTGAGATGTGATGAAAATATTATTTATGGGTCTCATTGCATTTTTTGGTATTATTTATATGTCCTATTATACTATTTAGCTAGCTTTTAATTTTTTTTTATTTTATATTTTCATACGTTTTTAGTTTCAGTTAAATAAGCTATTCTCAAATGTACCCAAAGTGTGTGTTTGGCAAAAATTATTTTTACCAACTTATTTTACTATTTAGTTTATTTTTGCTACTATTCATGGACCCTACTGCACTTTTTGGTATTATTCATGAGTCCTACTATACTATTTCAGCGAACTTTTAAATTATTTTTTGCTACTATTCATGGGCCCTATTGCACTTTTTGGTATTATTCATGGGTCCACTGCACTTTTTAGTATTATTCATGAGTCTCACTATACTATTTCAGCGAACTTTTACTTTTATCTACAGTACTTTCAGCTAGGAAAAAGTTTTCAATTTCAACAAAATAAGCGGATTCCAAACAGACCCTTAGTCTTACCTAAGCAAATTTCATAAAACATTGCCCAAGCCCAAGATTCTTACATTTCATCACAGACACTAAATAAAAAATAATTTAAAAAAATCCCAGAACTTACTTTACTTTTAACAAGGTAAACCTAAGGCCAAAATACAAATAAATCCCCTTTGTGAAATATTTAAATGGCTTCTTCAGTAGTGCTTTTTATTTGAGTTCTGTTTTTGTCATAACTTGATACAAACTCCACTCCTATTGTGAGACAGATAATAAATTAAGGTGTCAAACGCAAGAGAAAAAAACATTTCAAACAATTACATCTCTGATTCTATTTATGTAACCAGACAATGAAAACGGGGAAGAAAAGTACAGACTAATTCTCATCTACCCTCTTTGATAGCCTTACCAAGCTTGGTTTTAGAAGTACTAACTGGTGAATTATCTTCGTAACCCACCATGCTTGAACTTTCTGAATAGTCGTAATAGATGCTAACGGTTCCTCTTGCTGCAATTGTATCATCAAATTTCCAGTCAGACAAATATTCAGGCTTTGAAGTTGCGATGCTGACTTCAATATCTCCTAAAAGCATTGCCACCAAACGTGACATTGATGGCCGTAATGTAGGGGATGCTTGAGTGCACAAAAAGGATACTCCTATCATTCGTTTTACTTCCTCATTGAATTCTGACAATTTAGCATCCACAAGATCGACTTCACAGTTGTTTTCATGTAGTCGCCAAGACTGAGAAAGATATACCAGGTTACATAATATATTATATAGGCAGCAACAATGAGCATTCTATTCTTTGCAATGAGATAATTTTCTAATGGTTTTCAGAATATATATACTACAAAGGTGGTGGAAGGGAGAAATCCAATTGTTCAAATGTGTAAAGGAGTTCAGCATATTATAAAGGAATTGGCTGACTCTGACTACTCTAATTGTCTCAGTGAGACAACTATATTTTGTAAAAAACCTAGACAAATCCAGCTGTGTTCATGATTGCACACTCTTGCATTTCATGTATCCATGCATTATAAAGTGCGCGCGCGCGCGAATATATATATATATATATACATGTTTGAAATGCTTGATTAGTTAGGCTTCATGTGTTGTTTCACTTTTTTTTTTTTTTTTTTTTAATAAAAAAATTTAGACAATGCTTTGTTTATGTTGAATTACAATTATTTTAATTCTTTCACCTGGTGATCTCTTGTCTTCTTGTAGAAATGTGATGTTATGACCTTTTTTATTTTATTATTTTCTTTAACAAAAAATTGAAGGCAACAATATGAATAAAGGTTATTATGTTTGTTTGTTTGTTTTTTTTTTTTTTTTTTTTTAGTTTGGTGGTGAATTGTTTATATAGGCTATGGACACTAGAAGACAGTAGAACCGGGTGGAGGCGGGCAGGAGCGGCCCAAGAGGTTTTCGGGTCTAAGGCAATGTTTAAAATGAGACACTTTATGTTTTCAAAAAAAAAAAAAAGAGACATTTTATATATTTAAATTGAGTTAAATAATATATATTTTTTACTCAAAATTTATTCTTCAAATTTGTTTAGATGCAAAAATTTAGTTATTTTTATTTTTATGTTTTTTATAGTAAATTTATTGTTCAATTGTGAGCTGCTCATCTAATTTTTTTTTTTAAAACTTTTATTGAAAACTTTTATACTCATTTTTTGCTTATTTATATTTTTACCTTTTTTATTATTATATTGTGCATATTACTAGTAACAAATTGTCCAGAGAACCCTTTTAAAACTAAATTATTTTTTCACAAAAATTAATTTTTTGTTAACAATTAGTATATATGTAAAGCTATAAAGATTAAAATAAATATAAATTTAAAAAAAGAAATCGTTGGACAGTGGTACACATACACTTTTGCTATTTTGCTACCACCTTTTTTTTTTCTTTCTTTCTTTATTTATTTTTTTGTCTTTGATAATCAATTGAGTAATACTACATCCATAATATTTTCACAAAAAAGTTCACAACAACTTCCAGGCGGTAATATCTTATTAGTTTTAATTTGGCTTACTACTTATATCAATTTTTTACCTATCAACAACACGTTACCACCAATGATTTGTTGTGAAAATATTATCGACCTACTATTACTTTAAACAATTTCTTTTAAATAATGCTAAGAGCAGAAAAATTTCACAATATTTCTTAATTAGCATAACAAAAAATTTAAATTTGAGATTGTGGTGAGAGTGCGAACCCATGTGTCAATTAGCATTGTGGAAGGAGGAAGTTCGAAGATAGGGAATCATCAAGTGGAATTCACCTGAGGGGCAATTGTGCCCAATTACTCATCAGATCAAGCCAAGTCTAGTCAAGATAACCATGTCAGGGAAATCGAGGGGACAGCCCGCCCGAGGAGCAGACACTTCTTGGGAGGCCGGAGAAAAACCACCAAGGCCATAAGGTTGAAGGCCAAGGAAGTTAGTAGTGACATGCAAGCAAGGGAAGAGGCTTTCAGATAAAACATCCATCACCTTCACATTTAATGCACCATACTAACTTAGTTTGCCATAGTGATGGCAGAATGATGCTAGAACAGTGCCCATATAGCCTACAACCTACTCTACTACCACCAGCAAGGCAGTGATGAGACAAGCGTTGGTGTATATAGCGTGAATATGCACCTATGCTTGCCTACATGTTCATGCATCAAACAAAAATGATTAATAAACTTGAAACTTGAAGATCAAGGCCAGAAAAAACCTCAATCAGAAAAATATTGACCTGAGGTTGTTTTGTGAAAAACTCCGTCTTTGATTCACTATTTCTAATGATACTTACGTTTTCTCCTAGAATTTTCTCTATGTTTTTAAAATATACAATGTAAGGTTTTATATAGTGAGAAAATAGGGGTTTAGAATAACTCCTAGATGATGTGGGATTCATTCCAAACCTCAACTTTAATATAGAAAACTTGCCTTTCATTGTTTTTGGAACCTTAGCATGCATACACATGTCCGTGTATGCGTACGCATGCATGAAGCATGTGTACGCAGGTCTGGATCATGAGTGCGCATATGCGTGTATGCGTACACATGCCCTAGGGTTTCTGTGACCTTTATTTTTCAAAAATAGCTTTATTTAGTTCACAAAAAAGTAAAATTTTCCAAAAATACTTTCCTCAATTCAAATTTAATCTGATGAGCCCCTAAACCAACCTTGGGCTTTAGAATTTTAGCATCATTAGGGAACAGGGGCTCGAGACGAACTATGGGTGTGAAAGATGTATTTCGATGGAGCTATGAACCAATATGGAAGTGGGATGGATCCCATATACCTTTGGCAGTCAAGTTGAACTTCGAGGCAACCAGCAACATGGCAGAATATGAGGATTGTATCGCTAGAATGGAAGCTTAAGCATAGAAATTGTGGAAGGTGAAAAAGGAAAACTTGAAACCTTATCAACAATATTTAGAGAATTTGACCAAAACCTTTGATAAGATCGAACAAACTATCATCCCTAGAGTTCAGAATCATTTTGTAGATGCCTTTGCTACTTTAGCCTCCATGGTTGAAATACCCGAAGGAGTATGGACACAACCCTTAGGGATAGAACAAAGTTATAAGTTGGTACAAAAGGAGAGGGAAAAGTCTTTAGTTTTGGCTATAGAATAAGAAGGAGTCCCTTGGTATCTTGACATCATGAAATTCCTAGAATTACGAGTATATCCAGACGGTGTTGATAAGAGAGAACGTCGTTTAGTTATGATGATGGCAATGCAATACATCCTATGTGGAGGTCAGCTTTATAGGAGGTCCTGTGATGGCATACACCTTTGTTGTCTAAAGAAATAAGAGGCTGAAAGAGTAATGGAACAAGTCCATCGAAGGATTTGTGGCCCTTATATGAATGGGAGAATGTTGGCCAAAAGGATCCTAAGGATGGGATACTATTACAATACAATGGAAATCAATTGTGTGAACTTTGTGAAGAGTTTCCACAATTGCCAAACACATGCAAATTTGAACCATGTACCACCTAGTGAACTGTATAGTTTAACCTTTTGTTGGCCTTTTTAAGTATAGGGCATAGATAGGATTGGGAGAATAGCCCCTAAGGTTTCGAATGGAGATGAATACATCCTAGTGGCAATTGACTACTTCACCAAGTGGGTAAAGGAAGCCTCCTACTCCATACTGAAAGCCAAGCATGTGGCTTGATTCATAGAGAAAAACGTCATTTGCTGATTTGGAGTGCCAATAGATCATGTCAAACAGTGGTTCCCACTTTGAGGGAGAGGTTTGAAGGATCATGGAGTTGTATAACATTAAGTAACACAAGTCTTCAACATAATGACTGCAGAATAATGGAGTCGTAGAAGTAGCCAATAAGAACATCAAGAATATCCTAGCCAAGATGGTAGTGACATACAAATATTGGCCGAAAACTTCCATTTTCCTTATTGGGTTACATCTGTGCATCGACTAGGGCAACCCCCTACTCTTTAGTTTATGGGAGTGAAGTGGTACTTCCTATTGAAGTGGAGATACAATCGTTTAGGGTGTTAGTAGAAACTAAAGTCCTAGAGGAGGATTGGATAAGAGAAAGACATGAACAGTTGGCTTTGATAGATGAGAAGAAAGCTAGAGTACAATACCATGCATAAGTGTTTGTTCATTTAGACCCCTTAAACTAGATTGTTTAACCTAATTAATTAACCAAGTTGATTATTAGATTTATTATTGAGATCTAAGTTAAACAAACATATATCATATCATGCACAAATGCGGAAAAGTAAATAATATCACAATATGATGATCTAGGAAAACCAATGAAATGAACCGTCTCAAGGTAAAAACTTGGGAAGGATTTGATCTAGCTATCCTCAAGGTAAAGTAGATCCACTATAAGAGAATCAAAATTTTTAGAAAAGATTTAACCATAAATCTAATGCTACCTCATGTAGTAACTTATTGACAAGACCACGTGCAAGCTCCAAAGCCACAAACTCCTTCTCTCCTTAGATTTACACCAACATAAGCTTACTTGCTTGTGACTTTGAGATCACACTCAAAGGTTTCAGATTACCATCAGTAATGATCTTGTTGTAGCAACTAGATTCTACCAATGCTTAATTGTAGATCTTGCTTTGGCAGATTCTTATGTAGTTAGAAGGTACATAACCTCTCAGATCTCACAAAGAGTAACACACAAGTCCTCTCAAAAGTCTCCAAAACGTAGTTAGGGTTTCCCTTTTATATATGGACTAGTTAGGATGAATCCCTAAATGTTTTCGTAGGCTTGGGCCTGATTTAAAATCTGTAGAATTCCTTTTCCAGCGATTTTTGATCAATCGAGCCTAATTCTTGATTGGTTGAGCAAGGCAAAAATTGACTCCCTTTTTTTTGTAGTCAATTGAACTTGAAGCTTGTAACCAATACCTTTAAGCATTGCCCAACACATAGACTAGACATGTTTTGTTCTTGGTTTGACAACACATTTATAAATATGATTTTAAACATTTAAACCTAAACCTTTAGAACCTAACAATCTCCCCATTTGGCAATCTGTGACAAAACACACATATATAATGAAATGCTTAAATTTAGATACTAGCCCAATTACAATATATTGCCCTAATACAATTCTAACACAATTACTAACTATTAGTTGCTAGTATAGACAATAGCTATTAAAAGAATTAACTTGTAAATTCTTGAAATACTGAAAACAAACCATAAATGCATGTGTGGAAAATACAGTAACACAATCAAAGTAAAAATCTGATCTTTAATTCACAAACCCTATAAAGAGACAGTAATATCAAAATGAATAACCTCATCATCAATAAATATCATAATCAATAATCACATCAATGTTCGTGAAACAAGAACAAAAACACTAAACATATATAAACAATGAAGAAAATAAATATCAAAACTAAAGAAAATACATCAACCTCCTCCTAAATACAATAACTCTACTCCCCATAAGTACAAAAATTCCTAAACCTACTCCCCCTTTTTGTTATAGATTGCCAAAGGCAATATCAATCATCAGAAGGTGGAGGAACTAGAAATGCACTCCTATACTCGGCAAAATATGCTCTCAATGAAGCAACCTTAGTCAACAACTCATCCAGAAGTTGTATGTAGGTTGCTTGAGTAGTAATGAAAGACTCCATCATGGCATAGAGCGATAGAGGGGGGGGGGGGGGGGGGTAACAATAGGGTCAACGTCATCAGCACCACCAGAAGGATCCACAGCAACAGTCAGATCCACAAAAGTCTCCTCAGTAGTAGGCAGCACTAGAGGTAGGAGCTGCAGTAGAAGCTTCTCCTCATGATCTCTTTGAAGTCCCAGTGCATGTTTCAACACTCTTCATCTGTGTGTGTCGTTGTTTTAGAAAGGTGGCTCCTATAGGGGTAGTGATGTGAACTAACTCTAAGGGAGGAGAATAAGACAACCCTAGAGACCTCAAAATCCTATACATATACATAGGAAAGGAAAATTTTTGACCTTTACTCTTACTCCTTGAATTATCAACAATGGTTTGAATAAACAAAGAGGGAAAATACATAGAACCATTAGTAACAAGAGCATAAAGAAAAATACATCTATCTATAGGAATTGTATGAACATGGGAAATAGGATAGATGTTATGACAAGAAATTTGTAAATACAAAGAATTAAGCTCAATAAACTCACAAGAATTGATTCTTGGTTTATTTCCCCAAGAAACAGACCTACCACAGTGTAAGGACATCATATCATCAGCAGGAGGAAACTCAGTGTATGGATATGTGGGTTTAGGAACTAAAGGCACTCCTAAAGCTTCATAAACTATTTGCTTAGAGATGGTAAACTTTTGACCTTGAATCCAGGAAGTCGAGTAATGACCACCTGTACCTCAGAATAGACAGAGAGGTTTGAATGAAACTCTCTAATCAAAGCTGTAAGAGGAGGATCAGACACCTCACATAGAGAAACCCAGTTCCTAGACACAAAGTTCCTACAGATGGAGGGATGTAACTCACTCAACACAATCTCCCTTTCACCCCAAATAGACCTATATTTAGTTAAGGCCTCATAAGTCTCCCCACATTTTTCAGACAAAAACCTAACTCTACCAACTAGAGCTGAACTAGAAGAGGAAGACCCAGGGTTCCTATTTGCTCTAATCTTAAATTTCCTACTAAACTTAGGAGCTATAACTAAAAACAAAAACAAAAGCAACATAACAAAAAGCAAGGGCAGACTGCATTAAAATGGGTTAGAGACCAGATAACATGGAATTTTTGAAAAACTATATGATGCATGACATTAGAATGCACATGATGCATGATCTAATGCTCCAAAACAGTTCAATTTTAACACAATTTTGAAATTTGACCAAGAAAATTAAGAATTTCACAAAATCCCCAATTTCAAAAAACCTAATTTTCAAAAATTCTTATATTGATCAGTTGAAAAATTTAACAAGTATAAAACATGCTATAATCACTCAATCAAACAATATTACAAGCAAATTTTACTCAATTTTACCCAATTGAACAAAATCACCAAATCTCTCAAGAACATAAGAACCCTAGTTTCAAAAATCTTTATAAACCATGAAAATTTTGAGATTAACGCATGGAAATCATGTTTAAATGATGCATGAACAAAAACCTATGAGTCAGATTTGACCAAAATGCACCAAAATAACAAAAATCCTAATTTCTCATTTATGTGAAAATCCCTAAAAAAATGCGTGAAAAATGCATGAATGCATGTAATTTGATAAAAAAGAAAGGGAAAAAGTGTCTTACCTTAGGATTTTGAAATAAACCTTTGAATCTTTGACCAAGAAAAACGACAAAAATTTTTTGGTGAGAAGGGATCGAGAGAGGAATTGGAGAGAAAGAAAAAGGAATAGTGTAAAAGGCTGATTTTATTCCTATTTGTTTCAAAAATTCAAAATTCAATCGGTTGGGAGGAATTGGGAAGGAATCCAAATTCACTTGAAAACAAGCTTGATTGATCGAAGGGAATCCGGAAGGAATCGAGCAAGCCCGAGAGTTTAAGCTTAAAACTGAATCTTTCTTTGGCCTTTTCGATTGGTCAAAAAACAAACTCGATCGATCAACTCCTAAAGAAGCAGAATTTTTTGAAAATCTAGAAAACTTTTCTGTAGAAGCATTTGAAAAATTGTTTTTAATTAAGATATGAGATGCATGTTCATGATTTCAAATGTTTTACAAAACCAAAATTTTCTAAGAAAAATTCAAACCTTAGCAAATATCATCAATCTTGTCTTTCCTCACTCCCCCAAAATGCATTAAACACATTAAGAAGTTAAATTTTGGAAGGCTACAAAACTTAACACACAATCACATGTACAAAGTTTAACAAGGACTTGCTTGTGGTGTGTGCAACTAGTAAGTGTATGAGATACTCACAAGGTGATATGTAAACAGAAAATAAGCACAATTTTTACATTATCCATCACACAAGTTTGAAAATGACCATCACCTAAAGAGTTACATCATATAACTCTCAAATCTCCTAGAAAACACGCTTGCAACCATGCAAATATATATATATATATATATTTAATTTCATTTGCTTTTTCTTTTTCTTTTGAAGCATATTTTTCTTTGTTTTTCATTTTTCATTCTGATCCTTTTATTTATTTTACAGCAACACCTTATCGAGCATGTCTTTTATAATTTGCACATAGGTGTTCATGATTGGCAAGTAATAGTGGTGAGCTGGTTATTTATGCATTTCTCCTAAGATTTTTTTAGTCCTTACAATCAAAAGAACGTGACTTCAAAATCAAGAGCATGTGATTAAAAACCATAAACAACTCACACAATATAAGCATTACATAGCACAAACTAGCAAAGAGCTAAAAAATAAATCTCATTGAAGCTAAACAAGGTACACAGTCATGAAATGTAAATTTCATAGGCCAACCTTATTTCCATATCTTGAAGATGTATAATACGAAAACCTTCTCCTTTTGTTTTGTTTTCAGATTTTTTATTTTATTTTATTAAAAAAAAAAAAACTAAAAAACATAAAAAACAAACCTAGAATGAAATGTATGAATGTAGTGCAAATGCAAATCCTAAAGAAAAAAAAAAGTTTTGGTCATTGGAGATTGAAAGAATTTACACAATGACCATGTCAGAAAGACTTATTGAGGCTGAGTCTTTTGCATCTAGACTCTTTTAGATGCAAACTTGGAGTTGGGATTTCTATTTGAATTGGCCCTAATTTCAGTTCCAGTATTGGCATAAAGGTTAAGAACCTTTACCAAATCATGGATAAGTGTCATAGGATCTTGTGATTTTGACACAGGCACTTTTTGTTTAGATGCTTGCTTTAAAGCTTGCAGCTTAAAACAATTTGGCCTAATATACTCAGTTCCACCAAAAAAGTGACAAAACCACTGAGGTTTGTGGTGTTTCTTGCTTCCAGATTAATTGGGATTCTGAAGTTTAGACTCACTTAGATATACCCTAGTTCTTTTAGAAGCTAGATGTTGTAGGTACAAACTTGGGAGGATTAACAATAGAAGAAGATCCACTCTCGACAAACCCTAGTCCTGTCTTACCAAAAACAAAATTTTAAACATTTAACATATCATCCAGTTTAGAAATAGAAGTCATATCTATTTGTTCTCTAATAACAAATAACTCTAGTTCTAAACTTTTAACTTTTTCAAGCAAAGTCATGTTCTCAATCTTAATAGAATTCAAGAGTTCATTGGCATCAAACAATTTTAACAACAAATTCTTCTTGTCCTGTTCAAGAGTGTTTATCTTTTCCAACCCTAACTCAACACTCATAGCATCTTTGGCTGTAATTTTGCATAACTTGTTATAAGCCTCTTGCAAGTCAACATCCTTAGAGAGTTCCCCATCAGAATGGTTTTCATTAGTAGTCTCAATTTCACTTACTACCGTAGTAGCAGTAAAAGCCATAAAATTTCCTTCTTGATCACTTTTAGACTCATGATCGAAAACTTCATTGTCACTCAAAGTAACAGCCATAGCTTTACCTTTGGATCTCAAGAAATTTGGATACTTAGATTTTAGATGACCATAACCCTAATAATCATAACACTGTTGTCCTAAAGAACTATTGGAAGATTGACCTACTTTAACTTTTGATTTTTTTAGAATTGTTATTTTTGGCAGTGTCATTCTTCTTCACATTCTTAGGGTCAACATTGTTTCTATTTCTTGCCCTTCGATTATTATTTCTCAAAAAATTTCTAAAGCTCTTGGAAAGATAAGCAATCTCAGTAGATGATAGTTCATCATCAAATCCATAATCATCAACATCATCAATAGATTTCAAAGTCGTTGATTTGGATTTGGTAGTTTTTGATAAGTCAGATTTGTAGGATTGAAGTAATCCTACAAGTTCATCTACAGGAATGGAGTCAATATCTTTACTTTCTGTTATGGTAGTGACTTTAGATCTAAAGTCCTTAGTTAATGATCTTAGAATTTTCCTAACAGTTTTTGGTTGATCATAAACTTCACCCAAATTGATAGGCCACAAATTGAATGACCCCTTGTGATTTAAACTAATTAATTAATTTAGCCAAGTTATTAATTAATCAATTTATCATGCAAGCGCGTGGCAGCACAAACAAATCACCAAAACTAAATATGCAGCGGAAAAATAAACAACACGGTGATTTGTTTACGAATGGGAAAAATCCTAACGGCAAAAACCCCACTGGGTGATTTTCAGGTCACCACTCCCGAAACTCCACTATTATCAAATCAAGCGGTTACAAGTAAAGGAATCCCAAGTACCTTACCAACCTACAGTTGAACCCTTACCCCAATACGCAATTGGATTTGATCTGTAGTGACAGTTCCCCCTTTTGATGCATGGCTCCCAAGTACGTGACTAACCAGATGCGCGGATCCTAGTACGCGACTTCAAACACCAACTTTAAAAAGAGAGGTTGGCTGCAAAGTTCTTCAGTTCATCCTTTATGATGAATAACACGAAGATGCTTGGTTACAAAACCCTATGGTGCAAATACACAGCAACTTCTTGAAAGAAGATGAACTAGGTCAAGAACTTCGTCTTTGATCACAATTTGCTTGAACAAGGATTACTCAATGCTTTAGCAACTTGTGTCTATGTTGACGGCTCTTAAAACACTTCTTATATATGTTTAGGGTTAGAAGAAAAGAAGGCCCAAAAACATATTCACGGATCCCAAGAAAATCAGAACAGAAAATCTGACTTTTTAATTCTCAATAGATAGCAGGTGTCGAGGTAGCTATCAAGCAGGTGTCGAGCTTTAAATTCTGTGCACTTCAGCTTGCTTTTTCTTGGACAGACTTGATGACTTCAATACTTGATCTTGAAACCTTGTTTCTTGAAGTATTAAAAACACCTAGAACTACCCAATTACAAGTAGAGTGCGTTTTGTCAAAGGATTAGCCAATTTACATAAATAGTATGACATATGTTCTTAACATGTGAACCACATATGTCCTAACACAAATTAAAAGCAAAATTGACAATGTCATGCAATTTAGCATAGAACGCATCAAAAGACTCATCATCAGACATTCTAATACTTTCAAATCTAGAGGTCAATTGCTGCAATTTATTAATCTTTACTGCCGTAGTGCCTTCATGCATTGTTTGTAAGATGTTCCAAGTAGTGTGAGTAATCTCCATATTTGAGATCCTCTTGAATTCTTCCATAGAAACAGCATTGAATATAGCATTCATAGCTTTACCGTTAAAGCTAGCTACTTCCTTGTGGGCAATGGTCCATTCACTTATAGCAGTGGTTGGTCTTTCTTAACCGTTTTCAATAGACAACCATACTCTCTCATCAATAAATTTCAAGAAGGCTTTCATCCTAACCTTCCAATAAGCATAGTTATTCCCATCAAAGTATGGGGGAATCATAAGAGAGAGACCGTGTTCCATGATAGCAAGGGTCAAGGATCAATTCTAGGTCAACAAAACCTATAAACATGAGCTAACCTGCTCTAATACCAATTGTTTGTTCATTCAGATCCCTTAAACTAGATTGTTTAACCTAATTAATTAACCAAGTTGATTATTAGGTTTATTATTCAAGTCTAGGTCAAACATATATCATATCATTCACAAATACGAAAAAGTAAATAACATCACGATATGATGGCCCATGAAAACCAATGAAATAAACCGTTTCAAGGAAAAACCTGGGGAGGATTTGATCTAACTATCGTCAAGGTAAAGTAAATCCACTATAAGAGAATCAAAGATTTTACAAAAGATTTAACCCTAAATCTAATGCTACCTCATGTAGTAACTTACTAACACGATCACGTGCAAGCTCTGACTCCACGGACTCATTCTCTCCTTAGATTTACACCAACACAAGCTTCCTTGCTTGTGACTTTGAGATTCCACTCAAAAGTTTCAGATCACAATTAGTAATGATCTTGTTGCAGCGACTAAGTTCTACCAATGCTTGATTGCAGATCTTACCCCGGTAGATTCTTGTGTAGTTAGAAGGTACAAAAACTCTCAGATCTCTTAAAGAGTAACACACAAGCCTTCTCAAAAGTCTCCAAAACATTGCTAGGGTTTCCCTTTTATATGTGGACAAGTTAGGATGAAACCTTAAACATTTTCGCGGGCTTGGGCCTGATTTAAAAATATGCAGAATTTCTTTCCATAGGGCATTTGGAACTTCCCAATCCTTTATTAAAATCAGAAGAAAAGACATGAGAATCATAAAGTACAGAAAAGTAAAATTTGGGGCATATCAAGATAGTCAGTTGGTCATTTCCCATTTGTTGTACTTCTTGTCAGCCTTCTCTTCCCTATGAACCGATCTCATGTCAAAAAATAGCTAATCATTGTACCCTGAAGCTGGATGAAGGAATTAAGGAAAGTGGATGTCCTTAGTTATCACCTTCTGCGACAAAGTGTCACTGATTCTACCCAAGACCCTTTCAGTAGGAACCAAGGTATGGAAGGAACCACTATCACTAGGAACTCCTTGACGGTCACCAAATTTCCTCGCAATGCGACATGTAGAATAGTAAGAGCAACAACGAAGCCCAATCGAAGGAATACAATTATCCTTGAAGCACGGTTGACCATATCCGTGATGTGCCACCATTCCACCAGCCATTGGACACCTAAAAGGGAGAGACATTTTAGAATTTCAGTGAACTCAGCAGGATCCATCTCCTTATTTTTGGGATTACGATCACGATAATGCTTTGGCTGATATTTACTAGGAGAGACAATGGTAGGATGAAGCAATTGAAGCCTCTTAAATAGCCATATCTAAAAGAGGAAAAAAAATGTTAGGACATATGTGAATCATGTTAGGAACATATGTTAATATTTTATGTAATTGGCTAATCCTTTGACAAAACGCACTTTACTTGTAATTGGGTAGATCTAGGATGTGTTTAATGCTTCAAGAAACAAGGTTTCAAGTTCAAGTGTTAAAGCCATGCAAGTTTATCCAAGAATCAAGTGAGAAAGTGCAAGATTTTAAAGCTTGACAGCTAGCATCTATCGAGGTTTAAAAGCTGCTGAAGCCCGTGGCTCGACAGTTAACTCAATAGATAGGGTATCTGTTGAGATTTATGAAGTTCAGTTTTTCAAGCTGATTTTCATTCAATTCGTGAGTATATGTTTGAGCTTTCTTTTCTCATAACGCTAAATATATATAAGGATTATTTTAAGGGCCGGAAAAGGATACATAGTTGCATAAGAGCACAATTCCACAAGTTTGAAGAAGAGTGTGACTAGAAACCTAGTTTAACCTAGTTCTTGAAGAAGCTGCTGTGTTTTGTACACCGCAGGGTTTTGTGACCAAGCAACTTCATGATCTTCATCATGTGATGAACTGAAAAACTTTGCAGCCAACATCTTTCTTAAGTTGGTGATCAAGTTGCGTATTGAGATTTGCGCAATTGGTTAGTCACGTACCGGGAGCTGTGCATTGAAAAAGAGAGATTGTCACTACAGAACAAGTCCAATTTGGTATTGGGGTAAGGGTTCAACTGTAGGTTTGTATAAGGTACTGAGATTCCTTTACTTGTAACCGTTTGTTTTGATAATAATGGATTCTCGGGAGTGGTGACCTTAAAATCACTCGGTGGGGTTTTTTCCGTGTAGGTTTTTCCTATTCGTAAAAAAATCACCGTGCCAATTTATTTTCCACTGCATACTTTAGATAATTGGTGATTTGTTTGTGCTACCACGTGCTTTGTATGTTAATTTGATTAATTAATAAACTTGACTAATTAATCAATTAATATATCACAAGGGGTTAATAAATTCTTGGCCTATCAAGTGGTATTAGAGCAGGCACACTCTGATTAGATTTTAATCTTTGCTTTGTGATCCATTGACCCCTGGTTGTTATGGATAGAGGACAGTCTTTTATTATACCTCCGTTATTTGATGGCACTAACTTTGCGTACTGAAAAGTACGCATGAGAGCTCTCTTACAGTCTTTAGATGAGAAAGTGTGGCAAGCTGTGGAGATAGGCTGGACCAAGCCTATAGAAGTGCCGGCCAACTGGGATGATGCTAAGATCAAGGCAAAAAACTTCAACAGCAGGGCATTGAATGCTCTACTCAGTGTAGTCACGTATAAGGAGTTCATGAAGATATCATCTATTGAAATTGCTAAGGAAGCATGGACCATTCTCCAAACAGCCTATTAAGGAACCAAGGCTATCAAGGATTCAAAGCTTCAGAGGCTCACTACAAGCTTTGAAGAGATCAAGATGGAGGAGGATGAGTCATTCAATAAGTACTATGCCAAGCTAAAAAACATAATGAACTTAGCTTTTAATCTTGGGGAAACCATTCATGAACCCAAGATTGTGAGAAAGGTGTTCAGATCTCTACCTGAGAGATTCCATGCCAAGATCACTGCCATTGAGGAATCAAAGAACATTGACAAAATTCCTTTGACAGAGTTGGTTAGCAATCTGCAGACCTATGAGTTGGGTTTGACAAGGATTGAGAAATTGAGCAAGAGCAAGAGCATGGCATTGTAGGCCAAGAGCAGTGATACTAATGTGTCTTCTGATGATAAAGATTCTAAGATGAAGTCCTACATCACTAGGCAATTTAAGAAGTTCATGAAGAATTCCAATGCAAATGGCTTTGACAAGGATCATAGATAGTTGAGTTCTTCTTAGTCTAAGAGCCAAGACAAAAGGAAGAAGGATGCTAGGGATGGTAGTCAGTACACTGTTCCCTTAGGACTAAAGTGCTTTGGGTGTCAGGGTTTCAGTCATATGAAACAAGAGTGCCCTACATATCTCAAGACCATTGGGAAGAGCAAGGCACTTGCTGCTACGTTAAGTGACATTAAGCCTGAGGATGATTCTAATAATGAGGATGATGGAATCCTAAATGCCTTCATTGCCACCGTAAATCCTACTGAAGGGATTGTTGAAGATGTGGATGAAGAATAGGAATTGGTGGAGTCTAAGTTTGAAAAGATGGATGAACAAGATGCATCCACACAGCCTATGCAAAGTTATATAGGGTCTCAGAAAAGCATGAGAAGTTGTATAGGTTGGCCACTAAGTAGCTTAGTGATGTGGAGCTTGAGCGGGAAGAAATCTCTACAAAGTTTGATGAAGCAAATTAGACCATTAGAGCATTGAGATTCGAGAATAATTTCTTGGCTGAGAAGACCAAGAAGCTTGAGGCTGAACTGTTCCAAGTCAGAGCTTAGCTGGAAAGGACTTCAAGCGCTAAGCTCAATGAGATGCTCAGTCTTTAGAAATCTGCTTTCAATCGAACCAGTTTAGGGTATGATTTCTCTTCTCCCAGTATTGCTTCTACTAGTACCACTATTTTTGTTCCTAGACAAGGGTAAATCTGCTTCTACTAGTACCACTATTTTTGTTCCTCTTGCTGATAATGTTGAAACTGAGAACAATAATGTTAAGAATGAATTAGCTAGTGAGAACATAGACAAGGGTAAATCTATCTTAGGAGCACCCCCTAAGCTTGATAAGAAAGAGATTAAGAACTTTAAGGCTAAGAAAGGAAATAATCAAAAGCCTAAACAAAAAAAGTAACATTTTTGTCATCACTGTGGTGTAGCTGGACATACTCGACCTAATTGTTATAAGTGGTTAGCCACTCAAAAGAGCAACAGCATGATCGCGTCGAGAGATCAGAATCAGCTTCCATCCTCTTTTGCTCCTCTTGGAGACCTTCTCAAAACCCTCATGTTCCTTTTGAACTTGAATGGTTTTAACTCTTCCCCCTCACTGCCAAATCAAGGGTTCTCTAAACGAAAAGGTTCTTCCAAGGTGTGGAAGGAAAAGGGCTCCAAGTGATTCTGTCACTTCTTCTCTCTTTCTCTCTCCCTTTCTTGTTTTTGTTTTTGCATTACTTGTGTGTTTTGCTTTATTGTTTTAAGTCATTCTAGTTTTATGCATTGCTTTGTTTTGTTTAACATGTTTTTGTTTGGTTAGTTTTCAATTTTGTTTTATTTTGTTTTTCATATAAAAAAAATTGAAAAATTAAAAATACAAAAACAGTGTATGTGTATATTGGTACTTGTGTACCTTGGATGGCCATTGAAACAAAGTTTTCTAAACTTTGTATCTCTTGTAGCTTAGATGAGCATCTCTATGCACAACTAAGCAAGTGAGCTTTGTGGCTCGTGTTTGTGATGAGTAAGGTTAAGTAATCTCTTGTACTTAACACTCGTATCACTCTTTTTGACGGGAAGGACTAGAAAATCCTAAGTGAAAGGCATAAATAACCATCTCACCTCTGTTGCCCGCTAATCATGAAATGACATTTGTATGCTTCGGCATAGCAAAAGTGGAATGTCAAATGCTTAACATCATTGGGTATTTCTTTTCTCTCTCTTATATGCCCATGTATGGTTTGCTTAAAAGAAAAATATGCAAAGAAAAATAAAAGCAAAAAGATCAAAATGCTTTATATATGATTGCAAGTGTGTATTCTAGGAGATGTGAAAGTTAAAAGATGTACCTCGAAGGTGATAGTCCCCATCAAATAGTAATGATTGTGTGTGAGTTAAACTGATTTTCTCTGAGTTAAAGTGATTTTCTCATATCTCAAATTGTCATAACATATAGACACTTATGCAATCTTGCGATGTTTCTCACACACAACACGCAATATTCTTTGCTACTTTTGATACATGTGTAGGTACAATGTGATTTGGCCATCACAAGGAATACATGTGTTAATGTATGCTCACTAAATTGTCTTAACTTGTTTTTGAAATATAAAATTGGTTAGACTTGTTTAGTATGTGTGTGTGTGTGTGTTTTGGGATCTATATGCTTACATTTTTCTTGATTGAGAGATGTTTTTAAGAGATTAAAATGTTGTTTGGATCTTTGGTTGAGTTGTATATTTGATTGCATTCATGTTTGTATTTTTCTCTTCTTGAAAAACTGTTTTTAAGCAATTTTGACAGCTCCTTGACACCTCTCGACACCTAACTTATCTATCGAGCTCTTCAGCTTCTTTTTATCGGAATCTCGATAGCTCCTCGATCCATCGAGAAAGTTTCTGTTTCCTCGATAGCTCTTCGATCCATCGAGCTTGTTTTTGCTATGGACACCTCTGGACAACTGCTCAATAGCTGTATCTCTTCATGCCTTTAAAGCTCGACACCTCTTGACACCTCTCGATTTATCGAGAATTAAGAGATTTCTATATATACGCGCTTAGCGATTTTAGATCTCATTTCTTCAATCTCTCTCAACAGTTTCTCTCTTTTCTCACTCTAAAACTCTTCAAACTCAAACCCCCCACATTCCTCACTTGATCTTCAACCTAAATCAAGTGTTCTTCATTTGGTATGATTCTTTCTCACTCATTAATCATGCATTTCACTCTTTTTTTACCTATTTTTTGAGTTTTGAAGAATTTTTGGGTGTTTTTCAAAGTTGATGAGTTTGTGTAAAAATTTTGGGATGGGTTTTGTATATTTGATCTTAAAACATCATGCATTACATCACATGTGCATTATAACACTACTTCATGCATTTTAAATGTGTGTTTACTTTGTTGAAATGATTGTGTGCTAGTAGGATTGGATTGGGCTGAGCCCATGATGTCTTTACTATTGCATATCACATGCTTATGCATTTTCATGCATACGTACCTTCAATCCTTTATATTTTGATATATTGATTGTGTTCGTGCTTTTATGCTTGTCTCTCTTTCTCCCTCTTTCCTTCTTTCGGTTAGTTGCATCATGGCACCTAAACGAAAATCTGTTCCGTCCTAGAACCCTCCTTGTTCTGGGACATCTACTTCTTCCTCTGACCCCAGTCTTTCTTCTGTTCAGTTCCGTGATGAGAAGGCCTGTAAGAACTTCTTGGAGAACTTTTCTAGATGAGGCGTTTATTCGGAATGCCAAGTCATTTTGTCGAACTTCTTCGACACTGACCTACCCACTGTCATTCACAGTAGGGGTTAGGAGTCACTGTGTGATGTCCCAGTCACTTATTTATCCGTACTTTTACAAGAGTTCTACTCCAACATGCATGGATTTGATTATTCAGTACCTCTTTTTGTTACTCACGTTCGAGGTACACGCATCGTGGTCACTTCAGATATTGTATCCGACGTGCTCCATGTCTTGTGGATAGCGCATCTTGACTACCCCGGTTGTGAGCGTCTAAGGACCGTGTCTAAAGACGAGCTTATGTATGCTTTTTGTGAGTGTCCCTCTGATTGGGGTGATCATCAGTTCACTATTTGTTTGGCCTTTGCTAAAGGTCCTCGTTTTCCTAACATGGTTATAACTTTTGTTTTGTATCCTTTATCTCATTATAACTCTAATACCGAGCCCCGTGCTCGATTTTTGCTTTCCCTTCTAGAGCATCTTGCTATAGATTTTCCCTCTTATTTTATTCTTTCCATCATAGATGTATATAGGGATACGGCGACCCGTGATAAGCTCATCTTCCCTTCAACTATCACGAGGATTTTATGCCATTTTTCTGTTCCCTTTCCCGTTTCCGACCACTTCCATGTTATGTGTGCCATTAACGCCGCTACTGTTAAACGGAGCGAGGCACAGCTACATTTGAGGCGGTCTAGGACGGCAGCTTCTCCCACTTCTTCAGCTCCATCCACCTCCGCGCCCTCTTTTTTTGCGAGTGGTGTGACTCTTGATGCGATTATGGTGTAGCTTCAGCGCATGGATGCTCACCTTAACACTCTCAGTGATGACTTGTGTCAGGTGAACACCTGTGTTGGCCATATTGCCAGATAGTAGGCTCGCCTTGGTGGCTTCGTAGAGTCTCCCTCTCCTCCTTCCGTGGCATCCGATGACGATGATGACTCCGATGATGATGATGATGAGGAAGAGGATGCTAGCTAACTCAGCGATGACGAGATGTCTACTTGATATACTTACCCTTTGTGACTTGTGACAAAAAGGGGAAGTAGTTTTGGATATGAGAGTAGTCATACTCATAGAAGGAGGGTTAGCATAGGAGATTTTTGTTAGTAGGAGTGTTCATATGTTGAGGGATGTAGCAAGGATTCTATGTATTTTTTTCTTTTCTCTCCATTTCAGATACATTATATCTTGTATATTGGTCTTGTGACCATTTTGACATACATTGTACTTATATTTGGTTTATGTATATTGATGTATGTTCTTTTACCTATCTCTTTATGTGTTGTTTCTTTTCTTTCTTTATACACATGTTTCTTATAAAGTGTATGCAATCTATTATTTCTGTTTCACACTAAGATGCCTTGATGAGTTTTGTTTAAAGTGTTTCAGAAATACAAGTTGTCAAAGTCTACTTGCCATAAACTCTCTTCTTGCAAAGTTTTTCAAGAGTTTGTGTTAAGATAGATTTTATTGTATTCAACAAGTGAATATGAGTTGAGTAATTTATGACTTTTCTCATATCTCATTTGTTTGTTGTGGTTTTGTCACGGATTGCCAAAGGGGGAGATTGTTAGGACATATGTGAATCATGTTAGGAACATATGTCAATATTTTATGTAATTGGCTAATCTTTTGACAAAATGCACTTTACTTATAATTGGGTAGATCTAAGATGTATTTAATGCTTCAAGAAACAAGATTTTAATTTCAAGTGTTAAAGCCATGCAAGTCTGTCCAAGAATCAAGTGAGAAAGTGCAAGATTTTAAAACTTGACAGCTAGCATCTATCGAGGTTTAAAAGCTATTGAAGCCCGTGGCTCGACAGCTAGCTCGATAGATAGGGTATCTATCGAGAATTATGAAGTTCAGTTTTTCAAGTTGATTTTCATCCAATTCGTAAGTATATGTTTGGGCTTTCTTTTCTCACAACCCTAAACATATACAAGGATTATTTTAAGGGCTGAAAAGGGATACATAGTTGCACAAGAGCACAATTCCACAAGTGTGAAGAAGAGAGTGACCGAAAACCTAGTTTGCCCTAGTTCTTGAAGAAGCTGCTATGTTTTGTACACCGTAGGGTTTTGTGACCAAGCAATTTCATGATCTTCATCGTGTGATGAACTGAAGAACTTTGCAGCTAACATCCTTCTCAAGTTGGTGATCAAGTTGTGTACTAGGATTAGTGTAATTGGTTAGTCACGTACTGGGAGTTGTGCATTGAAAAGGAGAGATCGTCACTACAGAACAAGTCCAATTAGGTATTGGGGTAAGGGTTCAACTGTAGGTTAGTATAAGGTACTGGGATTCTTTTACTTGTAACCGCTTGTTTTGATAATAGTGGATTCTCGGGAGTAGTGACCTTAAAATCACCCGGTGGGGTTTTTGCCATGTAAGTTTTCCCCATTCGTAAATAAATCACTGTGTCGATTTATTTTTTGCTACATACTTTAGATAATTGGTGATTTGTTTGTGCTACTATGCGCTTTGCATATTAATTTGATTAATTAATAAACTTGGCTAATTAATCAATTAATACATCACAAGGGATCAATACATTCTTGGCCTATCAAAAAAGAAGAAGGGGAAAAGAAAGCATGAGTGTTGAGCGGAAAAAGGAGAGATAAACAAAAGAGAGAGAAAGAGAGAGAAAGAGAGAGAGAGATGGAAAATAAATTTATGTGCGAAAACGATATAAGAAGCCTTGATGGGTTGAAAACTGAAAGGCAATCTATGCAAAAATTAGAGGAATTCCGCTAGGTTGAGAACCTATGCAAAAATTAGGGATTATACCTAAAGGAGTAGAGTTTCAGCTAAGTTGCTTCCCCTTCATTAATGGTATCCAAGCTATTGAGAGTTTTAGACTTTCTCTTCCTAGATTGTTGACCACCAAAAATTCTTGGGTCACCACGAGATCTCATGCACCAAGAAGTACCTCGTAAGAATGCACAGAAAAAAAGCATTGAGATATTGAGAGTGCTTTAACCCAGCCAAAGGGACATTCTGCTGAGAAAAATACTTAAAGACCATATAAACATTCAACTTATCAAGTGTGCACCATCTTTTGGCCATAGCTCGGGGAACCCCCAAAAGTTGATGAGCCAAGTTAGAGAGATTCTCCTCGAGAGTGGGGAGAATGATGGCACCAAGGTCGAGCTCACCCATGATGGCACCAAACTCTTCAAGGGTGGGGCATAATTTCACATCATTGATTTGGAAGACACACTGGGTAGGGATCCAAAATTCAATGGCAGCAAAAAGAAGAGGATCATTCACTTTAATTTGGTGATATAAAGGAACACAATAAAGAACAAGAGGAATGGGAGATTCTTTGAAACTAGGGCCAAGCTTCTTAATCCATGCCGAGACCTCTAAAGGAGTGAATTTTGCTATTTAGGGACCTTACAGGGAATTTCATGAGCTTAGAATACATTTTATGAATGTTTGGAGGCCTTCTACAACGATTTTATACTAAGGAGAGTTAACTCGGGTTTTCCTACCTGGTGGCATGCATACGCAGGGTCAAAGGTGCGTACGCATGGTCAACGCCTGTATATGCATGTGCGCGTAAATACATGCTAACAAAAAAAGAGAAAAAGGAAATAAAAATATGCTGTGTGACTATGTTTATGTTTGTCTGTTTGACCCACAGGATCATCACTGGAAGTACCTATTCCTCGACCGATAGCTCAGAGTTGTCTCGGTGTCACCACCACCACCACCACCATCATCATTATTGTCATCATCACCCAGGTGGGCAAACCCTCCTAGACCATAGATCTGCTTGGAATACTTGGTCACTTCTAGCTTAAGGTTCTTAGCAAGCCAAATGAGCTCCTCATGCTCCTCCACAGTGGGTTAGATTAGGAAAGAGGGCAGTGTAAGAACAAGTCTTGAGAAAGGCGAGAAAAGAAAAGACAAGACAAGAATCAAAAAAGGGCTTACCACTTGTGTATCCTTCAGAAAAGGATAACCCATGACATTCGGGTTACATCCCATAAGACACTCCCAAGCAAAGCCATTAAGGCCATAACCAAAGACCGACCAAGGTAAGACAAGGAGGGTCAATAAGGCTGCAGGCAGCTGGACTAGCCTGACATAAGCAGTACATTTAAGTGTCACCATGTACAGAAAAATGCAAGAGATAAGAAACTGTAATTGGCTAATCCTTTGACAAAATGCACTTTACTTGTAATTGGGTAGATCTAGGATGGGTTTAGTACTTCAAGAAACAAGAGTTCAAGTCAAGTGTTAAAACCATGAAGAGCTGACTAAGAAACAAGTGAAGCAAGAGCTGTTCACTAAAGCTTGACAGAAGTCTCGACAGAATCCTTTATATCGAGATTTAATGTTGAAGCTCGACATAAGCTTTTTCTATCAAGACTTATGGAATCAAAATTTTCAAATTTGATTTTCAGCCCAAGCTAATGTGTATGTGTTGGGTTTCTTTTCTCACAACCCTAGACATATATAAGGCTTATTTTAAAGGCCGCCACACATGCATTGAGGGACCGAGTGCCTTATTCACTCTGAAAGAAGCTACTACATCTTTACGCCAAAGGATTTTTGTAACCAAGGAGCTTCCTGATCTTTATTGTGCATAAAGTGAAGAACTTTGCAACGAACAACCAACTTCAAGTTGTTGGAGTTAGTCACGTACTAGGATCCGTGTATCACTGATTAGTCACATACTGGGATTTGTGCATCATTGGTTAGTCACGTACTAGGATTCGTGCATTAAACAGAAAGAGTGCCATTACAAGATCAAGTCCAATTGGGTATTGGAGTGAAGATTCAACAGTAGGTTGGTAATTTGGGATAGGCCAAGGGTAGTTGGTAAGATTCCTTTTACTTGTAATCGCTTAATTATTGATTAGTGGATTCTTGGGAGTGGTGACCTTAAAATCACCCGGTTGGGTTTTTGCCTTAGTAGTTTTCCCCATTCATAAACAAATCACCATGTCAAATTTGATTTCCACTGCATTTAGTTTAGTTGGCGATTTGTTTGCACTACCACACAATTGCATGTAATTGAACCTAATTAATTAAATTGGGTAATTAATTAATTTGCAAGGGGTCAATACATTTTTTCCCTATCACAAACCTCCACAGAGAAGGAAGGCATGACATGAGTCTTGCTAAAGTCGTCATAATCCATCTCATCGACGAGCCACTCAGCATAGTGAATGCCATTCCTCAATAATTGGTACTTAAAATTAGCTATGGAAAGTGGGGCAGCATGAACTATGGAGGATCCATTGGAACCTATGGTGCATCCATACCCACCAACTGGCAACAAACCCTCTCAGCTAGGTAGAGGACCCTCAGACCAGTACCCTCTATTAACTAGGTGATCCTAGAAGCAATGATGGTAGCCGCCTCCAAGTTTGAGTTCGCAACAAGAGGAAGGCCTGCCAATGGACTCCATATGACCTGTGACAACACATAGGTTTATTAGAAGAATCCTATGAAACATGCAAGAGAAAGTAATGAGAGAAAGTGAATTCTTCTCTTTGATTCTTCTCTTTTTACCACATTTTCAAGATAGTGTTCTTGCACCAAATCTCCTTCTTCTTGGTTCCACACCATTTCCTTTTATAGTTTTTTTCTAGATTTTTATTTTGTTCAATAATATGCTTTATTGATTTTCCTAGCATGTTCTTACTTCCTAGCATGCTTTATATTTTCTCTAGCATGATTCCTTGCTTTTGCTATGATTTATCACTTTGATGTTGTTGGCCTAGCCTTCTTGGGCTAAGATTTGTCTAAATTTAATGTTTATGCTTAGATCCACATGCTCTTGGGCTCCTTGCCATGTTTATGCTTAGATCTACATGCCTATGTGTTCTTTGCCACGCTTTGGCTTAGATCTACATGTTTATGTTTAGATCTACATGCTAATGCTTAGATCTATGTGTTTATGTGTTACATGCCATGTACGTGGGCTTATATCTATATGTTGGTTGCTATGCCATGTACTTCTATGGCCCTTTTGTCCCTTTATGTCTCTCTTTATTGTGTTTTTGCCTTTATTGGTGGGGTGTAGATCTCGGGCTTATATCAAAGGGTTTGGATCATTTCCTAATGCATGTCTATGTTTGCTTGCTTGTTTCTATTCTTTTTGGTTATGTTTGCCTATCTAGATCGAGGCCTTGCCATACTTTATGCCCTCTGTGGGCTTGTGCTTTTGGTCCTTAGGGCCACTTGCTTTGTGTGGTCCATCCTAGGGTTTGTTTGGATGTAACCACTAGATACACCTTTATGGTGTTAGTGTGCTTGATACACACCTTTCTCCACTCTGTGTGATGTTAATGTGCTTGCCTTGCTTGTTTTGTGCCACCCATTTGGCTTTTTTTGCTTTTATGCATCTTTGCATGCTTGCCTGCTTGTTCATGCATGAGTCTGTTTGTTGTCCGTACTCCAAACTAATGAAACCACGGACACTCAATCCAAACCAACATTTTTCCTCCTAGGACATTCTCCTTTTGTTTGATAACATGATTGTTTGCCCTTTTCATATGCTTAGCATGCTTTGTTTGTCCTCGTTTGGCTCTCTTTGTTAGTGTGTTCTTGGCATGCTCTCCCTTTTTCCCTTGTTTCTTCCTTTGCTTGTCTGTAGGCTTATTCCTTTTGTCTTTGCATGTACACGTATGGAGCATGGATACTTGGAGCAAGGGTGCGACCTCCTAGGCGCAAGCAAATTGGGCAAGGATGCAAGCAAGAAGATGCAAGCCCACCAAGGGCAATGTTCAATAGATTAAAGGGCTTAGCTCCTCTAGAGTGGTTTTCACTCTCTCTCTCTTTCTGAGCCTTTTCTCTAGAGCATGTATTAGGGTTCCCCCTCTCCTTGTACTCATTTAATTTTCCTACTCTTTGCTTAGGTTGCGTTTCCTGGGTATGGCAATGTTTGTTTTACATTTCCTGTACCTTGCTCGGCCATACCCTTGGAACATTGGCAATGTTTGATTTACTTTCCCTCCCTGTGTGGTTGCATTATTTATGATATACATATATGTATATCTGCTTGTAATTGTGCACTTTGTATGATGGACTCTCGTGGCTACGTGAATGACTCTCTTCAGTCTTTAGTCATGAGAGTTCTTGACCTTGTAGTGTGGGTATGTGCTTAAGGCGATTGTCGTAGGTGCTTATTGATGCTATATTGTGTGCACGATCATTGCGGTGTGATTGTCCTAATCCATATCACCTAGTGACACTGGTTTCCTCGTGTATGTGACAAGCATCAACACATTTGATACTTTGCCCCGCGGGGGGGGGGGGGGGGGGGGGTGGCGGCGGGGGCTTGGGCTCATCTTAGTATAAGCATGTCGATACACGTTGTATACACAGATGTGAAACCCTACTGGTGTGCCATAGCGCACCAAATGCGAAATTCTACTAGATTTTCATTGTGAAAGTAGGACATCCCCATTGTTGTATTCTCACGGTGAAAGTTTGGTGAGAATAGCGTTTTAGGTACTATGATGCACTTGAGGCGAAGCGCTACAAGATTTTTGCCAAGAAAATAAGGTGAAATACTACAGAATTTTTGCCTTGGAAATTTGGCATTAATTCCAAATGCACTGAGAAAGCATCGACTGGAACCATGCCTATTCCAAAATCAAACCTCAAAGGCCAACACGTTTAAAGCCCTGTAAGCTAATGACAATAGCTTGTTTTCAATTATCAAGTCTAAAAAGTATGATTTTACCAAAACAAAGGACTGTCCTTGGATAGGCGCTGTGGGGTGCCTAACACCTTCCCCACATGTAACCAGACTTCTGAACTCAAGAATCAAGGTTTGTTATCCATCCTTATTAAATTAGGAAAAACGACATTTTCTTAACCTAGGAACAGTAATAAAATCAAACAGAGTCAGGTGACTAATCACACCTAAGAAAAAACCCAATGATTGAGGGTGACTTCACTTACCGTTGGTAATTTCCTTAAGATCGACTCATATTCCAGTCACAGACCCAAGGTACGACACACATCCATATTCTCGCACCAAGAGAGGTGCACGAGCATTGTCGTGATGGGTGGTTGAGTAGCCATGAGGTGTTGACAGACTAGCAACTTCACTTGTGACACTTAGAGAGTTTAGCCTTTAGATGATCAAGGAAAGGATTAGATGATCAAGGTTCCCCCCTAAGAATAAGACCAACTGTGAAGGGAAGGATTAGATGATCAAGGTTTCCCCCTAAGAATAGGACCAACTTACTAGTTAAGCCATGTCTCATATGGTTGGCCTAGACTACATCAAACCTATGAGGACTAGAAAGAGCCAAATCTAAGTGAACATCCCAGCCTAGGGTAGGATATACTTCATAGGATTGTTTTCAAAAATGAGTCAATGGGAAAGTGTCTAGTTTCCGTTTATAGGTTTTCCCTTTTTGCTTGCATCAAAAAGTCATGCTCTACTCCAGGTTCTATCCATCCTATTTACAAGCATTTGTTATTAAACCCTAGGGAAAAACAACCCCGTTGCTTGCACATTAGATCATACCTAGTGCCTAAGGGTTTCCAACCCTACAAGGGCATACATGCATACACTAATGGCCCTATCATGTAAATGAGTACGGATAAAATTTGTGACAAGTAGCCGGAACTCTGCGCCAAGGAGGACATTGCCAAAAGTTTAAGATCTTCTCTGAGAAGGCAAGACCATTTAGAATGAAGTCTTTTCATTATAAATTTGAATTTCCTTGTATTGTAAAAGGCCCACTGTTGGAGCCATTATCTATAGCCCATGATCTTAAGGCATTGTAAAAAGTCAAACATGATATGAAAGTTCCGGTTACTTGCCAAGTTTGTGCATTAATTCTACATCACTATAGAAACTTACCGTGATAAATAATCGAGCAAGGGTAAAAGCCAATATTTCCAAAATGATAGGTGCATTTTATATAAGCAAGAACCTAAACTAACTTCATGTTCGTTATGTGTTTCCACATTGTCAAATTTTCAAATGCACCCCATTTTTGTCCTATCCCATTCTTTTCTTTTCCAAGTTACCATCGCACCATGATCCTATCATCTCCAGGTCTTGTGCTAAATAGATGTCCACTAGTGGTCCTTCCCTCATCGAGGAAAACACTCATGAGATCACTCACTTAAGAGCAGATGGCATAAATGAAGTGCATGATGTAACAGCTGGCTGTAGGAGGGAATTGAGAATCGTTTGGCCCTACTCTAGAGGGCTCTGCACCCCATTCTAAAAATAAGAACCAGCCATTACTAGATCTGAATCAAGGCCACACACTACCCCCATTCACCTTACAAGGGAATAACTAAGAAATGGATCCTTCTAAGTATAAGACCTCTGAGTTTGGCTACGGTCAGGTCAAAAGTCAAGTGGAGACCCCGACTAAGAAAGTCCGTATCATAGAGGGCTCCTACCTTCGACGAAGTGTCGATCTAGACAGCCTGACCAATTTCCCCTAGGTTATTATGCCTCCTAAGTTCAAGGCACTCGAGTTCGTCAAGTATGATGGCACTAGAGATCCTTGTGCCCATCTGCGTATGTTCTGTAGGAAGATGACACTCTATGGAGACAATCATCCTTTAACCAAGAAAGTTACATTGTTCTCGAGAACATAGGAGCTCCATGTTTTGGCTGGGAAGTCTGCTTATTCTGTCACAGTGAGGATCGACATGCCCTATTTGATTGTAGAGTGCTCTGAGCACAAGTTCAAAGTTTAGCCGACCATGGTATCATTTGGATCAAAAGAGAGGTTTTGCGAAGGAATGATTGTATAGCAGCCAGCCTATGCCCTCTAAGTACCCAAGCGAGAACTACCTACAGTGTTATGACAATAGAATCAAGGAAAGACTAGGATGAATACTTGCAAGAGCGCCTTTGTAAGGTTCCTTCAAGGATGAGGACACCAACTCCTCCGACTTAGGTTGTCATTGAAGAGATTATAGAATCACCTGTGGATTTAGGAGCACCAGCTTTAAAGAAAGGACAAACCATGCTAGCCATTGAAGGATCACTCCATGATTTGTCTAGAAGGGAACCCCTATCATCACCGCCATTTAAGGTTTTGATCCTCTAGTTTTGCCAAGGTCCATCCAAGGAATCTCTAGGGCTCTTGTCCCAAAAGCTTTAAAAACTGCTTTGCCTAACCCATTTATCATCAGTCCAAAAATGTTCTCCCGGGTGCCAAATCTGCAGACTCAAAAAGGCATGGTCATCCTAATGCGAAAACCTTTCCCTTACAAAGATAGCCATCATGTCCCAGGGAAGTACAATATGGCTTTGATCTCCATCCAAGCTGGAAGGGAGGAGGTTTGCTCTAATATCTCTTTAGGCCTAGCCAGACTCACAAGGAGTGATCGATGTTACACTCTTGAGGAACTAGAAAAGAGTAGGAAATAGATTAGCAAGAGCATAATCGAGCTAGTCAGGAATATGGTCACCATTGAAGAAGTCGAGGAATTCTTGAAAACCATCCGAAAGGCCAATTATAGTGTGATTCAGTAGTTGAACAAATCTCTGGCTCAAATTTCTATTTTAGCCATGTTACTATCTTCCGAGGTCTATTATGGAGATCTATTGAAGGTGTTGAAGGAAATGGAAGCTCCTACCAGAATTACAGACTCTTCCTTTGAGGGTATGGTATCATTGGTGTTAGCCACCAACCTAGTCTCCTTTTCAAATGATGAGTTGCCTTTAGAAGGTAGAGATCATACCCTGGCCATGCATATCATTGTCAAGTGTGAAGACATGATTGTCACAAGAGTATTAATTGACAATAAATCAGCCCAAAATGTGTGCCCAATGGCCACTCTTGAGCGCCTCAAGGTGGATATGTCTCTTATTAAGCCTAGCACTATGATCATTAGAGCCTTTGATGGTACGCATCGCAAAGTGCAAGGTGAAATCGAGTTAACGATTGAAATCAGCCCAAGATCCTCCATGGTCAACTTCCAAGTGATTAAGGTTGACTCTCCATACAACATGCTTTTAGGGAGGCCCTAATTGCATATAGTAGGTGTAGTCACATCTACCCTTCATCAAAGACTTAAGTTCATCTCCAAGAATCAGTTGATTACTATTATGGCTGGTCTAGATACCAGGATCTAGGAGACATCTATCCCTACGCTTTTCCAGAAGCGTCTTTCCATAGCTTCAAGCTAGTTTCCCTGATTCACATTGCTTTAGAGCTTGAGTCCAGTTTGCCCACAGCAATTTTGATAGTTGCAAAGGAGATGCTTAAGTTTAGGTACAAACTAGGCCAAGGCCTCGAAAACATAGGACGTGTGAGCCCTGCTCTTGTTGAACTCTCAGATAACAAAGGAAGATTTGGATTGGGTTACGAACCCACTCATGAAGAACTCTTTCAAGCTTCTAGGGGCAAGAAGAGGAAGTGCACCACTTTAGGGATGTCTATTCCCCATATTAGAACTCTTCAAGGATTTGGAAGATGAAAAGACTGATTTGGCTTGCATTATTTGGCTCTATCCCGAGAAGTTTTCTTTGAACGCTATCATTTCTCCCAAAGATAATCCGACTTCTACTATCCGACCGAGGATGCTAGGTGAGATGATTGGACCATAGAGCCTTGCTTTATGGTTGCATCGGCTGAATAAGGAGTATTCCATCATCGAATGATTGGGCATCCCAATCACCTGAAAGGGTTGGAATAGCATATCTAATTTGTTTTGCATGCTTATGTTATTTCTTACTTTATTTGTATTCCCTGTTCATTTCTGCAGTTTGTTTTCGTAAAAAATAAAAATAAATAAATAAAATAAAATAAAATAAAATAAAAAAGCATTTCCCTTTTATCATCATCAGACATGAACTTTGTTTTCTTCTACCTATAATCCATTAATGAAATATTTAGCGTTTTACTCAAGAAATTCTTGCATCTTTCTTTTTTTCTTTCCTATGAATGTGTGTGCAAATTATCTTATGTTTCTTTGTATACATCGTCCCTTTGCCATAACGAGGGTGCAGATGATGTAAATGAGACAATAGATTTGGATTATGATGTTAAATGAATGGAAGAGGTCTCGAACCTACCTCGAGACATCCTAGAGGCTCTGAATAGAAAGGGCGAAAGGTCCAAGCCCAATATAAAAGAAAAAGAGGTGATAAACCTAGCCAACGAAGGTAAGATAGAGAAACCTGTCAAGATTGGGCAAACTTTCCTAAAGACATGAAAGATGAGCTCATAGCTTTGCTGAAAGAATTCAAGGAAATATTTGCTTCTTCTTATCAAGATATGCCTAGTCTAGATATCGAGATCGTTATCCATAGGATTCTAGTTAAATCTGAATGCCCCCTAGTGCGGCAAGCTCTTTGAAGGATGAAGTTAGAGATTATTATGAAAATCAAAGAAGAAATAGATAATCAGTTGAAAGTGTTGGAAAAACTAGTTTTGTGTCTCATACAAAACACACAGCGGAAGCAACAATCATAGATCTACTTCATTCATGAGAGATAACATGTAACCTTGAATTCTAGAACAAAGAATAGGAAGCGTACCTTAATGCGGTGAAATTCAAAACAAAACTTGAGAAGTACTTGGGAACACTTTTAATCTTCACTCCAATTCCACTTAATGCCCAAGAAGTGTGGTCCCTCAATCAATTTCGAAGGAGAGAATAAAAGAGTGTCCAACACTCACATACATCATTACATTCCTCATGTGATCTACATGAAAACCACACATATATATTTCTGTATGTTTCTCTCTTTATATATAACTGATTATCTAATTGGGCTAGCCTTTTGGGCCGTTCCAATTAGGCTGTAGTATGTGGCTTGGAGTGGGACCAAAAGGGACCAATAAGACACTAGCTCCAATAGGCCTTAGGCTTTTCTATCAACTCTTGACAAGTCCAAATTTACCATTAATTATATTCAATACCACTATAAAAATATAATTGCACTCTAGGCCTTATCTATAAATTATATCCCAAGACTTTATTATACATGCAACCCCTTCATTAAAATATTCATAGTAATACAAAGTCATGAATATAGACTGTCACTTTGAAGATTACTATATCTTAATCCTCGAGTACCCAGTTTAATCATTTATGTTATTCATCATATATTTATGAAATCCAATTCCATAAATATATACTTTAGTAACTACTTACTAAAGTGGTTGGGCCCAACATTCTGAATAACCATACCCATTAAACTTATCTCAAAGGAATATTTTATATCTCTGTTAAGAGATTATGAATTCTATCTCGAGAATATATGCTCCATCAACACTAAATGCGGTTGTCCAACATACTAAGGTTTTGACTGTAACTTATAGATCTCACTCCTGATATATCAAAGCAACCTACATCTCATGATTAGGTCCATTATTCTCTCAAGATTTAGAGTTGATGTAAATAGAAGTCGTGAGATTTATTATTCATTTGACAGTCATTAGGAGAATAATAAATCTCATAGCAATCCAGTTCAATATGTCTTAACTCTTAAAACATATCAACATACCAACTAGAAGTCTCCACTTCCATGATCAAGACAAATCATCTTAGTTGATATGTTATAGTTTTCGCAGATGAAATGCCTAATTTCATCACTGACTACGAACTAAAATTCTGAGTTTACAAAGAACTTGTGATTTATATCTTTCTGTGACTTTTCACATAAATCACATACTATGCATCTCATAGACTAAGATAATGTCCCATTAGTTCATTTATAGATAATCTCATATAATTAAACAATTTAATTATTTATGACATGCCAATAAATTGGATTTTAGGGCATAAACCCCAACAGAAAGCTAGTTTTCTTACCGCCATAGCCTACTCTAATTGGGTTGCCAACATTGTTCCCATGCCAAAGAAAGATGGGAAAGTACGCATGTGTGTCGATTATAGGGATCTAAATCGGGCTAGCCCGAAAAATAATTTTCCTTTGCCACATATCAATACCTTGATTGATAACACCGTGACCAACATGTTCTTCTCTTTTATGGATGGATTCTCGAGTTATAATCAAATTAAGATGGCTGAAGAGGACAAAGTTAAAACAGCGTTCACCACTCATTAGGGAACTTGCACCTAAGACATCATGCTTAAGAATGCTGGGGCAACATACTAGCGAGCCATGGTAACCTTGTTCCATGATATGATGCATAAGGAGATCGAAGTCTATGTGGATGATATGATTGCCAAGTGACACATTCCTAGAGATCATTTGATAGATTTGAGAAAGCTATACAAGCACCTTGTCAAGTACAGGTTAAGGCTTAACCCTAACAAGTGCATCTTCGGAGCTAGTTTAGGGAAATTGCTCGGCTTCATAGTCAGCCAGAAGGGAATAGAAGTGGACCCATCAAAAGCCCAGGCCAATAGGGACATGCCTGCGCAAAAAACGAAGAAACAAGTTCGAAGCTTCTTAGGAAGGATTAATTATATAGCTGGCTTCATAGCGCAGTTGACAACTACATGTGACCCCTTATTCAAGCTTTTGAAGAAGGATATGAAGATAGAATGGACAGATGAGTGTCATGCGGCCTTTGACAAGATTAAGCAGTATTTGTTGAACCCTTCTATTCTAGTTCCCCCGACGTTGGGACATTTGTTGATTCTCTATCTAGTGATGCAAGAAGCATCCATGGGTTGCATGTTAGTCCAGCTAATTGAACCCGATCAAAAAGAGAAAGTGATTTAATGCTGAGTAAGAAGTCCACCAGTTGTGAGATCAATTACATCGCCATTAAAAAGACATGTTACGCCTTAGCATCGGCCTCACAAAATTTACAGCTGTATATGCTCTACTTCACCACGCAGTTGATTTATCGCATGGACCCCATCAAGTACATCTTTGAAAAGCCTGCCTTATAGGGAAGATCTCCCGTTGGCAGATGTTGCCCTGTTGGTAGATGTTGCTATCCGAAATCTTTATCATGTTTATAGTGCATGGCCAAGCCATAGCCGATTACTTAGTAGACCAGTCGTTGAATGATTCAAATTTCTCAGAATCCCTCTTCCTGGATGAGGATGTTTTGGTAATAGAGGCATAACTTAGCAATATAGAACCATGGCGATGGAAGCTTTATTTTGATGGAGTTGCCAATAGCACTAAAAATGGAGTGGGAGTAGTTCTAGTATCCACGAAAGGCTAGCAAAGCCCTGTTTTAGCTAAGCCCTTAGAGTTCGGCGCATACAATCTAAGCATCTTGGGAGATTCCTTGTTGATCATTTCCCAAATAAAGGGAAAGTGGCTAGCCTGAGACACCAAGTTGATTCTGTATCAAAAGTGTGTTAGTCACCTAATCCCAAAGTTCCAGAACATTACCTTTAATTATTTGCCCTGAGCGCACAACCAGTTTGTAGTTGCTTTAGCCACCTTAGCTAGCATGGTTAAGTTGGCAGAAGGAGATGAGATTGGAAGATTGCGCATAGAGGTCTGCGGCAGCCTATTACATGAACATTAAAGAATGCATGAACTTCAAAGCTAAAATCGATGGGAAGCTATAATATCATAATATCAAGGCTTATATCAAGAATGGTGAATACCCATCTGGAGCCATGGACAGTGAGAGGAAATTTATTAGGTGCACAGCGTCCCAATTTTTCTTGAGTGGGGAAGTCTTGTATAAGAGGAACTATGATACTGTTAGGGTTTGTGCCCTAAAATCCAATTTATTGGCATGTCATAAATAATTAAATTGTTTAATCATATGAGACTATTTATGAACTAATGGGACATTATCTTAGTCCATGAGATGCATAGTATGTGATTTATGTGAAAAGTCACAGAAAGATATAAATCACAAGTTCTTTGTAAACTCATAGTTTTAGTTTGTAGTCGGTGATGAATTTGGACATTTCATCTGCGAAGACTATAACATATCAACTACGATGATTTGTCTTGATCATGGAAATGGAGATTTCTAGTTAGTATGTTGATATGTTTTAAGAGTTAAGACATATTGAACCGGACCGCTGTGAGATTTATTATTCTCCAAATGACTGTCAATTGAATAATAAATCTCACGACTTCTATTTACATCAACTCTAAATCCTGAGAGAATAATGGACCTGATCATGAGATGTAGGTTGCTTTAATATATCAGGAGTGAGATCTATTAGTTACGGTCAAAACCTCAGTATGTTGGGCAACCACATTTAGTGTTGATGGAACATATATTCTCAAGATGGAATTCATAATCTCTTAACGGAGATATAAAATATTCCCTTGAGATAAGTTTAATGGGTTTGGTTATTCAGAGTGTTGGGCCCAACCACTTTAGTAAAGAGTTACTAAAGTATATATTTATGGAATTGGATTTCATAAATATATTATGAATAACATAAAGGATTAAACCGGGTACTCAAGGATTAAGATGTAGTAATCTACAAAGTGGCAGTCAATATTTATAACTTTGTATTACTACGAATATTTTGATGAAGGGGTTGTATGTATAATAAAGTCTTGGGAAATAATTTATTGATAAGGCCTAGAGTGCAACTATATTTATATAGTGGTATTAAATATAGTTAATGGTAACTTTGGACTTGTCAAGAGTTGACGGAAAAGCCCAAGGCCCATTGGAGCTAGTGTCTTATTGGTCCCACTCCAAGCCACATACTTAAGCCCAATTGGAAAGGCCCAAAAGGCCCACCCAATTAGATAATTGGTTAGATACAAAAGGGAAAAACGTTCAGAATATTTTAAGTAAGAAAATTATCAATGTAATGGTGTGGAAGAGAGTGAAAGTCACTCTCTTAAATCCCTTTTGTTACCAATTGAGAGACCACACATCTTGGGCATCACGTGGAATTGGAGTGAAGATCGAAAGTCTTCCCAAGAACATTTGATCTTCAAGGTTTTGAATTTCACCACACCAAGGTACGCATCTTTTTCTTTATTCTAGTATTCATGGTTACATGTTTATCATTCATGATTGAAGTAGATCCGTTTTTTTTTGTTGTTTCCGCTGCGTGTGTTTTTGTATGAGATACAAAAACCAGATTTTTCCAACAATGGTATCAGAGCGGTCTTCAATATCATGCTTGTATAACATGTGATTGAATTTTAGAATTAAAGAAAAACTATTTTCTTGGTGTTCTGGTTTTCTGCAGTAAAGTTTCTGCATAATTTTGTTTTGGAACTGCTTTGAATAATATATTTGATATATTGGTTAAAGATTTAAGAAACCATTGGCCTGATATTTAATTTTTTATTACGGGTCTGTCACGATTCGTAATGGCTATGGTTGTTTCTTTAATCAATTGCGGTTTGTTTGTAGTCTGAGTATTGGAGTGCTCGCCGCCTACATATATTACTGGGTTTGTTAATATCTAATATAAGACAATTGCATCATGTCCACGTAGTAAACTTTTGTTTCGCACGGTCTGGATATAGTTGGCAATTGGTCATAGATATTAGATGAATTCAAATAGTATATTAAATATGGGCCACTTGATCTTATATATAAACGCTTTGAATATTGAATCCGTATATGCATTTATATGTTATCAAGGATTCAAGGCTTTTCATGAATTGATTAATATATATTAAAATCTAAATGATGAACGTAGCTTTTCTGCTTGCCTTGCATTATTTATTTTATGATCAAACAGTTTGGTATTGCTAGGATTATGAAATTTACTCCTAATGAGATTAGGATTATGGTTTTCAAGTTTTCTAGCATATTATGGTTCTTGATTATGATCTTGAAAACCTTAATGTTTGATCTGAAAATCTTCGTTGATAAAATCAAAAAGTGTTTTTGATGGAAGAACAATGAAGATGTCAAAACAGTTAGTTGTTTGTTCAAGAAAAACTGTAGAAAACTGCCTTAGAAAATTTCTGGAAATTCGAGTTTCACGAGTTTCGATCGATCGAAAATCACTTTCGATCGATCGAGTGAAACAGTGATTAGACTTTTTAAGTAGATTGATTTTCGATTGATAGTCGATCGATCGAATTTATTTTTTCGATCGATCGAGAGGCAATCAAGTATCAATCGAACAAGTCAGGAGGTCAAGTTCGAAATTTTAATTTTTTCGATCGATCGAGGGATACATTCGATCGATCGAAAGAAAGAAAATCAGAATTTTTTTCTAAGTGTTTTCAAGTTTTTTAAGAGCAAGGTTATGTGTGATTAGATTACACATGGTTCTAACTAAAAGACCTAATGAGATCAAAGATGTTAGTTAAATAGAACTCTTGGTACTAAATCATTTTATGATTAATAGTCCTTAACTTATTTTAATTAGAGGTTTTTAATGAGATTAAAATTCTAATTAAAGTTATGTAGTTTCTAATGAGATTAGAATTCTTAATCAAATAAGTTAAGGATAGAGTTCTATATAACTAATTTTTGAATCATTAGTGTTTAAGGAATCCTAAATAGTTTAGGACTTCCATTTTAATTAGTGATTCTAATAAGATTAGAGTCTTCAACAAGTGCAAGGTTATTAGTTGTGATGGGATCACAATTATTTAAGAAAAAACCCAAATAATGAGTGAGAGTGTTGAAATAACCCTTTTGTTGAGTTTATTGTAATGTGAATAGAGACCTTGTCTTGACTTCGAGTCTTGCATTCCATGCGGAGGGTATTTATTTCACGGATTACAAGGTTAAACTTCTTTGTGATTGTGCGAATGTTTGTTACGCTATTGTGACGTGACTTAGTAACATCACATTGAATTTAAACAATTAAACACATTTAATGTGTAGGGTTAAATTGTGATTAGATCACAATGATTTCAAGACAATCCACTTGTTTTAAAATTTCTAGTGGGAGAGAGATACAAGGGTTGGATCTCACGGCCTCCATTGTCGGTTCATAGTGGTGTGGGGTAAACATCTCGTCTTGGCCTCGAGCCTTGCATTCCATGCGGAGGATGTTTATTTCACGGTACTACAAGATTGAATTTCCTGGTTTACAGTGGTTTGATCAAACACCTCGTCTTAGCCTCGAGCTTTGCATTCCATGCGGAGGGTGTTTTATCATGTTACTACAAAATAAGCCTGTTAAAGGGATGAAATGTGGCTACACATGATTCTAGACAATGGTGTACACTAGACTAAGTTTAATAGTATCCTCTATGCTGAGTTCTTGCTATTATTACTTAGAGGCCAAAGAAAGAGCGGCAAATTATTTTTGTTTGGTAAGAGTTACCATGATAGCATTAATAATGAGAATAATTCTCGCATAATCATAGTGATTGATATGACCTCGCTTCCGAGGAATATTAATTGTGGGATTAGGTTGTCGTTGCACCTAGTATAGTATGGTTTTCGGGTTCCATATTATATGGTTATGGATGCAAAATGATAATGTCCTAGTTTTTATGTTCTAAGTCTCAATATAAAGTTGTCATAAATTTTGTCCTCTAGCTACTATTTTAGTTGAATCACATTAACTAAGAAATAATTTTGGACGTGGTGCTTGAAGGAGCTGAATTACATTTTCATGTTTTGATTCAGCATTGTCATAATTTCCTATATATGATGCATCTATGGAAGATAGCTTATGATATGATCATAGTCTCCATTGAAATGCTAAAATGTTATATTGGCTTCTATCTCAATTGTGCTATAGCATGAGATGCAAGAGTTAGTACTAAACTTAGACAAGTCTAAATGAGATGTTTGGTATGAATCATATTGAGTGCTAAGAAAAGCTTAAGAAGTTCCAATTCTATGTCATTTTATAAAAATATTTTATTTTTAAAATGAATTGGAATTCTTGGATGTAGAGATTAAATGTTAATCTCATGTGGATATGATCCACAAGTCCTTGTTAGATTCATTTGATCAATTCAGATTGTTTTGAAAATAAATTCTTTTTATATTTTCTGAATTGATGAGTGAGTTCTACACAACGGAAGACATCCTAAAAGTTAAAGCTAGGATCAATATGATTTAATTCAAATTCTTAGCTTGAACCGAAAGGTAAGGGTGATAAGAAGAGGAATTAAAATACCAAACAGTTGGACAAGCAAGTTGCCCTAATAGTTGCCAAAAGGAAATTAGACTCAAAAGCATGACCAAAAGGAAAGTGTTTCTGATTTTGGTAAAGCTAAGCATTGTCCATGATTGTTTTCTAGATGGAAATTTACATGTTTTACTTTTTAAAGAGAAAGTTTCCATCTTTTGGTATTGTATGTTTTGGCACTTATGTCTAGATCTTATTAATCTAAGTGTTATTCAAGATTGGTGAAAGATGGGCTTTTAGAACCATTATTTTATTATATTCACAATCTATGAATTCTATTTAGAGGATAATATGATCTAGAGTTCCTTTTTGTAAAGGAACAAAGTTCCAATGACTTCTTTAAGTTAGTACATACATAAAGGAGGAATAGGGCTCTTTCAAAGTAAAGGTAGATTGTTCTAGAAGAAAAATGTCAAAATTTGTTATAGGACAACTATAAAATATATTTAGAAATGAGTTGGTTGTATTAGATACATCACAAGGCATTATTCCAGATATATAACTAGTACACGGATACAATATCGTAGTGGGAGGATTGTAAATTCATACTTTTGGGATAATCTTTTAAAGCCATTCCACAATGATATGAATTTGATCCTTGGTCCTACGTAGAGGCCATAGATGATATGAATATGAATTATTGATTCAAGGTTATGAGAATAGAATTAGATTCTATTTAAAGTCTAGAACTTGTAGAGGCGCTTAATTGCATTAAGCCTATTGTTTTCAAATAGGTCTACAAGTAAATGAGATTGATAGTTTTGAAGGTGCAAACCTTCAAAGTCAAGACTAGTGATGAAAAGATTTATTCAGAAAGAAATGGTTCGATTATGAAAAGATTTTTTCACCAATAGTTAAGTTTGACTCTATCTAGATTCTCTCATCCATTATATTTCATTTGGATGAAATATGGCATTGGATATCAAGAAAGCTTCTTTTAGTAGCAATCTTGAGGAAGACATCTATATGATGTAACTAGACTTGTACATAGCAAAGAACCAATAGTGTTTAGTATGCAAGTTGCTTAAAATTCCATTTTTGGACTAATGCAAGCATCTAGGTCATAAATATCATCTTTGATCAAGCAATCAAATTATTTGATTTTGATCAAGTATTAAAAGGCCTTAAGTGTGTAAAAGTTATATAGAATAATAAATTTCTTAATGTATATTGATGATATTCTAATCATTTAGGATGATGTAGAGTTATTGTCATCAATAGAGTTTTGGTTGTCTAGTCTAGTTTGATATAAAGTACTTGGGAAAGACTAGTCACATCCTAAGAATTATAACTATGTTAAAATTCAGAAATTAGGATGTTGGGTCTATCTCAAACTACTTAAATAGATTAGATTCTAGCCAAGTATAGCATATAATACTTCAAGAAAGGATTTCTTTCCTTTTAAGTTTGAGGTTCCTTTATAAAAGGACTATAGTCCTAAGCCATATAAAAGGAAGAGCATATAAGACGGTTCCTTATATCAAATCGATAGGAAGTCTTTATGCTATGCTAAATACTAGGCTAAATGTCTATTTTGCGGTGGGCATAGTAAGCAAATATCAAGTGAATCAAAGATCACTTAATTTAGTGGGAGTAAAGCATATACTCAAATATCTTAGGAGAATGAGGGATTATATGCTTGTCCACGAAAGTGAGGTTTTGATGCTTATTGGATGTACAAATTTTGACTTGTAGTTTGATTGTGATTCATGAAGTTGGACTTCAAGATATGTGTTCATCCTAGGTGGTGAAGACACACATTACGCGTATGTATTATCTCATTAGAGAGATATGAGTACATGAGTAGTAGTAGTCGAAAAGATAATTTATGCAATAAATCTGACTGAAACTTGTTTCCAAACCTTGCCTTAGAGTGACTTTAAATTACTCTAAAGGGAGATAAGTGTCGGATATATGATAAATTGTCTTTGAGGGCAAGTGGGAGATTGTTAGGGTTTGTGCCCTAAAATCCAATTTATTGGCATGTCATAAATAATTAAATTGTTTAATCATATGAGACTATTTATGAACTAATGGGACATTATCTTAGTCCATGAGATGCATAGTATGTGATTTATGTGAAAAGTCACAGAAAGATATAAATCACAAGTTCTTTGTAAACTCATAGTTTTAGTTCGTAGTCGGTGATGAATTTGGACATTTCATCTGCGAAGACTATAACATATCAACTACGATGATTTGTCTTGATCATGGAAATGGAGATTTCTAGTTGGTATGTTGATATGTTTTAAGAGTTAAGACATATTGAACTGGACCGCTGTGAGATTTATTATTCTCCAAATGACTGTCAATTGAATAATAAATCTCACGACTTCTATTTACATCAACTCTAAATCCTGAGAGAATAATGGATCTGATCATGAGATGTAGGTTGCTTTAATATATCAGGAGTGAGATCTATTAGTTACGGTCAAAACCTCAGTATGTTGGGCAACCACATTTAGTGTTGATGGAACATATATTCTCAAGATGGAATTCATAATCTCTTAACGGAGATATAAAATATTCCCTTGAGATAAGTTTAATGGGTTTGGTTATTCAGAGTGTTGGGCCCAACCACTTTAGTAAAGAGTTACTAAAGTATATATTTATGGAATTGGATTTCATAAATATATTATGAATAACATAAAGGATTAAACCGGGTACTCAAGGATTAAGATGTAGTAATCTACAAAGTGGCAGTCAATATTTATAACTTTGTATTACTACGAATATTTTGATGAAGGGGTTGTATGTATAATAAAGTCTTGGGAAATAATTTATTGATAAGGTCTAGAGTGCAACTATATTTATATAGTGGTATTAAATATAGGTAATGGTAACTTTGGACTTGTCAAGAGTTGACGGAAAAGCCCAAGGCCCATTGGAGCTAGTGTCTTATTGGTCCCTTTTTGGTCCCACTCCAAGCCACATACTTAAGCCTAATTGGAAAGGCCCAAAAGGCCCACCCAATTAGATAATTGGTTAGATACAAAAGGGAAAAACGTTCAGAATATTTTAAGTAAGAAAATCATCAATGTAATGGTGTGGAAGAGAGTGAAAGTCACTCTCTTAAATCCCTTTTGTTACCAATTGAGAGACCACACATCTTGGGCATCACGTGGAATTGGAGTGAAGATCGAAAGTCTTCCCAAGAACATTTGATCTTCAAGGTTTTGAATTTCACCACACCAAGGTACGCATCTTTTTCTTTATTCTAGTATTCATGGTTACATGTTTATCATTCATGATTGAAGTAGATCCGTTTTTTTGTTGCTTCCGCTGTGCGTTTTGTATGAGATACAAAACCAGATTTTTCCCAACAGATACAACTTTGCTTTGATGCATAAATGCCCTCGAGGCTAGCCATTTGATGGAAGCGATGCATGAGGGCCTGCTAGGAGCCCATGCCAGTGGACCCCTGTTGGCCCAAAAAATCATGAGAGTCTGCTACTATTGGCTCACCATGGAGAATGTGAGAATGTGCCACCATTGCCACGTCTACCAGAATAGAAAGAATGTTCCCCCTTAACCCCTGCACTTTCTAGCAATGCCATGGCCTTTTTCAGGCTAGGGAATGGATGTCATTAGAATTGAGATTTCGAAAGCCTTCAATGGGCATACGTATATCTTGGTAGCTATCGATTTCTTTACCAAGTAGATGGAAGCCGCTTCCTACCAAAGTGTCACCTAAGTTGTGGTGGCCCAATTCTTGAAACAGAACATCATTTGCCTTGTGGAGGTACATAGCCTACCTTGGCCCGGTCACATTTTAAAAGAAAAAGTAGCCAATCAAATCTGTTTGGGTTTATGATCAAGATCATGGAAAGAAATCATGCACCCTCTTGGGTTACTCTATGTTTGCAACACGCATGGCCTGCTATGGTTTTGTTTAGAGATTTTATGGCGCACGTTGATGGAAGATGTACTCCAATGGGAATAGGATCACCCATCGAGACATAACCTGTGGAAACAAATTCAAGATTGATTAGTAAGCCCAAAACACTTGGCAATGCAAGTAAACAAGTAAGTATGGCTAGCCTTACTGCCTAACACATATCATGCATGTTCATATGAAAATGTAATGTTTTCTCAAAAATATCAAAATTTTCTAAATACCTTTCTCTTGGGATTCAAATTTGGCAACGACTGTTTAATCCTATCTCTTTTACCTCAAAAGTATCAAAATTTTCAAAATACCACTCTCTTGGGATTCAAATTTGGCAATGACTATTTAATCCTATCTCTTTTGCCTCGAAAGTATTAAAATTTCAAAATACCTCTCTCTTGGGATTCAAATTCTGCAATAACCATTTAATCCTATCTCTTTTGCCTCAAAAATATCAAATTTTCAAACTACCTCTGTTAGGATTGAAATTTGGCAATGACTGTTTAATGCTATCTCTTTTGCCTCAAAAATATCAAAATTTTCAAAATACCTTTCTCTTGGGATTTAGATTCGGTAGCGACTGTTTAGTCTCATCGGGATTCAAATTCGGCAGTGACCGTTTAGTCTCATCGGGATTCAGATTCAACAGTAACCGTTTAACCTTATACCTTCTTCTAGATTCAGATTCAGTAGTGATCATTTAGTCTCATCGGGTTCAAATTCAGTAGCGATCGCTTAATCCTATGCCTTCTTCGAGATTCAGATTTGGTGGCGACTGTATAATCTCACTGGGATTCAGATTTGGCAATGACCATTAAATCCTATGTTTTTCAAAACTACCCTCACACAAAATTGCACTATTCTCATGCCTATGTGTTCTTTGCCATGATTTTGCTTAGATCTACATGTTTATGTTTAGATCTACATGCCTATGCTTAGATCTATGTGCTTATATGCTCTCTGCCATCTTTGTGTGCTTAGATCTATATGTTGGCTGCTACGCTATGTGCTTCTATAGCCCTTTTTCCTTTGATTTCTCTCTTTCTTGTGTTTTGGCCCTTATTGGTGGGGTGTAGATCTAGATCCCGTGGTCTAGGCCTACATCTGCACACCTAGGCCTATGTCAAAGGGTTTGGATCATTTCCTAATGCATGTCAATGTTTGCTTGCTTGTTTCTATGCTTTATGCCTATGTTTACCTGTCTAGATCTAGGCCTTACCATACTTTATGCCGTCCTTGGGCTTGTGCTAGTCAGTCTTTAGGGTCACTTGCTTTGTGTGGTTGCATCTAACCCTCCTAGTGTTTGTTTAGTTGTAACCATTTGTGAGATACACCTCCATGGTATTAGTGTGCTTGATACACACATTTCTTCGCTCCGTACGACGTGATGTGCTTGCCTTGCTTGCTTTGTGCCACCTGTTTGGCTTTCTTCCCTTTTATGCATCTCTTTGCTCGCTTGCCTACATGTTTAAGCATGAGTCTGTGCGGCGTCCATACTCCAATCCAGTGGAACCATGAACACTCAATCCAAACCTATATTTGTCCTTCTAGGACACCCTTCTTTTGTTTGATAACATGCTTGTTTGCTCCTTTGATATGCTTTGCATGCTTTGTTTCCCCTCGTTTGGCTCTCTTCATTAATGTGTTCTTGGCATGCTCTCCATTTTTCCCTTGTTTCTTCCTTTGCTTGTTTGCTGTCTTGTTCCTTTTGTCTATGCATGGTGCATGGATACTTGGAGCAAGGGTGTGACCTCTTGGGTGAAAGTAAAAAGGGCAAGGATGCAAGGAAGAAGATGCAAGCCCACCAAGGGCAATGTTTAGTAGATTAGGGGGCCTAGCCCCTCTAGAGTGGTTTTCTCTTTCTCTCTCTCTCTCTAAGCCTCTTCTCCAAAGCATGTATTAGGGTTCCCCCTCTCCTTGTACCCATTTACTTTTCCTACTCTTTGCTTAGGCCTTTAGACATTGCATTTTGTACCTTTTATGTCTCGGGCACCCGTTCTGTAATGATGCCCAAATTCGAAGGTCCAAGATTGGTTTAAGGCCCAATTAGATGTTAAATTGACTTAAGAGGTGTTAAAATGAAAAATACAACTTTTAATGAGCAAAAATCTATTTTTGCAAAATAAAGGCCAAAGAAAACCCATATTTGCATACGTAGGCCATACGCTCGTGTACGTAGGCATAAGTATGTATACACAACTAGGGTTTCAGAGGCATAAAAAAAGGCAAGTTTTCTGCATTAAAAGATGAAGTTTGGAATGAATCCAACATCATCTAGGAGCTATTCCAAACCCTTATTTTTCAACTATATAAAGCCTAACCTGGTACCTTTCCAAAAGACGGAGAAAATCCTAAGGGAAAACCTAAGATTCACTAGAAAAAGTGAATCAAAGAGGTAATTTTTCACAAAACATCCTCAAGTCAATTTTATTTGATTGGGGCCTTTTCTAGCCTTGATCCTTTGAGTTTAAGATTACTAGTCATATTTCTATTGATTTGTGAATAGATTGACTACGGGAATGCTCAAAATCAAGCTTGAAAAGCTTCTTGTTTGAGATATTGAGCTTAACTCTTTCTTTTTATTTTCCTTGTCTTTTCTACTTCTTGTTATATTTTAATCTGTTTCTTTGCTTAGTTTATATTTATATATGTTTGTTTAGTTTAGTTTTATTCTTTCTTTATATTTTAAGCATGTTAGGCTGTTAGATTTAAGCTTTGAAGTCTTGTTCTATTTTTTTGCTTGTATGTTTTCTGGGTTAGGGTTCAAACATGTCTATGTATGCATACTCGTGCCCAGAAACCCTAAATCTGATTTTCCTGTTTCTTTTGCTTTGTTCGTTTTACCTAATATGCCTCTATTTTAACCCTCTTATACGCTTTTGAGTTCCTTTTTCTTTGTTCACATGTTTTTTTTTGTTAGGATTAGTGCCCTTAAATCCTATTGAATGATGCTATGTATGATATTAAGTGTGACATTATGTTAGACATTATGTATGACTTAATATTATGTTTAATAAATTTGTTTTATTATTATCTGAATAATTGTAACATGAATATTCGAACATTATCATATAGTCCATGAGATGTATAGTATGTGATTTATGTGAAGAGTCACAGAAGATATAAATCACAAGTTCTTTGTAAACTCAGAATTATAGTTCGTAGTCGGTGATGAAATTGGGCATTTCATCTGCGAAGACTATAACATATCAACTACGATGATTTGTCTTGATCATGGAAGTGGAGACTTCTAGTTGATGTGTTAATATGTTTTAAGAGTTAAGACATATTGAACTGGACCGTTGTGAGATTTATTATTTTCCTAAGGACTGTCAAATGAATAATAAATCTCACGACTTACATTTGCATGAATTCTTAATCCTGAGAGAATAATGGACCTAATCATAAGGTGTAGGTTGCTTTGATATATCAGGAGTGAGATCTATAGTAATGGTCAAAACCTCAGTATGTTGGGCAGCCACATTAAGTGTTGATAGAACATGTATTCTCAAGATGGAATTCATAATCTCTTAACGGAGATATAAAATATTCCCTTGAGATAAGTTTAATGGGTTTGTTATTCAGAGAGTTAGGCCTAACCACTTTAGTAAGTAGTTACTAAAGTATATATTTATGGAATAGGATTTCATAAATATATAATGAATAACATTAAAGGATTAAACCGGGTACTCAAGGATCAAGATGTAGTAATTTACAAAGTGGCAGTCTATTTCAATGACTTTGTATTACTACGAACATTTTATGAAGGGGTTGCATGTATAATAAAGTCTTGGGATATAATATATAGATAAGACCTAGAGTGCAACTATATTTATATAGTGGTATTAAAATATAGTTAATGGTAACTTTGGACTTGTCAAGAGTTGACAGTAAAGCCCAAGGCCCATTGGAGCTAGTGTCTTATTGGTCCCTTTTGGTCCCATTCCAAGCCACACATTTAAGCCCAATTGGTAAGGCCCAAAAGGCAAACCCAATTAGATATATTGGTTAGACACAAAGGGAAAAACGTACAGAAACATATTGGTAAGAAAAACATCATTAAAATGGTGTTGATGTGAGTTTTTGGTACTCACTAGTCATCCCTTTGTTACCAATTTGAGAGACCACACATCTTGGGTGATTAGTGGAATTGGAGTGAAGATTAAAAGTATTCCCGAGTGCTTCAATCTTTGTTTTGAAATTCACCGCTTCAAGGTACGATCTCTTGTTCTCAAAATTCTGAAATTTACTTAGTACGTGTTATCAATATTGAATGAAGTAGATCCGTTCAAAACTTACTTTTCCGCTGCACTTATCTTTAATTCCATCAAATGGTATCAGAGCAGTCTTCAATTTCGTATTGTTTAACATGTTTGTGAGTTTTAGAATTGGAGATGATAGTTTTATATTGTTAGAAGATTAAGGTTTTAATTTTCTGCATGTTGTTGAAACTATGATTTGATGAAAACTGAAATTGGTGTTATGATGTTGTTTAATTTTAAATTTAAGTATGTTAAATTCAATCTTAAGGCTATAACATCAATAGAATTCAGTTTTGACATTGATCTCAATCTATCATGTTCGTTTTCAAGATGTTTTTTCATGAAAACCCGTAGAAAACTGCCTTAGAAAATTTCTGGAAATTTGAGTTTCGCGATTTTTGATCGATCGAAAATCACTTTCAATCGATCGAATGAGACAGTGATCAGACTCTTTAGAACGATAGATTTTCGATTGCTAGTCGATCGATCGAATCTGCTTTTCGATCGATCGAGAGGTAATCGAGTATCAATCGAAAGAGTCAGATGATCAAGTTCGAATTTTTTAATTTTTTCGATTGATCGAGGGGCACTTTCGATCGATCAAAAGAAAGAAAATCAGAAATTTTTCTAAGTGTTTTCACATGTCGAAAAAGTAAGACAATGTGTAATTAAATTATGCATGTTTTGAAACTAAAAACCTTTCTTTTAAAACATCTAGTGGGAGAGAGATACAAGGGTTGTATCTCATGGCCTCCATTGTTGGTTTAAAGTAGTGTGATTAAGCACCTCGCCTTGGCGTATATGCCTTGCTCCCTTCGGAGGGTGTTTGATTCATGGTACTACAGGTTAAACTTCTTAGGGATAGATGAAATGTGTTTTTACACTGAGAACGACCACGCTTCCGTGGAGTTACTTGGTTATTCACATTGATTCTAGGCAATGGTGTACACTAGACTAAGTGTAATGTTAACCTCCCTTCGGAGCTATGTCATTATTACTTAGAGGCTAAAGGAAAACGACAAATTATTTTTGTTTGGTAAGAGTTACCATGATAGCATTAATAATGAGAATGTTTCTCACCTAATCATAGTGATTGGTATGACCTCGCTTCCGAGGAATATTAATTGCGGGATTGGGTTGTCGTTGCATATATTATATTATGGTTTTATTAAGGTTCCATACTATATATTTATATGCCAAATTGATAATGTTCAGTTTATTGATTATATTCATGTTTATTGTTTTCAAATTTAGAACATGGCATCTTTTAGCCCACTTGTAGCTATTCTTAATCAAAACAAACTGACTGGATCCAACTATGTTGATTGGAAAAGAAACTTGGACATAGTTCTCACTGCTGAAGAGCATAAGTATGTTCTTACTAAACCATGTCCTAACTTTCCTTCATTAGATGCTCCTCTTGAGGAAAAACAACGATATGATCGTTGGCAGAAATCTAATGGAATGGCCAAGTGCTACATCCTAGCATCTATCTCAAATGTTCTACAGCATCAAATGCAGGATGTAGAACTAGCTTCAGACATCATGTTAAGTCTGAAGGAGATGTTTGGTGAGCAAGGCCGTTCTGCAAGGCAAGAGACCATGAGGCAAATTTATAATACTAGAATGGCTGAAGGAAGTTCAGTGAGAGAGCATTGTCTTACAATGATCTCTAATCTGAACACATTGGAAGTTTTAGGTGCCGATATAGATGGAGAATCCCAAGTGGATATGATACTCCAGTCGCTACCAGAATCATTCAAGGAATTCAAACTGAACTATAATATGAACAAAAAGATTTATACCTTTTCTGAATTAATGAATGAATTGGTAGCGGCAGAAGACATTCTTGGTACTTCTAATGTTGAAGCCAATGTTGGTGAAGCTTCTACTTCTCAACTTAAGTCGAAAGGCAAGGGTAAGAAGAAGAAGAAGAAGGACTTCACCAAACAAGAGGGTAAATAAATTGCCTTAGGGGTTGCTGATAAAGGAAAGAAGATCAAAGGAAAGTGTTTCCATTGTGGTGAGAAAGGACATTGGAAGAGGAATTGTCCAGTATTCAAGGCTGCCAAGAATAAAGGTATGAATGATACGTTCCTTCTTAAAATATGTTTGGTACAGAATCCCACGGATTCCTGGTGTGTGGATTCAGGTTGTACTAATCATATCTGCAATTCTTTGCAGGGGTTTCAGGAGACCAGAAAGCTTAAAGAAGGGGAGTTGTTTCTTACTTTGGCTGATGGGAGCAGGATTCCAGTTGTAGCTGTTGGTGTTTATAATTTATGTTTTCAATCTAGAGTTCTAATATTAGAAGACTGTTTGTATGTACCTAATGTTCGTAGGAATTTAATTTCTGCTACTTACTTAGGTAAACAAGGATATTGTGTTATCCTAAAAGACATTGTTGTAATAAAGAAGGATAAAGTGTTTATCTGTTATGGAAATATTGTGGATGGTCTTTATATTTTAACTCCTAATAAGCATGATTTATATAATTCTGAATTAGATGCTAACTCTCATGTAAAATCATTAAAGAGAAAGTTTCCTTCTACTAATGATGCATATCTTTGGCACTTGCGTTTAGGTCATATTAATTCAAACAGAATTCAAAGACTAATCAAAGATGGACTCTTATGGCCCATGGACTTTGATGAATTTCCAGTTTGTGAATCTTGTTTGGAAGGTAAAATGACCAAACGACCTTTTAATGCAAAAGGTAGAAGAGCCCAAGATTTGCTAGAGTTAGTGCATTCTGATGTTTGTGGTCCTATGTCAATCCAAGCAAGAGGTGGCTTTGAGTATTTCATCACTTTTACTGATGATTACTCAAGATATGGTTATGTGTACCTAATGAGACGGAAGTCTGAAGCTTTTGAAAAGTTCAAAGAGTTTAGGGCTGAAGTTGAGACTCAATTAGGTAAACACATAAAAGCCATTCGATCTGATCGAGGTGGTGAATACCTTTTTGGGGATTTCAAGGATTACTTAACTAAGAATGGGATTGTATCCCAATTGACTGCACCTAGAACTCCACAACAGAATGGTGTAGCAGAAAGAAGGAATAGGACTCTTTTGGAAATGGTTAGGTCCATGATGAGTTATTCAACTCTACCTATTTCTTTTTGGGGTTATGCCTTAGAAACAGCAATACATCTTTTGAATTTAGTTCTGTCAAAATCTGTTCCCAAAACACCCATGGAATTGTGGAGTGGGCATAAGCCTAGCATGAAATATCTCCATATTTGGGGTTGTCCTGCACATGTGTTAAAAGGGAAGCCTGATAAGTTGGAACCAAAATCAAAAGTGTGTTTGCTTGTAGGTTATCCAAAAGAAACTAGGGGTTATTTATTCTATAGTCATAAAGATAATAAAGTGTTTGTTAGCACAAATGCCAAATTTTTGGAAAATGACTATATGAATGATTATACTCCTAAAAGTAGAGTTGTGTTGGCTGAAATGAATGAACCTGTAAATGAACAACCAATAGATGAAACTAGGGAAGATGTGACTGTATTAGATACACCACAAGATATTACTCATAAGATGTCTAGTACACAAGTGCCTCGTCGTAGTGGGAGGATTGTTCGACCTCCTATAAGATTCATAGGTTTGGGAGAAACTTATGAAGCTATCTCAGAAGAGGTTGAATCGGATCCCTACACATATGATGAAGCAATGAATGATATAGATGCACATCATTGGGTCCAAGCTATGAAATCTGAATTAGATTCCATGTATTCTAATCAAGTTTGGAATCTTGTAGAGGCGCCTAACGGCATTAAACCTGTTGGTTGCAAATGGGTTTACAAGAGAAAGAGAGGGATAGATGGAAAAGTTGAAACCTTTAAAGCAAGGCTAGTGGCGAAAGGGTATACTCAAAAAGAAGGTATTGATTATGATGAAACCTTTTCTCCAGTAGCAATGCTTAAATCTATCAGAATTCTCTTATCCATTGCTGCTCATTTTGATTATGAGATTTGGCAAATGGATGTCAAGACTGCATTTCTTAATGGCAATCTTGAAGAGGAAATCTATATGATGCAACCGGAAGGTTTCATAGCAAAGAACCAAGAGCATTTGGTATGCAAGTTGCAAAGGTCCATTTATGGACTTAAGCAAGCATCTAGGTCATGGAACATCAGATTTGATCAAGCAATCAAGACATTTGGTTTTGAACAAAATCTTGATGAACCATGTGTGTACAAAAGACATCAAGATAAAGTAGTAATGTTCCTAGTGCTTTATGTTGATGATATTCTACTAATTGGAAATGATGTAGGGGTAATGTCATCTGTAAATGTTTGGTTGTCAAGCCAATTTGATATGAAGGACTTGGGTGAGGCTAACTTTATTCTAGGGATCAAGCTTTGGCGAGATCGCAAGAATAAGATGTTAGGCTTATCACAAGCTGGATATATAGATAAGGTTCTAGAACGGTTTAGCATGTAAAACTCCAAGAAAGGATTACTTCCTTTTAGACATGGAGTTCCTCTGTCTGATGACCAAAGGCCTAATACTTAAGAGGAAGTAGATATGATGAGACAAGTTCCTTATGCTTCTGTAGTAGGAAGTCTCATGTATGCCATGCTTTGTACTAGACCAGATATCTGCTATTCAGTTGGCATGGTCAGCCGATATCAATCAAATCCAGGACCAAAACATTGGCAAGCTGTAAAGCATATTCTCAAGTATCTACGGAGAACGAGAGATTATATGCTTGTTTACCGTTGTGAGGATTTGATTCCCATTGGCTATACAGATTCAAATTTTCAATCGGATCTAGATTTCAGAAAATCCACTTCAGGATGTGTTTTCACCTTCGGAGGTTTAGCCATTAGTTGGCGGAGTATTAAGCAATCCTATATTGCAGACTCCACCATGGAAGCAGAATATGTTGCTGCTTGTGAAGCAGCAAAGGAAGCTGTATGGCTCAAGAAATTCCTTTCTGACCTTGGTGTAATAAGAATGGAGCAAGTTCCAATTACATTGTTTTGTGATAACAGTGGAGCAGTTGCATAATCTAAAGATCCAAGGAATCACAAGAAAGGAAAGCACATTGAGAGGAAGTACCATATCATTCGAGATATTGTTGCTCGTGGAGATGCGGTGGTAGCAAAGATTGAAAGTGCAAACAATCTAGCAGATCCATTTACCAAAGCCTTGCTTCAAAGGACTCTCGAGTCACATTTGGAGGGAATGGGAGTTAGATTAGTGCACAATAGTCTTTAGGGCAAGTGGGAGATTGTTAGGATTAGTGCCCTTAAATCCTATTGAATGATGCTATGTATGATATTAAGTGTGACATTATGTTAGACATTATGTATGACTTAATATTATGTTTAATAAATTTGTTTTATTATTATCTGAAATAATTGTAACATGAATATTCGAACATTATCATATAGTCCATGAGATGCATAGTATGTGATTTATGTGAAGAGTCACAGAAGATATAAATCACAAGTTCTTTGTAAACTCAGAATTATAGTTCGTAGTCGGTGATGAAATTGGGCATTTCATCTGCGAAGACTATAACATATCAACTACGATGATTTGTCTTGATCATGGAAGTGGAGACTTCTAGTTGATGTGTTAATATGTTTTAAGAGTTAAGACATATTAAACTGGACCGCTGTGAGATTTATTATTTGCCTAAGGACTGTCAAATGAATAATAAATCTCACGACTTACATTTGCATGAATTCTTAATCCTGAGAGAATAATGGACCTGATCATAAGGTGTAGGTTGCTTTGATATATCAGGAGTGAGATCTATAGTAATGGTCAAAACCTCAGTATGTTGGGCAGCCACATTAAGTGTTGATGGAACATGTATTCTCAAGATGGAATTCATAATCTCGTAACGGAGATATAAAATATTCCCTTGAGATAAGTTTAATGGGTTTGTTATTCAGAGAGTTAGGCCTAACCACTTTAGTAAGTAGTTACTAAAGTATATATTTATGGAATAGGATTTCATAAATATATAATGAATAACATTAAAGGATTAAACCGAGTACTCAAGGATCAAGATGTAGTAATTTATAAAGTGGCAGTCTATTTCAATGACTTTGTATTACTACGAATATTTTATGAAGGGGTTGCATGTATAATAAAGTCTTGGGATATAATATATAGATAAGACCTAGAGTGCAACTATATTTATATAGTGGTATTAAAATATAGTTAATGGTAACTTTGGACTTGTCAAGAGTTGACAGTAAAGCCCAAGGCCCATTGGAGCTAGTGTCTTATTGGTCCCTTTTGGTCCCACTCCAAGCCACACACTTAAGCCCAATTGGTAAGGCCCAAAGGCCAACCCAATTAAATATATTGGTTAGACACAAAGGGAAAAACGTACAGAAACATATTGGTAAGAAAAACATCATTAAAATGGTGTTGATGTGAGTTTTTGGTACTCACTAGTCATCCCTTTGTTACCAATTTGAGAGACCACACATCTTAGGCGATTAGTGGAATTGGAGTGAAGATTAAAAGTATTCCCGAGTGCTTCAATCTTTGTTTTGAAATTCACTACTTCAAGGTACGATCTCTTGTTCTCAAAATTCTGAAATTTACTTAGTACTTGTTATCAATATTGAATGAAGTAGATCCGTTCAAAACTTACTTTTCCGCTGCACTTATCTTTAATTCCATCATTTTTGTCATTGTATGCTAGATTAGGTTTTACCTTTTTGTTCCTTAGTGTTAATGTCATTCATTCACATGTCCATTCATTGATGCCATAGGTGCTGTGATGCAATGAGGCAAGTAAAAGTAAGTCGCGCATTCATATGTACATGCATATTTTTTAATAACATGTTCTGGTGATAAGTATGAATATGTTTGGTTGAATAATGTGTTCTTAATGATCTTCATGTTCCCAATATGATCCTTTGATGTTTACTTGTTGCTGCCTTGGATGAGATATATGATATGATGCTAGATGTTTGTTAGGTGGATGGTACGTATGATGACAACATGTTAGGGTTTATGATGTGATGATATGCATGATTAGATGAATGCTAGGGTTTATGCTTCAATATGAGGTGCCATGATAGATGGTATGCTAGTTTGATGAGATGTCATGATAGATGTATGCTAGGGTTTGTACATATGTGTGGTTGGGTTTCTTATTGCTTTATAGATAGATAGGTATGTGTTTTGGGATAAGAATACCATGTTGTATGCTTAGATGTATGCTAGTGTGTGTGTGAGTTAGAATACAAGTATTGAACATGCTTTTAATAGGGTTAAGATATAGGACACAATGATGGGAGGCTAACCTGAGGGTTAGGTGGTCTTGAGTGCCTAACACCTTCCTAATAATGTACCTAAACTCCGAACCCATACTCTAGTAGTAAGATCAATGGTTCTTCCTCAAAAGGACGATATATTCATGGTTCCTAGACCATATAACTAGGTGGCGACTCCAACACTTTCCGTTATGTCCATAATGGCGACTCCACTAGGGATAATGAGTTTGATTCCTATGTGTCATATATCTTAACCTTAGTAAAAGCTATATCAATACTGTTTGTACACACATCACTTGGTTCTTTTGTCCCTTAACCTCGATTGGTGATGAGTGGGAAGATGGAAGGCTCCATTCGGGCCCAAATCTTTTGAAGTTCATCTCACCAACTGACAATCAGTGTCATCGCCTATAATGGGCTTTGAGTACATTAATGGTTCGCTACCAATCCACAAAGGTCCACTTAGGCCCTCGGTTGGAATCATAGCCCACTAAGTTATGAGTGACCTACTTATATATTCCTTTAGCTTTAAGGAGCCTACCCACAATAGAGAGATCCTAGATCCTATAAAAAAGGATACCCTTTATATATCTCTTGTTTTTTCTATTAGGTTTAGTGCCATTAAATCCTATTGTATGATGTTATGTATGATATTATGTATGACTTAATGTTGTAATTAATAAAATTGTTTTATTATTATCTAAAATAATGGTAACATGAATTTTGGACATTATCATATAGTCCATGAGATGTATAGTATGTGATTTATGTGATTTACTCATAGAAGATATAAGTCACAAGTTCTTTGTAAACTCAGAATTTTAGTTCATAGTCGGTGATGAAATTAGGCATTTCCTCAGCAAAGACTATAACATATCAACTAAGATGATTTGTCTTGATCATGGAAGTGGAGACTTCTAGTTGATATGTTGATATGTTTTAAGAGTTAAGACATATTGAACTGGACCGCTGTGAGATTTATTATTCTCCTAATGACTGTCAAATGAATAATAAATCTCATGACTTCTATTTACATGAACTCTTAATCCTAAGAGAATAATGGACCTGATCATGAAGTGTATGTTGCTTTAATATATTAGAAGTGAGATCTCAAGTCACGATCAAAATCTCAGTATGTTGGGCAGCCACATTTAGTGTTGATAAAACATTTATTCTCAAGATGAAATTCATAATCCCTTAACGGAGATATAAAATATTCCCTTGAGATAAGTTTAATGGGTTCTGTTATTCAGAGTGTTAGGTCTAACTACTTTAGTAAGAAGTTACTAAAGTATATATTTATGAAATTGGATTTCATAAATATATGATGAATAACTTAAAGGGTTAAATAGGGTACTCAAGGATTAAGATATAGTAATCTTCAAAGTGGCAGTCTATATTCATGACTTTGTATTACTACGAATATTTTAATGAAGTGGTTGCATGTATAATAAAGTTTTGGGATATAACTTATTAATAAAGCCTAGAGTACAATTATATTTATATAGTGGTATTAAATATAATTAATAGTAACTTTGGACTTGTCAAGAGTTGACAGAAAAGCCTAATGCCCATTGGAGCTAGTGTCTTATTTGTTCCCTTTTGGCACTTAAGAAGAAAATCAAGACTTTCAAAAGTCTAAAGAGAATTTTGAAAGAAATATTTCAAATTTCAAAAATCCAAGAGAGATTTCAAAAATGGAAGAAAGTCTTTAAAGGTGGATGGATTTGAATAATAATGAATTTTTTTGAAAGAAAAAGAAAAAAATGAATGATGAATTCCTAGATGTGCGATGTGGAGTTTTTTGAGTATTTTCATGATGATGTGATTTTGTTATGCCATGTTGATACGTTTATGATGATGATTTGATGATAATGTGATGTGCGATGTGTGGTTTGGCTTAGGATAGTAACCATCCTTGTTATGTTCATGATGTGTTGTTGATGTGATGATAACATGATATTATGTGTTGATGTGTTTCTAGCTTAGGATAGTAGCTATTCTTGTTGTGTTTCTTTGATTCTAAGTCCAGGATAAGCAAACTTACAATCTTTGATGTGGAAGGTATGGGTAGAACCAACGTAAATTCCCCAGTGAGTTAAGATCATCAACATAGAGGAACTCCCCCATGGGTCCAAGGCACAAAGCAACCTTCCCAAAAGTTGTAAAGAAAACTTTTCCCATTGAGTTGATAAACCCCCCCCCCCCCCCCTCATGGGTAGGATCAACACAAACTCCTCAGTGAACCATTAAGTAAATAGAAGGATTCTCCTCAGTGGACCATACATCTCCAAAGACTTTCTCGTAGGTCACAATCAATTCATCATATTCCCCAGTAAGTTAAGACTATTAATCAAATCCCCAACAAATTTCGGTATCATAGAAGGACTCCCCCGTGGGTCCAAAGGCACAAAGGCAACCCTCTTAAGAGTTGCAAAATAAAATTTTCCCAACAAAGTTGATAAAACTCCTTCACGAGTGGAATCAACGTCAGTCCCTAGTAAGTCAGAAAGAAAAAGAAGAAAGTTCTCCCTAGTAGGCTACACTCCACCAAACTTCTCGGCAAGTTATCTCTCCCCAATGGACCACACATCATCATACTCCTCAGCAAGTCTATCCTCCTACTCTTTCGTGAGTTAATCAACCTACTCAGCGAGTCCATCATCCTACACCTCCGTGAGTCCATCACCATACTCCTTCGCGAGTCCATCACCTACTTCTTTGTGAGTCCATCACTATACTCCTCAATGAGTCCATCATCATACTCCTCTGTGAGTCCATCCCTAGTGAGCCATGAAGGAAGCAAGAGATTATTCCCAAATGGATCATATACCATCCTACTCCTTAGCGAGTTTTTCCTTACCATCTCTAGTGAGCCATGAAAGAAGCAGAAGATTCTTCCCCAATGGATCATATACCATCCTACTCCTCAACAAGTTTTTTCTTATCATCCCTAGTGAGCCATGAAGGAAATAGAAGATTTTTCCCCAATGGATCATATACCATCCTACTCCTCAGTGAGTTTTTCCTTGTCATCCCTTACTGGTGCGCATATCCTCTGGGAATTAAATATGCAGACATGGTAAAATAGGTAGAGATGGAGATAGAAGGTGAGTACCATCCGAAGAAGTTTAAGGCAAGAGCCCCAAATGGATCCTTGTTTGTTAGGTTAGCTCATAAGAGCATCCTTTGTTTTTCTTTTTAAGTGACTTTAGGATAGTGAGTCACTCACCTTTTGCTAGCAATTGGAAAAATAGGTTTTGGGATAGTGAACCTGTCATTGCTCGTTTCCCAAGTAACAAAGGTGGGAATTTGGACATACGAATCCCACGCAAATCTTTGGAGTTGTACCCCGCCCCGTGTATACGTGATGTGTGTCGTGTGCGTGGGTTGGGCCCGAGTCGTACATTGAAGCAACATTTCTTTTCTTTTATTCTTTTGATTCCATTAGTGAAGCTCACGAATCAAAAGAGGGACATCTATAGACATCGCATTTTATACCCCTTACAACTCAGGCCCTCCTTCCTTAATGATGCCTAAATTCCAAGGCTCAAGATTGGTTTAGGGCCCAATTAGATGTTCAATTGACTTGAGAGGTGTTGAAGTGGAAAATAAAACTTTTAATGAGCAAAAATCTATTTTTGGAAAATAAAGGCCAAAGAAAACCCACGGTTTGTGTACGTAGGCACAAACCTGCACACGCAAGCCATACGCTCGCGTATGTAGGCACAAGTTTGCGTACGCAGCTAGGGTTTCAGAGATATAAAAAAAAAAGGAAGTTTTCTACATTAAAGACTGAGGTTTGGAATGAATCCCACACCGTCTAGAAGCCGTTCCTCAAGTCAATTTTATTTAATTGGGGCCTTTTTTGGCCTTGATCCTTTAATTTTAAGATTACTAATTATGTTTCTATTGATTTGTGAATAGATTGACTAAGGGGAACGGTCAAAATCAAGATTGAAAAGCTTCTTGTTTGAGGTGTTAAGCTTAAATCTTTCATTTTCTTTTCCTTTTCTTTTCTACCTTCTTGTTATATTTTAATCTGTTTCTTTGCTTGGTTTATATTTACATATGCTTCTTTAGTTTAGTTGTTTGCTTTCTTTATATTTTTAGAATGTTAGGCTATTCGATTTGAGCTTTCAAGTCTTGTTTTGTTTTTCTGCTTGTCTGTTTTCTGGGTTAGGGTTCATGCGTGTCTGCATACACATACTTTTCCATGCGCATGTAGGCTCGAAGTATGCATACGCAAGCAACTGGCCTGCGTACGCAGGCCTATGTATGTGCACGCATACTCGTGCCTAAAAACCCTAAATCTAATTTTCTTGTTTTTTTTGCTTTGTTTGTTTTACCTAATATGCATCTGTTTTAACCTTCTTATATGCTTTTGAGTTTCTTTTTCATTTTTCACATGGATTTTTTTTTTTTTTTTTTGGTCATTGTATGCTAGATTAGGGTTTATCTTTTTGTTCCTTAGTGTTAATGCCATCCATTCACATGTCCATTCATTGATGCCATAGGTGCTGTGATGAAATGAGGTAAGTAAAGGTAAGTCATGCATTCACATGTACATGCATATTGTTTGATAACATGTTTTGGTGATAAGTATAAATATGTTTGGTTGGATAATGTGTTTTTAATGATCTTCATGTTCCTAATTTCACTACAACAAAATGTATTTTCAGTGACGAAAATATTCATCACTAAAAGTCTAGTTTTTCATTGCGAAGGACCTTTAGCGACGAAATCTACTAATTAGTGACGAAACTCACTAATTAGTGACGAAACTCATTTCGATACTAATACCTCATTGCTAAAGGTCCAGGCGACTTAAAATTTTGTCACAAAAAGTCCGATTAGTTAAAAAAAAAAAAACTTTTAGCGATGAAACATTTCATCGCTAAATGTTTTCCTTGCTAAAAACACTATTTAGTGACAAAAATATTTTGTTGCCAATAACACTTTGGTTTATTAAATCATATATAGTGACAAACAATTTTGTCACTAAAACTATTTTCGGGTATATATAGTGACGAAAAAGTTCGTCACTAAAACTATTTTTAAGAAAATCCAAGCACATATAGCGACAAAAATTTTCATCACTAAAACTATTTCTTACAAAATTCTACTACATTTAGCGACGAAATATTTCATCACTAAAATAATTTTTTGTTGCTATATTTGGTGATAGAAAAATTCGTCGCTAAAACTAATTTTCTGTTTTTATTTTTTTCATGGCTTTGATATTAATGTGTAACCTATCATTATATTATTAAAACATCACATTTGAATAACACATTTATTTCAACAACACATTTATAAAAAAAGATTCACACATTTATCCAATTCAATCCATCCATACAATAATTGCTTGCAACACATACAATAACACAAGATGTTTTATAACAATACAAAAAGTGTAGCATAATGTAATTAAGACCAACAGAAGATGTCCTCAAATGTCTTCAAGTAATTCCAAAAGTAAAGCTGCCTAAATAAGAAATCTGCACAAATATAAAAACATACTACATTAAAATCGTAAAGTAAAAACATTAACTACGTTATAAGAAACATTTCTAACAATGTGTTAAGAGTAGACACACCAATGAATTAAAATCACAACTCTTAATGTATAAGTTGTAGAAAGCAAATATAGATTTTCAAGTGTAATATAGTACAATTAGTTTCAAATAATTCATTAAAAAAAAGTAGTCACACCATGTAGTGAGGGTCAATTGCTAAAATAAAGTACTAACCAATAAGTGTTTAACTTGAAGACGAACCACCCCCATAGGTAAGAGTGTCATCATAACCCTTGCTCCTCAAAAAGTTAAGAATATTCTTTTGGACCTCTTCTTGCTTAGCTTGCACCTCTTGGTCCTTAGCTCTTGCCTCTTTGAGCTCAATTATCTCACTTTCTAGACGATGGATATATTCCACCGAGAACTAGATAAGGCGGTTGTTACTAGAGAAGAGGAAGGTCTCATGCCAAGTCCTTTTACAATACTAGACTTCCTCTTAAAAACCAAGTTTGAGATCTCCTCTTGTGTAAGGGGAATTGCATTAAGATCCTGACAATGATCCTCTTGCACTTTGATAATAGTTTCCTATCATTTGAAAGAGAGAAAGATACAAACAATCAAAAGATTAATACTATATATGTTATAAGTTTATAAACATGATAGAGATGGAATGATACACATACATAAACATTTTTGAAGATTTTTGCCAATTTTTGAACTTGACCACCATTATTATTTGTTTAATTAATTAACATTTGAGTGTTAGATAGATATAGTTAATTAATCACAACATGTAATATACTAAGGATTAAGAAAATGAAAAAACACGCATCTCTTCATCAACCCTAACAACAAGTGCCTTTATTCAGCATCTATGTTTGCCTGAAGTTTTTTTCCTATTTTCAGAGTTTTTTTTTTTTTTTTTTCTGATTTTTTTCTAATAAATAACATTCAAGATATTTATTAAATCATGAATCTTATATTATACATTTATTTCATCTAAGTATTAATCGAATCGTTTGACAACATAATATAGTAAACATTGGATTATAATAATATACGCATAACACCATCAAGCCACCCACTTGCTCCATTTCAACAACCCACCACAATACCAATCATCAACATCACAATATAAAACGTTTACAAGTATTGAAAAAAATGTTAATATATTCATACAAAAGTAACTCAACAATATCTATCCACAATTCCAAAAAATATGAAACACTCCCAATATAATATTGAACCACCTTATATCACCATGCACTAAGATTATGTCATTTCCTTTTTAGATAAAGCCATACTCAAGCCATCCTAAGATTATGTCTTTTCCCATTCAAGAATGCACAAGTCTATGTCACGCCATACTCAAATCTATATATACCTTAATACTTAGATAAAGCCATACTCCACTAACATATGGTTCACTTAATATACCATAACTTTGTAATTTCTTTTTGTAAGTACCATAATCATTTATTTTAAGTGTAAAGTTAATCAGAAGTTTAAAAATTGGTTAATGCTTTTCGTACTCAAATCTAGATATGCCTTAATGCTTAAACAAATATACACAAAGCAATCAATACTCCCACTATGAATTTAAACCACCTTAGAACTCCATGCAAGCCACCCACTTGCTCCAACACAACAACCCACTACAAAAACAATTATCAATATCGCGGTATATAATGCTTACAAGTATTAAAAAAAATTTAATAGTATCCATCACATATAAATCAACAATATTCATTAACAATTCCAAAAAAAAATCGACACACCCAATATAAATTTAAACCACCATATAACATCAATATAAAATAATCGACACACCCAATATAATTGCCACTCGCTTGCTTCAATACAACAACCTACCACAATACCAATCATCAACATCACAAGTATAGAGTTTTTTAAGTATTTAAACAAATTTTACTTACTATGCTCAAGCCAAGTGTACACCTTTAGGAAAAAATCCAAAGTTATCACAAATAATAAATATTTAACTTGCAAAGAAAAGTCTAATTTATAAAGAGTTTATCAATAAACTTACTAGCTATTATAGCATAATGCTCAATATAAGTATTTAAGCAGAAAACATCTCCAAAAAAAGAAAAAAAATACACAACATTTCAACAAATGGATAACAAGTTAGTAGCTTCACAAAAAAAAAAAAAAAAACAATAAACAAAAAAAAAAAAAAAAAAAAAAACCAAAAACCAAAAACAAACAGAAATATACATGACCAAAAACTATTAGAATCAAAGAATCCCAAGAAAAAATAAAATTACACACACCCAAAAGCTTAAAGTTATTATGCTCAGAAGCTTCACTACCATAAAACAAAAACAAACAAAAAATATACCTGCCAAGAATAGTTAGAATCAAAGAATCCCCAAGAGAAAACCACTCTTTATCATCATCCAAACCTGACAAAACCAACTATAGAAAACTTAAATTTACAAAATTTAGTAGATGCACTCTAAAATCACTTAAAAACCAATTACGAGTAACTAACACAAAAACCAATTACAAGTAACTAACATAAAACCCATTACAAGTAACTAAATACTATAAACTCATACTTACACTTACAAGAAAAAAAAAAACTCAAAAACCCATATCATTTAATCAAATCCAAACCAAATTTTACAAAAAAAAAAAAAAGAAAAAAAAGAAAAAAGAAAAAGGAAAAAAAAAAGACTTACATAGTTGAAATCGGTGGAAGGAGATGATAGGGGAAAGGGAGAGACAAAAGGAAGGAAGAGGGGAGGCAGTGGAGGAAAAAGGGGTGGGAAAGGGGAAAGAAAGGAGAGAGGGAGGGCGAAGGAGAGAAGGAGGTGACGGCAGCGGCAGCGGGTTGGGTGAGGCGCTGTGAGGGAGAAAGTGAGGGAAAAAGGGAATTGGGTGAGAGAGTGTGGGAAGTGAAAAAAAGAGGGCTGAATCTGATATATATATATATATATATATATATATAAACCCTTTAGTGACGACTTGAATTTCGTCACTATTGGCTTCCTTTAGCGACGAACTCAGATTCGTCGTCGATAATAACACTAATGTTTCAAATTTTCCTTTTAGTGATAACTTATTTTCATCGCTATTTGTCAAATTCAGCGAAGAAATGGGTTTTGTCACTAATAGCATGACTAGCAGCACCTTTAGCGACAAAAGTTTTTGTCGCAAAAAAAACTTAAACGTTTAACGACGAACAAATTTATCGCTATAGATGAATTTGGTTTCGCGCCTACAATTTCGTTTGGTGCCTTAATTCAGAATAACATATAGTGACGAAATCTAATTTTCGTCGCTAAATGTTACTAATTTTTTTTATAAATAGTGACGAAATATAAATTTCGTCACTATATGTTACTTTTTTGTTTGATGTTTACATGTTGCTGCCTTGGATGAGATATATGATATAATGCTAGATGAATATTAGGTGGATGGTATGTATGATGACAACAGGTTAGGGTTTATGATGTGATGATATGCATGATTTGATGAATGCTAGGGTTTATGCTTCAATATGAGGTGCCATGATAGATGGTATGCTAGGTTGATGAGATGTCATGATAGATGTATGCTAGGGTTTGTACATATGTGTGGTTGGGTTTCTTGTTGCTTTATAAATAGATAGGTATGTGTTTTGGGATAAGGATGCCATGTTGTATGCTTAGATGTATGCTAGTGCATGTGTGAGTTAGAATACAAGTATTGAACATACTTTTAATAGGGTTAAGATATAGGAAACAATGATGGGAGGCTAACCTTAGGGTTGGGCGGTCTTGGATGCCTAACACCTTCCCCAGAATGTATCTAAACACTAGACCCATACTCTAGTAGTAAGATCAATGGTCCTTCCTTGAATGGATGTTATATTCCTGGTTCCTAGACCATATAACTAGGTGACGACTCTGACAATTTCCGTTGTATCCACAAGGCCACGTTTTGTGGGTATAGCAATGTTTTTTTTACATTTCTTGTACGTTGCTAGGCCATAGCCTTGGAACACTGGCAATATCTAATTTACTTTCCTACTCTATGTGGTTGCATTGAGCATGATGTATGTATATCTATGTTTGCTTGTATATGGGTGATGTGCACTTTGTATGATGGACTCTCATGGCTTTGTGAGTGCCCTTCTCTATTCATGAGAGCTCTTGACCTTGTAGTGTAGGTATGTGCTCAAGGCGATTGCTATAGATGCATATTCATGCTATATTGTGTGCACGATCATTGCGGTGTGATTGTACCAATCCATGTCACCTAGTGACACTAGTTTCCCCATGTATGCGACACATATCAACATGCTTGATACTTTGTTTTGGGGGGGGGGGGGATTTGACTCGTCTCATGTTGATACATGCCATATACACAGATGCGAAACCCTACAGGAGTGCCATAGCACACCTAACGTGAAACTTTGTCGGATTTTCACCATGAAAATGGGGTATCCCTATTGCCATATTCTCACTGTGAAAGCTTGGTGAGAATAGCATTTTGTGTGCTATGATGAACCTAAGACAAAGCGCTGCTGGATTTCTGCCACGAAAACAAGGCAAAAATGCTGCTGAATTTTCGCCGTGGAAATTTGGCATCAATTCGAAACGCATTGAGAAAGCTTTGATTGGGATCATGCCCATTCCAAAATCAAAACTCAAAGCCCAAAACGTTAAAAGCCCCATAAGTTAATACTAATAGCTTGTTTTCAATTGCCAAACTCTAAAAATTCTGATATTACCAAAACAAAGGATTGTCCTTAGACAGGCGCTATGGGGTGCCCAACACCTTCCCCACATGTAACCAGACTTCCAAACTCAAGAATCAATATTTTTTATCCATCTATATTAGATTAGGAAAAACAATCTTTTTCTTAACTTAGGATCAGTAATAAAATCAAATAGAGTCAGTTGACCAATCACACCTTTGAAAAAGCCCAATGATTGGTGGTGACTTCACCTACCCTTGGTAATTTCCTTAAAATCGATTCATATTCCATTCACACACCTAAGGTATGACACACTTCCATATTCTTGCACCGAGAGAGGCGTGTGAGTGTCACTGTGATTGGTGGTCAAGCAGTCGTGAAGCATCGACAACAAGTGAATTACAGTATCATGGAGGACTCCCGTGCGATGTCCAAGGCATAAGGACAACTCCCTCGAGGGTTGTGAAGAACAGTATTTCCCTAGAGAGTCGTGGAAACTCCCTCATGAGTAGAATCAACACTAGTTCCCCAGTGAGTCATGAAAGAGAAGAAGAAAATTCACCCTAGTGGACCACACGCCATCCACGTAGGTCAAAATTTCCAAGAAGGCTCCCCTATATCTCACCAACACTTCTTAGTGAGTTAATCCCCCCCCCCCCCAATAAATATTACACCAAGGACATCCTCGTGGGTCAAAATTATCAAGGCCACTTGTGCACATATCTCACAGGAATTGAATATGTAAGCATAGGCCCCATACCAGTCAGAAAAGTAGACCACAAATGTTATGCATATATCTCGTGGGAATTAAATATGCATGCATAAGCCCAATGCAATTTAGAAAAGAGGAATACATAATTTATGGACATATCCTGAGGGAATTGAATATGAAGACACAATAGAAGAGATAGAGATAAAGATAAAGACAAAGGTCACCCGGAGGCAAGATTCTCACCAGAATAAAAGAAATAGAGATGGAGATAGAAGACGAGTATTACCTAGAGGCGCAAGTCATCCAGAGAAGTTTGAGGTAAGAGCCCTAAATGGACACCATAGATAAATATCACCTTACTTTCCTAAGGCATTCTAGCAGAGTACCAGATTTCCACGGCGAAAATCCGGCGACACATTACCTTACTTTCACTGTGGAAATTAGGCATCGCTTGCCTTAGGTGGCAACTGTGATGATCACACCGAAAGGGGCGATTAGATATATATATATATATATATACACACACACACACACACACACACACATACATCATACACAATGCAAGCACACAAAGTAGGAAAGTAAATGACTACATCCTTAGAGCCCAAAATATAAGTGTAGGAAAATAAACAAGGGTCACCATACTCTAGAGATTAGGAAAAATGGTACATTGCATGATATACCTAATACAACCCACCTAAGAGAGAAATGGGGGAGGAAGGAAGGGGGGTTTAAAAGAATACATAATCAAATCGGAGAAACTAACCCCTAAACCTACTGAACGCAGCTGCTTGGCTTATATCCACATGCTCGCATCATCGCCCTTTTTGCTTGTGCCTGGGAGACCGTGCCCTAGCTCCATGTGTGTACATTTAAAGGAAAAGAAAAGAAACCAACAAACAAGCAATGGAAGGAAAAGATGCAAAGAGCATATGAAAGAGGCATAAAGCAAATAAGTGTGATAGACATGGCAAGCAAAGAAACAAGAAAGCTAGCAAACAAGAGAGAAGGCAAACAAGCGAACAAGAAAGAAGACAAACAAGCAAAAGGGCAAACAAAAAGATGGTGTCGACACACTAGCAAGCAAGACTCATGTGTGGACATGTAAGCAAGTGTGTAAAGATAAATAGAAAGCCAACGGGTGGCATAAACAAGCATGGTAAGCATATCATTGCACGGAACAGAAAAGGGTAAAGGTATGCACGAAGCAACTAGCATCATGGTGATGCATCCCATATGCTTACATACTAACAAGGACTCATGGGTGTCGGATATAACCACACAACCTTTGATGGAGCTGATTGGCAACTTGCAAACCTATGAATTGGGTTTAACAAGACTTGGGAAAGGAACAAAAAGTAAGAGTATAACACTTAAGGCTAAAAGTAATGAGGCTGATGAGTCTTCAAATGATGAAGATTCCAAGATGCAGTCATACATAACTACGTAGTTCAAGAAGTTCATGAAGAATGCCAATGTGAAAGGTTTTGATAAGGACCGTAAGCAATCTAGTTCTTCACAATTCAAAAGTCAAGACAAAGGGAAGAAGAATGTTAAGGATGGCAGTTAGTATAATGTTCCCTCTGGACCAAAGTGCTTTAGATGTCATGGTTTTGGACACATGAAACAAGAATGTCCAACATATCTCAAGTCGATTGGGAAAAGCAAGGCTCTTGCTACTACCTTGAGTGATACCAAGCCTAAGACTGAGTTAGATGACAGTGATGACGAGGGAATCTTAAGTGCCTTCGCTGCCACAGTGGATCCTACTGAGGGGATTTATAGAAGCAATGGATGAAGAAGAGGACTTGGTGGAATCCAAATTTGAGAAAATGGACAATCAAGATGACATCCATACAGCCTATGCTAAGTTGTACAAGATTTTCGAGAAGCATGAGAAATTGTATAGGCTAGCCACCAAGAAGCTGAGTGATGTGGAACTAGATCGAGAGGAGCTCTCTACCAAGGTTAATGAAGCAAATCAAACCATTGGAACACTGCGATTTGAGAACAATTTCTTGGCTGAAAGGACCAAGAACTTGAAGTGGAGCTGTTTCAAGTCAGAGCTCAATTGGAGAGGACTTTCGGTGCAAAACTCGATGAGATGCTAAGCTTTCAGAAATCTGCTTTTGACAAAACCGATTTGGGGTGTGATTTCTCTTCTCCTAATGTTGCCTCCTCTAGTACAATTGTGTTTGTCTCACCTGTTGACAATATTAATTCTGAGAACAATGAATCTAAAACTGAAATAGCTAGTAAGAACATACAACGGCAAATCTATTCTAGGAGCAACCCCTAAGGTTGAAAAGAAAGAGACTAGAAACCCTAGGACTAAGAAGGTAAACAACAAAAAGTCTCAACAAAAGAAGCCACATTTCTGTCATCACTACAGAGTTTCAGGGCATACTCGTCCAAATTGCTATAAGTGGTTAGCCACTCAACAAAGCAATAGTATGGTCTCATCTGGAAACCAGAATCAGTTTCCATCCTCTCTTGCTCTTCTGGGAGATCTTTTTAAGGCCCTCATGTTCCTTTCGAACTTGAACAGTTTTAATTCTTCCCCCTTACCTCCTGAACAAAGATTCGCACAAAGGAAAGATCCTTCCAAGGTATGGAAGAAAAAAGGCTCAAAGTGATTTAGTCACTCTTTCTCTCTCTCCCTTTTATGTTTTGCATTACTTGTTTGTTTTTCTTTCTTGTTTTGAGTAAGTTTAGTTTTATGATTTGTGTGTTTTCTTTCATGTTTTTGTTAGGACATATGTGGTTCACATGTTAAGAACATATGTCATACTTTTATGTAATTGGCTAATCTTTTGACAAAACGCACTTTACTTGTATTTGGGTAGATTTAGAATGTGTTGAAATACTTCAAGAAACCATGTTTCAAGATCAAGTATTGAAGCCTTCAAGTCTGTTCAAGAAAACAAGCTAAAAGTGCAAATTCATTAAATCTCGACAGCTGCATCTATAAAGATTCAGTAAAGCTGTTCAAGCCCGTAATCTCAACACCTGCTCAACAGCTTCTTGATAGCTTTTATCTGTCGAGGTTTATAAAATCAAAATTTCTGATCTGATTTCTTGGGATCCGTGAATGTGTCTTTAGGCCTTCTTTTCTCCTAACCCTAGACATATAAAAGGAATGTTTTAAGGGCCGTCTAAGAGTTCACAAGTTGCACAAGCATTGAGAAAAATCTGTTCAAGCAAATTGTGACCGGAGATGAAGTTCTTAACCTAGTTCATCTCTTCTGAAGAAGTTGTTGTGTATGTGCACTTTTAGGTTTTGTGACTGAGCATCTTCTTGATCTTCATCATATGTATGAACTGAAGAACTTTGCAACCAACCTTTCTTTCTCGTTGGTGATTGAAGTCGCGTACTAGGATCCGCGCAGACTAGTTAGTCACGTACTTGGGAGCCATGCATCAAAAAGGGAAACTATCATTACAGAACAAGTCCAATTGGGTATTGGGATAAGGGTTCAACTGTAGGTTGGTAAGGTATTTGGGATTCCTTTACTTGTAACCGCTTGTTGTGATAATAGTGGAGTTTCGGGAATGGTGACCTGAAAATCACCCGGTGGGGTTTTCGCCACGAGGTTTTCCCCATTCGTAAACAAATTACCGTGTTATTTATTTTTCCGCTGCATATTTAGTTTATTGGTGATTTTTTTTGTGCTGCCACGCAATTGCAAGTTAATTAACTTAATTAATAAACTTGGTTAAATTAATTGGTTAATTAATCACAAGGGATCAATTCGTTTGTGGCCTATCAAGTGGTATCAGAGCAAGCACACTCTGATTAGGTTTTAATCTTTGCTGTATTTGATCCGTTAACCCCTGTTTGTCATGGATAGAGGACAGTTGTTAATTATACCTCCTTTTTTTTATGGGACTAACTATGCATATTGGAAAGTACGCATGAGAGTTTTCTTGCAGTCTTTAGATGAGAAAGTGTGGCAAGCTGTAGAGATTGGCTGGACTAAGCCAAAGGAAGCGCCGACTGATTAGGATGATGCCAAGATCAAGGCGGCTAACTTCAACAGCAGGGCATTGAATGCGTTGTTCAGTGCAGTCACCAATGAGGAGTTTAAAAAGATATCCTCAACTGAAACTGCTAAAGAGGCTTGAACCATTCTCCAGACAACCTATAAGGGAACCAAAGCTGTCAAAGATTCCAAGCTTCAGAGGCTCACTACAAGCTTTAAAGAAATAAAGATGGAGGAGGATGAGTCATTCGATGAGTTCTATGCCAAGCTCAAGGACATAGTGAACTCAGCCTTCAATCTTGGGGAAACCATCCTTGAACCCAAGATTGTGAGGAAAGTGCTCAGATCTCTACCCGAGAGATTCCATGCAAAGATTACAGCAATAAAGGAATCAAAGGACATTGACAAGATTCCTTTGACTGAGCTGGTTGGAAACTTGCAGACCTACGAGCTAGGGTTAACTAAAATTGGCAAGTCGGGTAAAGGAAAGAGCATGGCACTGAAGGCCAAGAGCAGTGAGACAGATGAGTCTTTAGATGATGAAGATTCCAAGATGAAGTCCTACATCACCAGATAGTTCAAGAAATTTATGAAGAATGCAAATGGAAAGGGCTTTGACAAGGACTGCAGGCAATCCAGTTCTTCTCAGTTTAAGAGCCAAGATAAAAGGAAGAAGGATGCAAAGGAAGGTGGTCAGTACACTGTTTCCGCAAAACCTAAGTGTTTTGGGTGTCATGGTTTCGGTCATATGAAATAGGAATGCCCCACATATCTCAAGAGCATTAGGAAGAGCAAGTTCCACTGAGCCTGAGCCTGAAGACGATTCCTATAATAAGGATGACAGAATCTTAAATGCCTTCACTGCCACAGTCAATCCTACTGAAGGGATTGTTGATGAAGTGGAAGAAGAAGAAGAATTGGTGGATTTTAAGTGTGAGAAGATGAATGATCAAGATGATATCCATTCAGCCTATGAGAAACTATACAAGCTGTCTGAGAAACACGAGAAACTCTATAGGCTGACCACTAAGAAGCTCAGTGATGTGGAACTTGACCGTGAAGAGTTGTCCACAAAGTTCGATGAGGCAAATTAGACTATTGGAGCGCTGAGGTTCAAGAACAATTTTTTGGCTGAGAAGACCAAGAAACTTGAGGCGGAGCTATTTCAGGTTAGAGCTTAGTCGGAGAGGACCTCGAGTGCAAAACTTGATGAGATGCTCAGCATTCAGAAATCTGCTTCAGATCGAACAAGTTTAGGGTATGATATTTCTTCCTCTAATATTGCTTCTACTAGTGCTACTGTTTTTGTTCCTCCTCCTAATATTGTTAAAATTGAGAACAATGTTGTTAAAACTGAATTAGCTAGTGAGAACTTAGACAAGGGTAAATCTATCCTAGGAGCACCCCCTAAGCTAGATAAGAAAGATGCTAAAAACTCTAGAGCTAAGAAGGCTAACTCTCAAAAGCCTAAACAGAAAAAGTAGCATCTCTGTCATCATTGTGGTGTTGCCGGTCAAACTCGACCACATTGCTGTAAGTGGTTAGCCACTTAACAGAGCAATGGCATGATAGCATCTGGAAGCCAAAATCAGCTTCAATCCTCTCTTGCTCCTCTTGGAGATCTTCTGAAAGCCCTCATGTTCCTTTCGAACTTGAACGGATTCAATTCTTCCCCTTCGCCGCCGGTTCAAGGATTCAATCAAAGGAAACGTTCTTCCAAGATGTGGAAGAAAAAGAACTTTAAGTGATTAAATCACTTTCTTCTTTCTTCTTGTTTTTGTTTGTTGCATTACTTGTGTGTTTTGCTTCTATTTTGAGTCAGTCTAGTTTTATGCTTTGCTTTGATAATATGTTTTTGTTTGTTTATTTTCAGTTTTTGTTTATTTTGTTTTTGATAAAAATTTAAAAAAAATTGAAAAATCAGAAAAATACAAAAACGGTGTGTGTTTTGTGTACATTGGTACTTGTATACCTTGGATGGCCATTGAAACAAAGTTTTCTAAATTTTGTATCATTTGTAACTTAGATGAGCATCTCTATGCACAACAAAGCAAGTGCGCTTTGTGGCACTTATTTGTGATGAGTAAGATTAAGTTATCTCTTAGACTTAACACTCATATCACTCTTTTTGACGGGTAGGACTAAAAAATCCTAAGAGAAATGCATAAATAACCATCTCACCACTGTTGCCCGCCAATCATGAATAACACCCGTATGCTTTAGCATAGCAAAAGTGCAATGTCAATGACATTTGTGTGCTTCGGCATAGCAAAATTGGAATGTCAAATATCAATGGGTATTTCTTTTCTCTCTCATATATGCACATGCATGATATGCTTAAAAAGAAAATATGCAAAGAAAATAAAAAGAAAAAAGATTAAAAATGCTTTAAATATGATTGCAAGTATGTATTCTAGGAGATGTGGGAGTTATAGGATGTACCTCGAAGGCGATAGTCCCCATCAAATAGTTATGATTGTGTGTGAGTTAAAGTGATTTTCTCATATCTCAAATCGTTATAACATATGTACACTTATGCAATCTTGCGATGTTTCTTTCACACACGACATGCAATATTCTTTGCTACTCTTGATACATGTGCAGGTACAATGTGATTTGGCCATCACAAGGTTTTACATGTGCTTATGTATGCTCACTAAACTGTCTTGACTTGTTTTTGAAATATAAAATCGATTAGACTTGTTTAGTGTATGTGTGTGTGTGTTTTTGGAGATTCATATGCTTGTTATTTACATTGAGAGATGATTTTGAGAGCTTATTGTGTTGATTGGATCATTATTGAGTTGCATGATTGATTGCATTCATGGCTATGTTTTTTACTTCTTGAAAAACTGTTTTTAAAAGCTATCTCGACACTTCCTCGATACCTGGCTATCTGTCGAGCTTCTCAAGCTTTTTCTTATCGCAATCTCGACACATCCTCGACACCTGGTGGATCGATCGAGAAATCTCCTATCTCCTCGATACCTTGTCGATCGATCAAGCTTTTGTTTTTGGTTCTAGTGTTCATTCCTCAATACCTCCTTGTCACCTGTATCTGTAGAAGACCATTTCCTCGACACCTACCTCGACAGATTCCTCGACACCTCTCAATACCTGTATTTGTCGAGATTTACTGAGGATCTATTTAAACCCCTCGTACGATCCGGTTCTCATTTTCTCGATCTTTCTCGATCTGTCCACACCTGTTCACTTCCCAAACTCATTTTTCTCACTCCAAACCTTCAACCCACATGATTTTCGGCCTTTCCTTGCTTCAAATCACTTGGTATGATCTCTTTTCTTCTCATATTTCATGCATTTCATGTTTTTGAATCTTAGGTTTTGGGGTTTTTGAAAAATTTTAGGGTTTTTCAAAATTGATAAGTTTTTGTTAAAATTTTGGGATGGGTTTTCATTTAAATGTGTTCAAAATCTCATGCATTGCATCACATTTGCATTATAATGGTATTTTCATGCATTTAGATATGTGTAATCTGTTTGTGTGCTGGTAGAATTGGATGAGCCCATGATTAAATTTCTTTTGTATGTCACATGTTCATGCATTCCCCATGCATATGTACTCTCTTTTCAATATATCTTGATATATTTGAAATGCTTTGGGACTTTCTCCCTCTCTCTCTCATACTGTTTATGTTAGTAGTGTCTATGGCACCTAAACGTAAGTTTGCTCTGTCTCGGAACCCTCTACATTCCGAGCCATCATCTTCTTCTGATCCTATTCCTTCTAACATTCGGTTCTGTGATGAGGATGCCCATAAAGCATTCTTGGAGAACTTCTCTAGACGAGGTGTTCATTCAAAACGCCGAATCATTTTGGCGGACTTCCCCGACACTGACCTTCCCGATGTCATTCACAGTCGGGGATGAGAGTCATTGTGTGGCGTCCCGGTCACTTATCCTCTCGTGCTTATACAGGAGTTTTACTCCAACTTGCACGGGATTGATTCTTCAGTACCTCTCTTTCATTCTCATGTTTGAGGTACACACTTGTCACATCGCAGCTTGTTGTGGATGTGCTTAGAGTTCCAAGGGTAGAGCATCCTGATTACCCCGGTTGTGAATGTCTGAGGACTGTGTCCAAAGACGAGGTGATGTCTGCTTTCTGTGAGCACCCATCTGTTTGGGATGAGCATCAATTTATACCATGTCGGCCTTTTGCCAAAAGTCTTAGATTCATGAACATGGTGATGACTTTTGTGTTGCACCTACTCTCTCACTATAACTCTATCACAGAGCCTTGTGCTCGATTTTTGCTTTCTTTATTGGAGCACCTCACTATAGATTTTCCTTCACATTTCATTCTTTCCATCATAGATGTGTTTAGGGATACGGCTACCCGTGATAAGCTTATCTTTCCTTCTGCTATCATGAGGATCTTATGCCATTTTTCTGTTCCTTTTCCCTCCTCTGATCACTTCTCTGTCATGTGTGCCATAGATGCTGCTACCGTAAAACGTAGTGAGGCTCAGTTTAGGTCACGACAGGAGTCAGCAACTCTTCCCTCTGGTTCGACTCCATCTCGTTCGGCACCCTCTCGATCTGTTACATCTACATCTACTCCCTCCTCTTCTTTGGGCGATGTATCACTTGGAGACATCATGGCGCAGCTACAGCGCATGGATGCTCGCCTTGATACACTCTCTATTGAGTTGTATCAGGTGAACATTCATGTTGGTCGTATTGCACGACGTCAGGCGACCATGGGTGGTTTTGCTCCTGAGGCTACTCCTTCACCACCTCCTCCAGTGGCTTCTGATTCTAATGCTGAGGATGATGATGATGATGGTGATAATGATGATGCTTCGGATGATGGTGATGGAGATGCTAGCTTTTCTGATAAGATGTCTACTTGACACTCTACCCTTTGTCACTCGTGACAAAAATGGGGAGTAATTTTAGGATATGAGAGTAGTCATCTTAGGGGGAGAGTTAGTATAGGACATTTTTGATAGGGGGAGTGTTGATACTTGAGGGATGTAGTAAGGATATGATGTTTTTATGATGTATTTTTTCTTTTCTTTCTTATACAGATATATTGTTCTTGTATATTTGGTCTTGTGATCATTTTGACATACATTGTACTTCTCTTCTTTATATGTAGACGTATGTTTTTCTTTCACCTACCTCTTACATGTGTTGTTTCTTTTCTCCTCTTTATACACATGTTTCTTTACTTGTATGCAATCTATTATTTCTGTTTCACACAAAGATGCCTAGATGAGTTTTGTTTAAAGTGTTTTAGAAATACAGGTTGTCAAAGTCTACTTGCCATAAACTCTCTTCTTGCAAAGTTTTTTAAGAGTTTGTGTTAGGATAGATTTTATTGTATTCAACAAGTGCATATGAGTTGAGTGATTTATGACTTCTCTTATATGATCATTTGTTAGTTGTGGTTTTGTCACGGATTGCCAAAGGGGGAGATTGTTAGGACATATGTGGTTCACATGTTAAGAACATATGTCATACTTGTATGTAATTGGCTAATCATTTGACAAAACGCACTTTACTTGTATTTGGGTAGATTTAGAATGTGTTGAAATACTTTAAGAAACCATGTTTCAAGATCAAGTATTGAAGCCTACAAATCTGTTTAAGAAAACAAGCTGAAAGTGCAAATTCATTAAATCTTGATAGCTGGCTCGACAGTTGCATCTATCGAGATTCAGTAAAGCTATTCAAGCCCATAATCTCGACACCTGCTCGATAGCTTCTCGATAGCTTCTATTTGTCGAGATTTATAAAATCAGAATTTCTGATCTGATTTCTTAGGATCCGTGAATGTGTCTTTGGGCCTTCTTTTCTCCTAACCCTAGACATATAAAATGATTGTTTTTAGGGCCGTCTAAGAGTTCACAAGTTGCACAAGTATTGAGAAAAATCTATTCAAGCAAATTGTGACCGAAGACGAAATTCTTAACCTAGTTCATCTCTTCTAAAGAAGTTGCTGTGTATGTGCACCTTTGGGTTTTGTGACCGAGCATCTTCTTGATCTTCATCATGTGTATAAACTGTAGAACTTTGCAGCCAACCTTTCTTTCTAGTTGGTGATTGAAGTCGCGTACTGGGATCCGCACAAACTGGTTAGTCACGTACTTGGGAGCCGTGCATAAAAAGGGGAAACTGTTACTATAGAACAAGTCCAATTGGGTATTAGGATAAGGGTTCAACTGCAGGTTGGTAAGGTACTTGGGATTCCTTTACTTGTAACTGCTTATTGTGATAATAGTGGAGTTTCGGGAGTGGTGACCTGAAAATCACCCGGTGGGGTTTTCACCATGAGGTTTTCCCCATTAGTTTATTGGTGATTTGTTTGTGCTACCATGCAATTGCATGTTAATTAACTTAATTAATAATCTTTGTTAAATTAATTGGTTAATTAATCATAAGGGGTCATTTCGTTTGTGGCCTATCAGTTTTTGTTTTGGTTGTTTTTATTTTTGCTTTATTTTGGTTCTCATAAAAATAAAAATAAAAATAAAAATTGAAAAATCAGGAAATTACAAAAACAATGTGTGTTTGTGTATATTAGTACTTATGCACTTTGGATGGCCATTGAAACAAAGTTTCTAAACTTTGTATCTCTTGTGGTTAGATGGGCATCTCAATGCACAATTAAGCAGGTGAGTTTTGTGGCTCGTGTTTTTGATGAGTATGATTAATCACTCTTTTTGACGGGAAGGACTAGAAAATCATAAGAGAAAGGCATAAATAACCATCTCACACTAAAGCCCGCCAATCATGAATAACATTTGTATGCTTAGGCACAACAAAATGGGGATGTTTTAGCTTACATATTGGGCATGTCTTCTCTCTCTTATATGCCCATGTATGCTATGCTCAAAAAGAAAAATAAGCAAAGAAAATAAAGGCAAAAAGAAAAAAAAAATGCTTTTAAATATGATTGCAAGCATGTTTCTAGGAGATGTGGGGAGTTATAGGATGTACCTCGAAGGTGATAGTCCTCATCAAGCAGTTATGATTGTGTGTGAGTGTATTTGATTTTCTCATATCTTAAATCTTCATAATATGAGACACTTATGCACTCTTGCTATGTTTCACACATAACATGCATACTCTTTGCTACTTTTGATACATGGTACAATATGATTTGGCCATCACGAGAGATACATGTGTTAATATATGCTCACGAAATTGTCTTAACTTTTTTTTGAAATATAAAATTGGTTAGACTTGTTGTGTGTGTGTGTGTGTGTGTGTGTGGATCTATGGATGCTTTGCAAATATGTTGAGAGATGTTTTTGAGAGCTTAATAGGTTGATTGGATCTTTAGTTGAGTAGCTTGCTTGTTACATTCATCTTTATGTGTTTTTCCCCCCTTGAAAAACTCTTTATCTTTAAGCTTGACAGCTTCTTGACAGATTCAATTCTATCGAGCCCTTCTTTCTTTTTTCTCGATAGATCCTCGACAGATTCTCGATCCATCGAGGAATTTTCTTGTGCTTTCTACCTTCTCGATAGCATTTCGATAGCTTCTCGATCCATCGATATTTATGGGTTTCTTCTCGATAGAATCTTGACAGCTTCTTCAATCCATCGAGCCAAATTTCTTGCTCTCTATCTGCTCGATAGATTCTCAACAGATTGTTTGATCCATCGAGGTGAGTTTTGCCGTCGATAGATCCTCGACAGCACCTCAACAGATTCATTTCTGTTGAGATTTAGTGTTTGACAGATCCTTGATAGAATCTTCAATCCATCGAGCTGCGTTTTATATTTAAAGCTGAGGCGTGATTCAGACTTCACTTTTCTCATATCTCTCTCGACAGATCTTCTTCTCTCTTGTCCCAAACACTGTCCTTTCCCTCAAATCTCTCTACCTACTCAAGTTTCGGCCTAGATCAAGCCTAAATCTCTTGGTAATTATTCTTAAACCCTTCTTTTTCAAGCATTCTTGTATTTTTATACCTAGGTTCTGGGTTTTTGAAAATTTTTGGGGTTTTTAAAATTTTTGTGAAATTTTTGGGTTGGGATATGTTGATTTGGTGATATATGCTCATGCATTGCATTCTCATTGCATTATAACAATGTTTCATGCATTTTAGATGTGTGATTGATTATTGTTGTTTGAGTGCTGGTAGATTTGGATTGGGTTTTTACCCATAATGCTTTTAAATTTTGCACGTCACAAGTTCTTACATTCTTGATGTATACGTTATATCTTTTCATTCCTACTCTTAGCTATGTTGTGCTCTGTTCTATTTCTCTCTCTCTTAAGGATAGATTATGCTATGGCACCTAAAGCACACAAATCCACACCAACTCGGAATCCTTTTCAAGGTTTTGGGTCATCTTCTTCTTTTAATCGTCCCGTTCCCCTCCACATTCAGTTTTGTGATGAGAAGGCCAGGAAGGACTTCTTGGAGAATTTCCAGAAACGTGGTGTTCATCTAGAATGCCAGCTTATCTTGTCAGACTTTGCCGACATTCCTCTCCCTGCTGTCATTCAGACCTGGGGCTAGGAATCTCTTCTTGAGAGACCCTTAAAGTGTCCTATCGTGTTTATACAGGAGTTTTAATTCAATATACACGGCAACGATACCTCTCTACCTCAATTTGCTACTACATTCAGAGGTACACGTATCGTAATTACTCCAGATCTTATATTCGAGGTACTACACGTTCCCATGGTAGTGCATCTTGACTACCCTAACTGTGAGCGTCTTCAGAAAGTGTCCAGAGACGAGCTTCTATCTCACTTTTGTGAGACTTCTTCCACATGGAGTGGTAATCTAAACACCCTATGCTCGAGCTTTACCGAAGGCCCAAGGTTCCTTAATATGGTCATGAAATTTACTCTTACTCCTTTGTCTCGCTATAACTCCATTATTGAGCCTCGTGCTCCTTTTTTTTATTTTTTTATTTTTTTTCTAGAGGATCTCTCCATTGACTTTCCCTCTCACTTCATCACATCTATTCTAGATGTATATTTGGATACAACAACACGTGATAAGTTCATCTTCCCTTTGGCTATCACACATATCCTCACACACTTTCACATTCCCATTCCTTCCTCTCCTTTCTTCACCCCCATGGGTGCCATCAATGCCAGTTTTGTTCAGCGGAGTGAGGCCCAACTTTGACTGAAATGGCCACGAGTGGAGACGACTAATCTTGCAACTTCTACTGTTCCTTCTTCCTTGGCTCCTTCTACTCCACAATTGGTGGTGTGACCCTCGAGGCCATCATAGCGCAACTTTAGCAAATGAAGGCTGACTTGGTGGTCGTCTTGACTATCTCACAAATGAGATGTGTTAGCTGAACACCCGAGTCGGTCATATAGCTCACTGACAAGCTCGCATTGGCGGTTTTGCTCCTTCTCCATCTCTTTTTCTAGAGGCGGCTGATAAGGATGATGATGTGGGTGATGATGAGGATGATGCTAGCTCTTCCAGTGATGACGAGATGACGACCTCTTAGTGACTTGCCCCTTGTCATTCGTGACAAAAAGGGAGAGCAGTTTTAGGATTGAGAGTAGTCTTGTACTTAAGAGGAGAGTTAGTATGAGACATTTTTGTTAGGGGGAGTGTATATAGATTTTGAGGGATGTAGTGAGGTTTGTATGTACTTTTTATTTTCTTCTTTTATATTAGCCTCTTGTACACGGTCTTGTGACCATTTATTTACATACATTGTACTTTATGTTCATATATATATATATGATGATGTATGTTTTTCTTCACCTACCTCTACATGCGTTGTTTCTTTTATGTCTTTATACACATGTTTCTTTATGTATGCAATCTTTATTTCTGTTTCACACATGATGCCTTGATGAGTTTTGTTTAAGTGTTTTAGAAAGACAGGTTGTGAAATTCTATTGTGCCATGAACTCTATTCTTACAAAGTTTTTTCAAGAGTTTATGTTAGCGTTAGATTTATTTTGTAAGACAACAAGTGGTTATAAGTTTAGTGATTTAAGACTTCTCTCATGATTCATTTGTTTGTTGTGATTTTGTCACGGATTGCCAAAGGGGGAGATTGTTAGGGACATATTTGATGTAATTGGCTAATCTTTTGACAAAATGCACTTAAATTGTAATTGGGTAGATCTAGGATGGGTTTAGTACTTCAAGAAACAAGTATTGAAGTTAAGTATTGAAGCCATGCAAATCTGACCAAGAAACAAGTGAAAGAAGTGCTGTTCATTAAAACTCGACAGAAGTCTTGAAAGAATCCTTTCTATCAAGATTTAATGTTAAAGCTCAACATAGGCTGTATTTGTTGAGAATTACGAAATCAGACTTTTCAGATCTGATTACGCGCATATTCCTATGTATTTCTTTTCTCACAACCCTAAACATATATAAGGATTATTTTAAAGGCCGTCGAGCATGCATTGTGTGACCTAATGCAAAAGTGGCCTAGTAAGCTACTGCGTCTTTACACCAAGGGTTTTGTGACCAAGGAACTTCCTGATCTTCATTGTTGATGAACTGAAGAAATTTGTAGCCAACAATCTTCTTCAAGTTGATGAGTTAGTCATGCACTGAAATCTGTGCATCATTGGTTAGTCATGTACTGGGATTTATGCATTGAACGGAGATTGCCACTACAATACAAGTCCAATTGGGTATTAGGGTAAATGTTCAACTGTAGGTTGGTATTCCGAGATAGGCCAAAGGGTTAGGTAAGATTCCTCATACTTGTAACCACTTGTGATTAATAATAGTGGATTCTCAAGAGTAGTGACCTTAAAATCACTCGGTGAGATTTTACCTCGGTGGTTTTCCCCATTCGTAAACTCACCTTTGTCAAATTTATTTTCCGCTGCATTTAGTTTAGTTGGTGTTTGTTTGCACTACCACGCCATTGCATGTAATTTAAATAATTAATTAACTTGGGTAATTAATTAATTTGAAAATGGGTTAATACATATTTGCCCTATCACATTTTCTTTTCTTCTTCTTTTTTTGATCTTCTTTTGATCTTCTTTTTCTTGTTTTTTTTAATGTTATAACATGTCTATTTAGATTAGATTTTCTTTGCTTTATTATTTTATGCATGTTAGGCTGTTAGTTTTAAGTTTCTATTTTGGTGTGTTTTGTGTTTTAGGTTAGGGTTTTAGGGCATGTATGCATAAGCATGCTTTCTGCATGCACAGGCATACTTGAAGTATGTATGTGCATACAACTAGACTGCGTACGCAGCCCTATGTATGTGCACGTATACTCATGCCCAAAAACCCTAATTCGACATTTTTCTGCTTCTATTTCTTTATTTCTCTTATGTAATATGCCTCTGCTATGTTTTGTTTTTTGAGTCTCTGCTCACCTATTTATTGCTCTATTTGTTCTTTACATGTTAGATTAGGGTTTCTTTTCAATTCTTTCTTTGATATGTCATGAACATACATATGATATGACCATGCATTGATGCATAGGTGTTGTGGTGTAGTAAGGTAAGTGAAGTCATGCATTTATATGCACATGCATTTGTTTGAGATATCATCTTGATCTTGTTTTGATGAATATTAATGTATATTTGCAATGCTTTGCCTTGGGTATGATAACATGTTTGATTGATCTTGTTTGACCTTAACATGCCTATGTTTTTGCCTTTGAGATGATATATGTTTCATTGTTCTCTACCATGTATATGATGTGATGAGATGCATGATAGATGTACCTTAGGGTTTGGGATGAAAATGCCATGTTGTTTGCTTAGATGTATGCTAGTGTGTGTGTGTGAGTCTAGAATGACAATATTGAATGTTCCTTTAATAAGATTAAAATGTAAGACACAATGAGTGGAAGCCGACCCATAGGTCGGGCGGGGTTAGATGCCTAACATATTCCCATCCCCATACCTAAACTCTGAACACGTGCTCTAGTAGTAATATTAATTAGTCCTTCCATGAATGACACTATATATATATAGTTCCTGACCCCATTTCTTTTCTCCGCCACGGTCCACTTGGCCAAGGCGTACCCCCCTCGTTGCACCTACACTATGCAAGAATTTATGTAAAAAATATTGAGACAATGCAGGATGATTCTATATTAGGATTTTTCCTTTTATTATTATTATTTTTCTTTTAAGGAATTGGATTCTACCCGTTTTTATTCTCACAAATTTGTTACTTATTTAATGCTTCAAAAAGCAAGCCTCTTTTGATCTTGGCCCTTGGATTCTTTTCGCTGCATGTTTGCATGATTAACTGACTAGTTCTAATATCCTACAAGAGAAAAATACATATAATGAGTATATTTCAAAGAAATATTTCAAAATCACATATTTAGGTGTAATTAAATACAAAACTGATGCAATATTACCTATCAAAACTAAGATAATAATGAAAACTTAAGCAATTATCATATGCTTTCTGATAAGAGAAGGAAAGGAGCTCATGCGGGGACAGGGGAGTTTATGCTTCCTCTAAGTGGTTTAAACTCTTAAACCAAGAAGATGTAGGTGTTACAATTTAAAATTTTTGTAGAGACCTTTGTATTTTCAATTTTCCATTTTTTGTCATTTTCTTCATGTAATCTAGTTTGGTGCATGTTAGATAAGTGGAACACAAATTCTCTATGATTTTTATGTTCCAATAATCATAACTTGCCATGCGGTTGATTCTTCTTCTTCTTCTTTTTTTCAATTTTTTTTTTCATTTTTAACTTTGTCTATTTTATAAGAAAAGTCAAATGAATATAAAACAAATAGTGATTAATAGAGTATAAAAGTAAACACTAAAAGTGGGGTAGAAAATTTGAATTGCCCATATTGTTAAAAAAATAATTGATGTCCAAAAAAAAAAAGTTGATCTTTGATGGTAAAATCTTAAAAAGCTCATCAAAATCCTTATCCCCCATTTTAAATTCCACTACAAATAGCTAACCTGTGTTGACAACCACATTGATGTTGAGTAACAATTTTCCCCAAACTATGTCTAGCCTGTCACTTTAATTTGTTCCTTAAAAAAGCTAAAAGTATACTCAAAATTTTTGCTGTAATTAAGGTAAACCTCACAAACCAACCCCTCTTATCCTCTCAATTTGTAAAAAATAAGAACAATAAGGTGGTTTCCAGCCAAACACCTGGCGGTAGAAAATGTCAACATAGCATTTCTCGTCTATAAATAGCCGTCTAAAAATTGTATAAATCACTTCTTAATCATACCATAAGTCATCATTCACTGAACCCCAACAATAGAGACATGGATTTTAAGGACTACAGCTTTCCCTCTTATGTCTTTTTAGCGACAGCCGTCATCCTTCTCGCCGGCCACGCTCATGGCGCTGGCCTATGCGACAAATCTCCTTATAAGCCAGTTTGTAATTCAATTGTCTATGGGCGGACTGACGCTGGTGAAGCCTCGGTTGCAGCCGTTCACAAATTGGTTAACCAGACCAAAGTTGCAAAGGTGGTGGCTCAAAGGCAAACCAACTCCTCCGAAATTACTAAATGCATATCGCTATTTGACGGTGCCATTATCAACACCAGAGATATCTTGGCAAAACTCGACGCTCATAACTACACTGAGGCAAATTCCTTCTTCATTTCCGCTAAAAACAAGTACCTGGGATGCGATGAGTGGTTTAGTTATGCCAAAAAGACCAATCCCATTGCCAAATCTACTGCGCTCCTAAGCGAAATGGCTGACGTTGGTGCATATCTAACAACTTTAATTAAAACGAAATAGTTCTTGTGAGTTGTATGTGATTAAATAAAAGTGGTCTGAAGAAATTTTTATAAAAAGTTTTTTTTTTTTTTTTTAATAAAAATTTATGGGGGAGGCCATGTTTGTTGTATTTGTGTCTTGTAGAGTTGTAGAGCTCTTTCTTGTGCCATTGTGATATGAGAAAATCTATTATTCTTAAACTTTTTATAATAAATATCTTGACATTTATCCGTATAGAATAATATAGTACTAGATTGGATTAGCTTTTCAAAAGATTTTTCGCTACTCTTTTCAGGTTTGGCGTACTTCCAGATCTTTTTTAAAATGAATTTCCTTTTATTTTAATGAGAAACTGCCACATCACCCACTACTAAATAAAAGATAAAGATTAAAACCTACTACCAATTGCCATTGTATAATTAAAACAAAATGACATATCCAGTTAAAAAAGTATTGAAGAAAAGCCAAACCCACTCTTTTTATCATGACTCCTTTCCATTACTGTATAATAAAACAAGCACGTACCTCTTACTAATAATTTTTTCTAGGATAGTCCATAAGAAAACCTAATTATTTAAAAAATCTAATAAAAAATAAATTTGAATATATGGACAAAAAAAAAAAAAAAAAAAGACGCAAAGAACAATTAATATGATGTGAGAGAGAGAGAGAGAGAGATGCAGAGAACAACAAATGATGTTGTGATTAAAATAATGCAAACCCAAGTGTAGATTTTTCACAAGTAATAATATCCCAGTGAGTCTGAGGTCGATCCACAGGTAATGATAGACACTAATGTAAAAACTAAGAACATTTATTATTAGGTAGTTAATAAAAAACAGTTGCTTATTTGTTTTTTCACCCACAAATGAAGCAAAATAATATTGAAACTACAATTGATAATAGCAAAATAATTCTATGAGAAATTAATGGAGAGAAAACACTAAGGATTCAAGGATCCACCTAATATTTTATCTCATGAACTTGGATTATTTTTAACTCAATTAGGGTAGAGAGCCAACTCGCTTTATCGCAAGATAAAACAATAAAGTACTCAAATAATGTATAAAGTAGATTGGATATGAGTGATTGAGCAAATCATTCAACTAGCATGCTACAGGGGACAATAAGCATTCAATATATTCTCAAATCATAACGAATCTAGGAGTTCAAGCATTTGATATAAATAAAAATTTCATTAAATCTCAAAAACTTATCAACATGCAATGATTCCAAATAGTAAATCAATCTCAAAATTCAATCATCAATCCATAGAAAGCATGTAGATAATCCCAGGAACAAATGATAAAAATATTAGGTTTCACCTCTAACCCTAGATAGAGATTTAGCCGCACATAGTTATGCAAAAGAAATCCATCAAATACAATGCGAAATGTGTAAAAAAAAAAAAAAAAAAAAAAAAAGATGGAAAACGTTCTAAGGTTTTTGCTCCACCATAACCTCAGCCTCCTCCAAAAGAAAAGGGTAAATCCCTCAAATTTAGGATGAGAATTTCTTGATTTTCGAAATTGTCTCCACTATCAATTTTCAGCCCACATTTTACCTTCAAAATTATTTTTATGGAATATATAGTAAACTACAAACTTGTAGAACTTCAATTCTTCTTTCCATGGCCACAAGAATCAGGTCAATCACAAATATGTGCAAGAAGTTATGGCAAAAGTACTGAAACAATGCAAGATGTTTCCATATCAAGATTTTTCCAATTTCGGCTTTGACGAATTTCTTTCTTCCCTTTTTTATTCTCACACACTCCAATTGATCTTGACCCTTGGATTCTCTTGCCAACATGTCTAAATGGTTTTAATCTCCTATAAGAGAAAAATACACATAATGAGTATATTTTTGAGAAATATTTCAAACTCATATATTTACATGTAATTAAACATGAATTACTATGATATTGTCTACCAAGACTAAGATAATAGTGTATTTTAAGCAATCAACAAATGATATGAGTTGTGAGCGTGAGTCAAGCCACTAAGAAAAATAGAGTTATTGCTTCTGCATAGTTAGCATAAGAGCAAAGCTGTTGGTGCAATCAAGAAAAACTCATGATCATAGTATCTCTCTTACTAATTTTTTAAGAAAATGGAATTAGACATTATTTTTATGAAATGGGTTGAACAAATTACGAGTATAAAATAATTGAGTTTTTTTATATTTATTTTTTGAAATTGCTTTTTATTGAATATTTTGTTCATTTGGTGTTGCTTGGTCTAATCTTGTTATTATTTGGGTTAATTTTTTTACGTTATTTGGACTAATATTTGTTGTTATTATTCAAAATTAGGTTAAAAAAATAATAGTAATGCTACATCTACAATATTTTCAGAATAATTTCACAAGAAATATTTTGTAGTAAGCTGTTACTAATTCTAATTTAGACCCAATATATACATCATTTTGTTACCCACTAATAATAGCTTGTCTTATAACAACAAAAATAAAAATGAACCCAAAAAACAAAAATAAATAACCCAAAACAAAAACAAGACTAGATCAAATAACAACAAACTAACAAATTATTAAACAAAAAGCCTATCCAAAACAAAAAATTAAAAATCCCTAATTATTCAAATTTGTAACTAGTTCAACACATCACATAAAAATAATCTCTAATTTCATTTTTCCTTAAAAAAAATATATATAAAGATAAATACCATGGTAGAGTGTTCTTCCTTTTGGTATTGGCAATTATATTCTCTTGGTTTTGCAATCAACAATTTTTCCATCATCTTCTTAGTGATTTAGTTTGCAGTTGTAGCAAATCTCTCTCTCTCTCTCTCTCTCTCTCTCTCTCTCTGAACTTTGAATTGCACCCTTAAAGTTCGATTGAAATTCATTTAAGTTCTTGAACTTTACTTTCGTTCAGTTGAGTTTTCTAAGTTTCAAATTTATTCAATTAAGACCTTTAGCTAATTCAATTAAAAAAAAAATTGTTAACAATACAATTAACTAATTAAAAAAATTGGAAAAATATATCTCACATAAAATATAAAATAATTTTTATTAATTATATTTTTTTATGTGATAAAAATATTTTTTTAACGAAATGCCTAAATTAAATAAATTTGAAATTTGAAAGAATAAATTAGAGTGTAATTTACATTTTAGCGAAAATAAATAAAATGGTACTTCATTCTATGAGAGGTTGTTGTAGAAGAGCCTTTACAAAGCTTGCTACTTGCCTCATACTCACAGCTCATCTCCACCTCCAAATTAATTTTGAACTCAACAGTAGAGTCTTTCACATTATTTTCTATATATCATTTGCATTTTTCCTAAATTATCTAATATAAGCAGAAAGAAAACAGAACCACTAGGAAGAGAAGAGACCCACACGCATGCCATAGCATTTCTGCACATGGTTAAATGTGAGACATTCTTGTCCAAATCTACGCCATTTTCTCACCTTTTAAATGTGATACATTTTTCAATTCTCTCTACCTCTAGCACTGCATTGTCTACCATTTGGTAATTATTTCCATTTCATTGCTACTAAGCATGATTAAAACCAAAATTGCAGAATTTGTCAACAAACTTTTTGTCTAACGCATGGAAGGTGAAGTCACATTTTTTAGTTTTTAGCAACTCAAAAACTACTTCATTCCTTTTAACACCTCATGTCGATGACTCGCGGTGGTTTGACCACCCATCGTGGTGATGATCGGTGTGCCCTCACAAGAGTTTCCGGGCCTGGGAGCTCAAGTGCTGTGAAGAAGGGTATGCATCTAGTGTATGACTAGAAAATGAGTTAATTTTATTGAAGTTACCAAAGGTAAGTGAAGTTGCCACCAATTATTGGGTTTTTTCTTAGGTGTGATTGGTCACCTGACTCTGTTTGATTTTATTACCAATCCTAGACTAAGAAAAATGTTATTTTTCCTAATCTAATAAGAACAGATAACAAATCTTGATTCTTGAGTTCAGAAGTATGGTTATGTATAGGGAAGGTGTTAGGCACCCTACAATGCATGTCCATAAATAGTCATTTGTTTTGGTAAAATCTTAATTTAAGAACATTGGCAATTAAAAACAAGCTATTGGCATTAGTTTTGGGGGATTTAAACAAATTGGGCTTTGAGCTTTGGTTTTGGAAAGGATGTGGTCTCGATTGATGCTTCCCTAGTGTGCTTGGAAGCGATACCAAATATACATACCAAATATCCATAACAAAAATCTGGTAGCATTTTGCTTATTTTTGTGGCGAAAATCCAGCAGCACTTCTTCTCAAGTGTGTCATAGCACACAAAACACTATTCTCGCCAAGCTTTTACTGTGATAATATGGCAACGGCAGGGTTGCATGCCTATGCATATGGCATGTGCCAAAATGCTCATGCTAGAATGAGCCGAAGCCCCTCAAAGCATCAAACATATTGACGTGTGTCGCATACAAAGGGAAACCAATGTCAGTTGGTGATGTGGATCTAGACGATCACACCACGATGATCGTGCATACAATATAGTGTGAATATGCACCTACAGCAATGGCCTTGAGTAGATACCCACAATACAAGGTCAGGAGCACTCATGACTAGATAGCGTCACTCACATAACCATGAGTGTCAATCATACTAAGTGCATGATCATCCACATACAAGCATATATAGAGATACGTACATTATGCACAATATTATCACACAGAATAGGAAAGTAAAGTAGACATTGCCAACGTTCTAAGGGTACGGCCCAACATGGTAAAGGAAATGTAATATAGACATTGCCATACGCAGGGAACGCGTCCCAAGCAAAGTGCAGGAAAGATAAGGGTACATGGAGAAGGAACCCTAATACATTATTCTAGGGAAAAGGCTAGAAGAAAGGGAGAGAGAAAACCACTCAGGGAGGCTAGTCCTCCTAATCTACTAAACATTTCCCCTTTTAGGCTTGCGTCTTCTTACTTGCATCCTTACCCTTTATACTACAAAAAGCAATAAAACATGTTATAAAGCAAAGGGTGTAGATTGTAGCTAAAAAGCTACATCTACACCCTTAAAACCTCAAATCCAAGGTCCTAAGGCCAAGGAGAGGAAAAAGAGTGCAAGAACACTACCTCTTGATTCTTGAGAAAATAGAGAAATCAAAGGGTTTTTTGATGTGTTTAGGAAAGAATATGGAGAGGAAAAGAGAGAGAAGGCCATCCCAAACTCTGATTGAGATTATCTTGGTGTCCTTGAGAAGGTCTGGATGTGTAGTTTCCAAAACACTAAAGAAACTAAAATTACGACGGTCGGGTCTAAAGTTATGGCCTCGAGAAGTGAGCTGATGCGCTTTGCACGATTTTCAAGATATCTCAATTGTTATAACTTCAATTTTCGACCCATGAATAGTCGTTGGAAAAGGAATTCAATAATTTTTGCAATGACACTAACACACAGCCAGAACTAATCAACCGTCACAAAGATGGAACTCAACATCGTCACAAAGATGGAACTCAAATGTCAACACAAAGACAGAACTAATCTCCCGTCACAAAGATGAAACTTATCCCATCACAAAGATAGAACTCAATAACCATCACAAAGATGGCTGCTAAGATACCAATGTCACACAGACTATAGTATCTAGCTAGGTAATCACATGTCACGACACAAAGGTAAAACATAAATAGCTCACAAATTACATGAATTCAAAACACAATTCATTTCCAAGTAGTTTCACAAAACCTTTTAATATTCAAAGATATTCATAAGCTTCTTAAAGCCTTCAAACTCATTTCTTGTCAAGAAGATCTTGTATCAACTCTCCCAATTATCAAAGCATCTTTAAATTTTGCAAATAATGCAATAAATCCGTAAAACCCATTCTCAAGAATTTAATCAAAGATGTTTCTCTTTTCCATGCCAAATACTCGTGCATTTTCCCATATGCAATATAAAATATGATGCACTTTTCATAAATAGTCGTATACATTAAGGTTACAACAAAATAGTTTTTAGGAAAATATAGTTTCCATAAGTAGTTTCCAAAAACGTGTCTAACCTAAAAACAACATTTATGTGACATGGTTATTTTCCAAAAATTCCCATTAAAAAGCTACTTACCTCACAACCCGCAAAAGCCTAGCTCCCCAAGCTCCAAAGGAGATTGATAATAGCTTATTTTGCATATTTATATCATTATTAGAAATCATTATCATACTTATTTTGAGCTAATTCATGCATTTTATAGTTGGTTTTCAAATAATGTTGAATAATCAATTTTGTGGCTAATTGAATTTTAATGTGTAAATTTGTCTTCTGTATGATAATGAAATTAAATAAGTGGATTTGTGCAAAGAAGAAAACTAATGGACTTTATTTTTACATGGGCCATGATGAAGTTTGAATGTTCAAATTGGGTATGAAACACCCTTGAACGTTTTGACCCCAAATTACAAATTATCAATTCAAGCTTATTATCAAACAATTAATGTGCAGAATATGAACATAAGCCAATCACAGAATTGATAACTAATCTAAGCCAAATATAAAAACAACCACAGCAGTAAATATAAGGCAAAGATAAAGGGAAGGAAGATGCAAACACACGGACAACACACGATGTGTTATCGAAGAGGAAACCGAAGCCCTCGGCGTAAAACCTCTCCGCCGCCCTCCAAGTGGTCAATAATCCACTAGAAAATGTAGTTGAGATATATGAACAGCAATAGACCCTCAAAGCCTAATCTATCCGATGTACCTAAGCCCTCCAAGCTTCTTGCTCCAACGAGGTTGCTCCGAACCTTTTTCTTTTCTAGCTTACCAGATTCCGCTATAGCCCATAGCATCAACCAATATAGATTGGTTACTTCCTAACTTCTTCCCAATAGCACCAAATAAACCTTCTCACAGACGTGGGTGTGGTGAGATAAGGATTTGGCTAAAGGCCTCTCAAAGGTATAACAATGGAGAGGAAGAGAGAAGAGGAATTTGTAAAGTTTCTAAGGTTAAGATTGTGGATGAATCAATCTTGTATTTCTCTAGGGTTTCTCTCACAAAATTCTCTCTGGAAGCTCTCTCAATATAGTGGGAATAAGGGTATATATATAGTAAGGTGAGAAAGGAATGCAAAACATCAGTTTTTGCCAAACAGGGTGTTTTGGCAACTTAGCCTCGTGACTGGGTTAAGTCGCGAGTTCAAGCCGCAAGCTAAATGCCTGGCCAGCCTGGGACTTTTTGTCCTGTAGTGCGACAGCTGGCGTGACCCTTCAACTTCCCTGCGTGCTTCTCACATGCCAGCATTTGGCGGCTTGTAGCCGCGAGTCACCCGCGAGTCCTTAACCGCGAACCTCTGCTTCTTTGCACATAATTGAGCTTTTCTTCGCATCTTCTCACACACTACCCTTACAAATAATCCCACTTAAATACAGGGTTACTAAGTGCTTAAATTACAAGCAAATTGGCACGGAATAAAGCCAATAAAATGGTTGATAAAATTCAACCTTACAATCTCCCCCTTTGGCTATTCCGTGACAAAACCCTACAGCAATCTCCCCCTCGTCTCACTGTTTTTCGATATTTCAATTTGATGAACAAGCATTTGGCTTTTTGGGCATCATACAATTTCATAAAAGTTGCTTTCCCTTTTTCCTAGTCAAATATTAGTATATGCGACGGTTTTTGCAACTCATTATCTCTTTTCATTTTGAGATTTACATTTATTGAGCTCTTTAAGCAAAAAAAATAAAAGAGTGGGAAGATACATAGGCACAAGTCTATGCATGTATAAAAACCAATATGACTATTGACTAATCATTCATGACAAACTTGAAGATCGATTTACAACAATCACACAAAGATGTCAAGATTTTTCCCACAAAGATATAAGTGCATAAAGAACAAGCTAAGCTCGTAAATGCATAAAGCCATTTGTACGAAGGTACAAGGCAAAACTCACATGTGATATGTGCTCAAACATATACGATCAAACTTTTTGAATTTTTCACTTTTTATGTGGTTTTGGATTTTTACTCACACAAAACTAAAACATAAAAGTAAGATCAAAACAAAAACAATGCATACAAATAAATACAAAATGCACACATACATGAAGATATGACATTCAATGCATGAAGGGTCCTACAAAGATCGAAAGAATAAGATCAAGGACCAAGAAAGCAAAAGCTCAACCATATGAACCCTTCCTCATCCAAACGGAACGATTGTTTGGAATGAGTGTCTCAAAAGCAGTGAGATGAGGGTTGGAAGAATGAGAACCGGAGATGCACATAGTCAAGGAGTTAAGAGCATTAAACACTTTCTTTAACAACATACTATTATCACTCAAATCCGGTTTACCCTTTTTAGCATAACTTCCTAAAAGCTCAAGTTTATCTTTTCTTTTAATTCTTTTAAAAGCATGAAACTTAGAGCATTGAGGTCTTAGATGACCAAAGGCACCGCAATGGTGACAAACAGTGTGTTTAGGTCCACTAGGCTTTTTAGGAAGGGATCTAGCAACATGTTTTTGTTCTCTCTTCAACTTATAACATTGAGGTCTTATATGACCAATCACACCACAATTGTGGCAAGTTGGAACAAACTTAGATCCATCCAAAGCCTTAGGTTGAGGCCTAAACAGAGGCTTTGACTTAACAGTCTTTCTCTCCACCTTTTGATTTCTTTTATGTGGAGGAATGTACACCGATTTGTCCTTTGGGGTAGAACACACAATAGGCACAAAATTGGATACCACAATATGATTACAACAAACAATTTCATCCCTTTTAACAATAGGTTCAGCAATCAAACACTTGGCATGCATCTTAAGAGATTCATTTTCACTTTTTAGCTCATCAACAAGTTTGTTAGACAAAACAAGTTTAGCATCCAAGTCCATATTCAAACATTCAAACTCTTTAAGCTTTTCAACAGAATTTTCAGCAAGTTTCTTATATTTTTCAACTAAATTGTTGGATTCATTAAGCTTAGCAATCAAATCATCCTTTTCACAAATGAACTTGCTCAAATTCTTTTGAAACTTCTTAGCTTCTTTTTTCAAGAGTTTGTTAACAACACCCATAGATTCAAGTAACATGTCATCATAATTATGAGGATTAACACTCATAGAAACATTTTCACAAACACATGGCATGTTACAATCACCAAAATCCATAGAAGCATACAAAGCATTATCCATGGCAAAACACATAAGGGGTCAAGGATCACACTTAGGTATTAAAACCACAACAAGTGTACCCGCTCTGATACCAATTGAATGTTTAAATTGGGTATGAAACACTCTTGAACGTTTTGACCCTAAATTACAAATTATCAATTCAAGCTTATTATCAAACAATTAATTTGCAGAATATGAACATAAGCCAATTATAGAATTGATAACTAATCTAAGCCAAATATAAACACAACCACAGCAGTAAATATAAGGCAAAGATAAAGGGAAGGAAGATGAAACACACGGACAATACACAATGTATTATCGAAGAGAAAACCGAAGCCCTTGGCGTAAAACCTCTCCGCCGCCCTCCAAGCAGTCAATAATCCACTAGAAAATGTAGTTGGGATACATGAACAGCAATAGACCCTTAAAGCCTAATCTATCCGATGTACCTAAGCCCTCCAAACTTCTTGCTCCAACGAGGTTGCTCCGAACCTTTTTCTTTTCTAGCTTACCGAATTCCGCTATAGCCCATAGCATCAACCAATATAGATCGATTCCTTCCTAACTTCTTCCCAATAGCACCAAATAAACATTCTCACAGACGTGGGTGTGGTGAGATAAGGATTTGGCTAAAGGCCTCTCAAAGGTATAATAATGGAGAGGAAGAGAGTAGAGGAATTTGTAGAGTCTCTAAGGTTAAGATTGTGGATGAATCAATCTTGTATTTCTCTAGGGTTTCTCTCACAAAATTCTCTCTAGAAGCTCTCTCAATATAGTGGGTATAAGGGTATATATATAGTAGGGTGAGAAAGGAATGCAAAACATCAGTTTTTGTCAAACAGGGTGTTTTGGCGACTTGGCCTCGCGACTGGGTTAAGTCGCGAGTTCAAGCCGCAAGCTAATGGCCTGGCCAGCCTAGGACTTTTTGTCCTGTAATGCGACAGCTGGTGCGACCCTTCAACTTCCATGCG